>CM062807.1:475345962-475725784 GCA_031772625.1 Pinus tabuliformis
TCATGCACCTAGTGACTCTACAATAGTTTTTAGTCAATCAGAAGACTCCATTGGCAAAAGAATACAAAAATTAGGACATTCATGGCGACTCCACTGCTTATTGATTAGGTTGTTTCCTAAAAACAAGATGACAGGGTATGTGGTAAACCCTATATCTTGTGAAGTTATAAAAGAAATCAGGGATCAGTTAGTCGACGTTCATATTTATGAAGATTTTTTAATGGTCGTGCTTCATTGTTTGAGATCTACCAAATTTTCTCCTGAAGGTAAAAGCTTGTTTTTCCGAATTAGTTGTTGAAAGAAGTGAAGACAATATTGCTGATATTTAGAAATATCGTGATATTTCTAGGAGATGAGATATCACCGAGGAAATATCGCGATATTTTGTCTCCTCAAAAATATTGCAATATTTCCAAAATATTGGTGATATTATGGGAAAATATCATGCTACGACCCAAAATATCGTTGAGCATGAGAAAAACTTCACTGCCGCGGATAGAAAATGCCAAAATAATTTTTTTTCCCTCATTATTTTTATTTGATTGTTGGAGGAGGAAGGGGAGAGCATTGTGCTTGCTGTCAAAGAGGATTCGAGGGTTGAATATCCATTATCACCATTAACAACGAATATTTTGTTGAACAAAGATTGAAGAACAGTGAGACAATCTTCGTTTCTTCCACTAACATGTATGTTATAATAAACCCCTATGTTAATGATTTTTTTGATAGATTTAGGGTTATTCTTGCTTGCCTATTTGCCTACAAACATTTTGCTTGTTTTTTTTTTTTCCTTTTTTCCATTTGCTATGATTTTCATGCCCATGAGAAAATGCAAGGTTTTTCTCCATATTTGGACAACAAACTCCATTTTTTTTTTAACTTTCAAATGCACCCTCTTATTTTCATTTATGATTTTTCATTGAATTCACATTGCAAATAATGTAGCAAAAAAATATTTTGTAAAATGAGGTGGTTATTACTTATTAATTCCATTTTTTTCGTTGCCCTAGGTTTGAGTTAGCTCACTACAAAATTCAAATATGCCAAAAGCCTTGGACCCATTTTGGGATTATGGGGAGCCTAATGGTGGGACAAATTAGGCATATCTGTCCTGAAAATTATGTGGGAATAGCATGATAGGAGGGGTTACATGATTGAAATACCATTGGACTAGACTCACTAGACATGATGTTGGGATTTTTACAGTTTCTAGTACGGAGCTTATACAAAATGTTCTTGAAGCAATTGATGAAAAAGATAAAAAGAAGGAAGAGGCAGAAAGAAACAAGGTTGAACATGCAAGTATATCTTTTGGGATATCTTATTCTGATTTTGATTTCAAGGGTAGTGGAAGGGGATCCATAGTATCACCTAATATTGCTAGTGCGAGGTCATCATTTTTTGTTCCATGAGTAGGATATGGAGCACAACCTGGCATAAAATCATTTGTTAAGAAAAAGGAGAAGCAAGAAGAAGATAGAGTCATGGGAGGTGTATTTTTTGGGGCAACTTACCTCTCAGCATCACCAAAACCAATCCATTTTGGCAACCAATGTGTCATATTATTGTTGTTGTGGGCCTAGGGTAAAAAAGTGCTACATATGAGGAGTTGTGGGGGGCCATTCTTCAAGTTGAAAAGCAAGACATGAACTCTAGATTGGCGGGTTGACAAAAAAAACGGGAAGTTTCTTATGCACAATGATGTCTGATGGTTGAATAGATAGGAAGGGTAGGACCCTTCTAGATTTCTTGGTACACTTTCCGAAAGGTACCATGTTTATTAAATCAGTGGATGCATCAGCACATATCAAAGATGTAGCAACGATATGTGAATTTTAGATGGGTTCATTCAAGAGATTGGTGTATAGAATATGGTGCAAGTCATAACAGACAATGAAGTTAATTATGTGTCTGTCGGCAAGATCCTTATGGAGAGGCATTGCAGATTGTTTTGGACTTCGTGAGTATCACATTGCTGCTTGAGGATATGGGGAAACTCTCCTTCATCAAGGAGGTGGTTGATATGGCTAGGAGCATCCCCAATTTTATTTATAACCATGCTTTTGTTCTTAGCTTCATGAGGAGGTTCACTAGAAACAAGAGCTGTGACATCTTGCAATCACATGTTTTTCCAGAAACTTTATTACTCTTCAGTCTTTGCTTCGATGCTAGTTTGAGTTGAAGCAAATGTTTGTTTCTGATGAGTGGTGTGATTGTAGATACATCATGAGATAGGACGGTAGAGCCATTGCAAAAATGTACTCTGACATGTTTTGGCAAGGAGTAGAAGAATCATGCTCAATTAGTGAACTTATAGTAAAGGTTCTGAGATTGGTAGATGGGGAGAAGCCTACAATGGCTTATTTGTATGAGGCCATGGATAGGTCCAAGTAGGCCATTCGTTCTTATTATGCAGACAAGGGTCCTATTGGCCTTGATAGGCATATGATGTTATGGGATGTGATTGATAGTCGGTGGACATGGATGCTTCATCGACCCATTCATACAACAAAACTCTTCCTCAACCCTGCATTTTCATACAAATGTGGCTTTGATTTTGATGGCGAGACAATGGAAGGGCTCCATTCCTATATTCATAGGATGGTACATGATCCTGAGCTTCATAGAAAAATCAACAATGAGGTACAGTTTTATTGGGTTTGTGCTAGCCTATTTGGCTTTGATGATGCTATTAGGGAAAGGAACCTCTTCATGCCACATAAGTGACAAGTCATCACTCATTAGAAATTAGAATTTTCAATTTAGAATTTCCTTATAATTCTAGATTTTTAAAATTCAATTATGCATCTTTTATTTGAATGTTTAATTATGTTTTAAGTTTTTGAATTTTTTATTTCTTTATTTTTTATATATATTTGGTGATAAAACTATGGTGTAAGGGCACAAAATTTGCAGAAATTGGTCATAAGAATCTTGAGTCAAACATGTAGCTCTTCAGGGTGTGAGCGCAATTGGACTATATTTGAGAAAATACACACAAAAAAGAGCAACAGGTATAACTTTGAGCTTCAACCTTCAGTTGAGAAATTACACTTATTGTAATTTAAAATTTTTAATTTATGACCTTCAAGAGTCAAGACTCATTAGTTTTTTTGACACTCTTATAGGTTGGAGTTCACATGCCTCAATGATTTAGTGTACGTGCATCACAATATCCGACTTCGAGTGAAGCAAATAGAAGCACCAATGCATCTAGATGTCATTTCCTTAGAAAATATTGATGTATTGTCTCGTTGGAGGGTAGAGTCTGAGGAGCCTATCTTGGAGGAGTCACCTTCATGGTTAGAGCCAGATGATCCATTAGAACAGGCGCAGCAAGAGGAGGACTCGGAGGAGGAGGAGCACACGTTAGAGAAGGAGGAGGAGGACATTCTGGGAGCATCAACATCAACACCATCTACTATAGATATAGGAGAGCATAAATCCATACCTAGCACTCATTATTTGACATTAGGTGCAGGGGCAGGGCCAGGGCCTTCTACTACTAGGGGCAAGCCTAGCAAACAACCCATTATATTTTCTCGTAAAAGGGGGAGAGGGTAGTGATTTCAGATAGATAAATGCTAGTTTTATTTGTTTTGCTACATATAACTCATGATGATGAGATAATTTTATATATGTGATGTTATTTTGTATTGGTTCTCCACATTTGAGTCCTTGATTGGACAATTATCAAGGATTAATAGGATTTGGTATCACCTTTGATGTATCACTTCTATTTGACATCATATATATTAGTGATTTCTTCATATTTATGTGCCAATGTGTTTATTTCATGTTGTAATTGTTTTATATGTTTAAAAATATGAAAAAAAAATGAATATATCATGCATTTTTTATGCTTTTCGATATTTGCTGATATTTTGCTGATAGTTTCGCCAATATTGTTGATAAGATGTTTTCTGGACCCTCACCGATATTTTTCTGATACCGATATTATCAACACTAGTTGCAAGGTTTGAAAAGGAGATTGAGATTTTAGATGTTCAAATCCAATCATATAACTTCCAAGATCCGAAACATTTCTCGGAAATTCTCCCTCCTCCCCAATGAGAAATAGTAGTGCTACATTTTGATGTTGAAATTGAGCATTGTTTTGAGAGTAAATCAGATGACCCATATCAGAAACTACATGATGATATAGAAAGCATATGTGGAATACCTAATCATGACCATAAATTTGAAAAATACTTTGAGCATCAAGTAATAGGTCATGTCTTTCATGATCCCATAACTATCTATATGGAGAAGCTTTTCACTGTAGAGTCCTAATCAATTTCTAGTGCGTCCCCTATTTTTCATGATTCCAAAGCTCTCTATCATGAATATCAAGCTGATAATCAGTTTTTATTGCCCTTACAAGCTCTAGTTCTGATTCTTCTTAAACACAGTGAAGGAGCCAAGGTATTGGATCAAATTTTTGATTCACTATATTGGATTTTTTACATTCTGTAAAGTCAAGCATTACTGGGTAAGCATCTTTTCAGTATTCAGATTTTTAGTGTGTAGCAGTGATTCAAGTTGTTAGTTTGCAGTTTTACAGTTTGCAGTACAAAGTTCAGTTTATAGTTTTAGTTTAGATTTCAGTACACAGATCATATTTCTATTTGAAGTTTAGAACAAATGACTAAGGTTTTCAGTTGCAGACATTTTTATGACATGTATATTTATGACATGTAGATTACATGTTCATCATGTGTTTGATGGAATGTCTATCATGGTTAGGCTTGGTTAGGTCATGTTCTTATCTAAGTTTTGTATGGATGTATTTTTCCCTATGTCATTTATCATTTATAAAAGTTTCATTAACTTTCGGGTAGTGGTTTGGAGAGTAGCCCTAAAAAATTTCCTCGGATCTCACGGTCACATGCATAGAAATGGGTGAAAAATACTGCAGTCGCTCCCTTGTAGGCTTATGCATGAAACTGGAGGGTTACAGTCGAATTCCAGTTTTGTTGTGCTAGCGTGTGGGAATCTAGGACACTAAAACAGAGGTTTAAGTTAGGATCTGGGCACCTGGAAGGGTGGTTTATCCCTTTGGGGTCATGTAGCACCTGAGGGAGGTCAAAAAGGTTTTGGTTTTGTCGATTCCACTTCCTTAAGGTGATATAGGAGGTTGGGTCATATTATAGTAACTCTTCATCACATATTTACCTTGATGGAATTTTATACTTGGGTAAGTGTGGGAGGAGGGTGTTAGAAAGTGCTCATTCTCTTATTTAATACACTATAGTGGTTGAATGAACAAAGCCCATTCCTTGTGTTCACTAAGGTTGTAGAGGCAAAGTAACCAGATGTAACAACAATATGGAGAGCCATGCAGGAGTATTCACTTGGCAGTGTGTTTGACTGTAGAGACAACATCAACCATTGTGCAATAGAGGAACAAAACCAATGATTTCAATTATGCGATTGGGGGAACACAACATTTTTTTACGGGAAAAATAGTGTCCATTCAGAGCTGCTAGTCCCACTAAGACGGGTAGCTATCTTAGAAACAAACAAACTAAAGTTACTTGTGTTTTCCTTTATGAGAGATAGATGAGAGAGAAGCAAAAAGTACCAACCTCAGTCTTTCGCTTGGTTCCTTGCTTGTTTCCTCCCTCCTTTGACAGAGCTTCGCCACTCTTTCCTCACTTGTCCCACTTCAAAGAACACTTGTAGAGTCAAAGTAGCATAATACTATCAAAGAATAGAGATCTATAACCATAAAAAAATATAGGATTAGATGTATATTAACCATACAAATGCATACACCAATACAAGATTCAAAAATATACAAGAATATGGAGGAAAACTCACATATCTTTATTGATAGAAGTAGTAGAAGAGAGGATTGCAACCTAGCGGTCTAATCCAATGCCATCCTCCCAACATGAAAGCCCTCTTCACCTCATGAAAAGCTAGATCACCCAACAATACAATGTCTCAGAGAGAAATTAACAGCACTTACAAGTTACAAAATTCCAGCCTTTGGATCTGTAAGATGAGGGATCCATATATAGATATTTGCAGGTGGGTAAGTCAGCTTCTGGGATTTTTATTAGTGTCATTTCACTGATAGTTCTTGGTTCCACTTGGAGATTTCATGATATCTTACTCATCCCTGGGCGAATTTAGAGAGGCAAGTGTCAAATGAGCAGTTTCTAGAAGATTCCTTGGGTTTCCACCTAGCAAACTACCTCTGCCATTTGTCTACTCTCACCCATCGCACCCTATAGAAGGGCTTTTAAGTATGCATCGCACCCCTCGTGTGCAATAGGTGAGATGCATCCCACCCTAACCATGGAGCATGTGAGATGGTCTAGTTTTGATGAGTTATGAGCAATTTTTCAAGGAGAACTTCTGGGAAATGATGTAATCAGCTAACCTTGTTCCTTTAGGGTATGAAACAACACTTTTAGGGGTTTAGAGGCCCTTGGTTTATGGACATATGTGATTGGGGTTGTAGTGCCAAAATATGTCTATAACAGTTGCCCCCTAAAGCATGAGGTCGTAAATCTTCTGATGTCGGGTGAAATGCTCTATCATGAGGATCCGAGGTTTTTCGAAACTGGAAGATGACCTGTAATAAGGTACAATACAATACATTATCTTCATAATATTTTCATGATCTAGCTGAGGCAAGCATTCCCATGCTCAGCTTTAGAAATTTATTTTCATGTACATAGGACATACAACCGTCTATGTGGCAGAATGATGATTCGGGTAGAGCGATCATCCCTTGGCTTGGATGATTATCTGTGGAGCTATGATGTACATTTGATGTCTTTATTTTTCCTTAATATATCGCAACTTGGATGGATGAAACTAGATCCGGGGTCTTCAAACTCATTCAATCTTCACCTGAAGTACAAGTAGATCCATGTGAAAATATATTTCTGATATCAAACATGGAAAGACATTGCCTGATTACCAGCCAATGATGTAAGATGTTAATAGGCATGAGAGGAATCACTGATAATGATGATGACCCTCAAGGTACTGTAGTACAATTCACATGGTGTGAATACATGAGTCAATGTTGAACACCATGTAAAATCTTTTAGCCAAAGGCCATTGATGTAAACCTGTCACCGAAAGTGAGAAACTTGCCATTGAGGCATGCAAGCTTCAAAGTACTGAAAGGGTTGTTCCTAAGTTGAATTCTTGGATAATGAGCTGATGCTAATAAGAAGTGACACATCGTAGGAGGGCCTTGATGAATCCCACATCTACGACACAGAACAGAGAAAATGATTTTGTGGAGGTGAAAATGATCTAATGATACAAGGTTCAGGGTGGCGGTCATGAAAGAATGGAGCGTGAAGGTATTGTAGTGGATGAGGTGTAATATGGGTTGGTGAATTCTTTGAGAAACTTCTCTTGAACATATTGGTGACATTGAAAATGGATTGGTAGCGTTAACGCCAAAAGTGGATGGTACAGAGGATCAATGGTGATATGACTGGTGAACGGAATAACCCAACCCGACTCAATCATGGTGATGGAGTGAAAGTGTCATGTTCAAGAGCGACCTGCTACCAATAAAATTCTTCAAGTTTTCTTCCCAATTTTTCCCCAGTCATTTCTGACCAGTACCTCTTTCTGTCAAGCTTGAGGAGGATAACATATACTTGTTCTATAATTTTCCCTTCAGGAAACTTGTCGCTATGTTTTAGCGAGCCTAGCGATAATGAAACTTGCTCTTGTCTATAATGGATGAGTTCATCGCTATTGTTTTAACGAGTTTAATGACAAATATAACTCAGTCCTTTTTAGTTTTAGAGAGTCTGAAAAGAGACTAAAAGGAAACTCCAGTAATCCTTTTTCATAGTATAATCCCTTAAGTCCAAAAAAGTATAAAATAATACGAAAGGGATGACTTTTCCGATCACTTTAACGAGCCGAAAAAGACAAGCGCTCGATCTTTTTGTGTAATGATCCCTCAGGTCCAAAAAGATTAAAATCTAGAGGAGGGATGGCACTTCCAATCACTTTAATGAGCTGGAGAGGCCAATTTCTTGGCAATCTTTTTATATTTTACGAGTCTAAAAAGAGCTTAAAAGAGACTTGTCTTTGAGGAACGAGTGATATTTTTAGGTAGCAGTTGGTTCCAGGTAAGGTTGGAACTTTTCAATCATGGCAGTGTAAAGAAGATGGCTAATAGAATCACTCATCACAGTTGTTCCTCAAAAGGGTAAACAATCAAGTGGAGGCAGATGATCGGCTAAAAAGTGGAGGTGATGGTAAGAACACAACCAAGGCTCAAAAGCTGATAGTAATGTGATCACAAAGGTTATTTACCAAAAGTGGGTTCATTTTTTAACGAGCTTGAACTCTGGGGGAACATATGCTCATAACTAGGTTTATTTTTTAATGAGCTTGAACTTTGCAGAAACATTGCTCGTGCCAGTTGTATAATAAGGATGTCTCTCATTAGTAGGTTCATTTTTTAGGGAGCTTGCCCCATGCGCAACTTTGCTCCGAAGCCTTTTATATGTAAGATAGGAACATCCAACTACTGTCCTAGGGGTTAAAGAACTATTGAGGTTAGGTAGGATAGCTTCTCGATGGGAAACCTTTCCTTTACTTTTCCATTTTCGTCGATCCCAGCAAAGGTGAATGGTTGACTAGACCAATCATCTAACTTAAGCAGTTGAAGTTAGTAAAAACTACGGGGTTAGAGTTATGTTGGTCGCTTTTCACTTGTGTACAAAAGGTTTGCATGCCCCCAAGTATAAAGAGAAGTAGAGTTTCCAGGTTACCATATGGAAGTTCTTGCATTAAAGCAAGGTTGTTTCATCCACATTTGCAGACAAAACACTTCCTTGGCTCTGTCCATCGAAATAGACAAAGGTGAATGGTACGAGCCTCCACTCACATAACCTTTGATGAGGGAATCCTTTTCCAGTATAATCCAATTTTTCTAAACGGACAAGTGTGTCAAACTAGTGATATATCCTACGTGGATACCTACCTTATATCTGCGGTTTTCCTGCAGAAGTAGACCAAGGCGCATACCCCCTGGGTTTAGTCATATTCACTGAATCACTCGTGCTCATTAGGTGGACAGACTAGAGGTTGACGAGACATTCCTTGTGCAAAAAGACCAGTTAGGGATGGCATTTGAATAGTAGCCATGTTTGAATCGGGGAATGAAAGCTGGTCTATGAGTTGGACCATTTTGCCTTCATACGGGAAACACATCACTCGAAAGAGTGAGGAAACAATAGCTTCTATTGTGTAAATGTAGTCATGTCCAAGGAGTAGACTGTAATCTAATGGCCCTTGGACTACCATCACATTCACATAAACGGTTTTCCTTCTCAAAGTTATAGGAAAATTCGGAAGGATCCCTAAAGGTCGACTGGTTCCTTTGTTAAAGGCTGACAGATTTCGAATCTCAGGAAGAAGCGATGGTGAACCAAGCGCTTTCCAAGCAGTTGAGGAAAGGATACTAACGGAAGCCCCTTCATCTATGATAGTACCAGCCATGATCATTCTGTAAGCTTGTACTATGATTCAGAATGGCACATTCGACGGTAGGCAGGGTCTCCCTAGTAGATTCCAATTGAAGGAAATGACTAGATTGCTTGGAGGAGGGACCGAATAAACGGCCAGATGAATCTCTGACGAACTTCCTTCCTACAATAAAGGAACAGGTAGATTTCCCCCATGTTCATTGGATTCTGTGTTAACAAAAAGAATTTGAACGGTGTCATTCTCATTTTCTTTGATGAATGTATCATCTGAAGGTGGACCTTATGAAGACAAGACTAGGTCGATTTTCGTCTTGACCTATTGACTTTGGTCCGGTGTGGACTCAGAGGGTTTATCTTCAATGATAGGTGCTTCAACTGACAAGAAAGGTGTGTCAGTCGGATTTTCAACTAGCGATGGACTCGGTAAGAGTTTCTTGTATCCAGGAGGAAGTCGCTGCGGTGAAGCAGGATGGTTATCCAAGACTCTTTTAGCTTCATCCAGGAAAGGACAATGGTGGAGGGCATGATCACCTTCACACAGTCTACAAGGAAATTTAGATCTTCCTTTCTATCCATTGACTTCATTTTCACTAGTTTATGGTGTGCTCTCAACATGATCATCAGAGGTTGAAGACACTGGATTGTGCAAGTGGGGAGACCAGTCCCTTAAGATCCACGAGATGCAAGGACAATCTCAATGATAGTGGTCTCCTTTGTAAATGACACATGGAGATTTAGGTTTGGATGGTGCAGTGTGTGGATTTTCGCCAAACGATGCATGGTTGCCCCCTTTTGTTATTGGCTTCTTCTTCTTCTTCTCCTTTCCTTTCTTCTTCTTCTCAGTTACATGGTTTTTAGTGTTACTAGCTTCACCGAGTGAAGAGGAAGAAGGAGAGGGAGAAACAAATGAAGTAGATGGTGGGGGAGTGACTTCAGTATCATTTGGTTGTTGATTTTATTGTTGAGGAATTACGGTGTTTTGAATGACAGAGGTCGAGAAAAGCCATACTGGCAGGCCAATTGTGAGTCCTGGAAGGGACAATGTAACCATATGTGGAGCACCAACATCTCCCCAAGAAGAGAAAGGACTAGGATTCCCCCTCAAGGGGAAATCCCGTATTGGTGGACTCCATTTTCTCAACCTAAGATCAATGAGGGAACAATGATGTTATTCCAATTAAAATGAATTTTATGACGCTTTGACACTAATTTCTTTTTCAATTTTAAAGAGTGGAGAAAAACCTAAAGATGACTCTAGCCGCCTTCGATTTTTAATGAGCCTGAAGTGACAAATGCTCAGATGGACCTTTTCTTTTAAGGAGTCTAAAAAGGAACAAAAATGACTACTCTAGAAATCTAGATAGAGGGATTACCAAACCAATCACAAACTGCAGAATACTTTTTATATATAGTAGTCAATCTTCTCGAATGTTGTGTTCAGTGTATTGCGATCGATAGGGTGGCAGACACAGATTTCTAAGGATAAAGGATAGAGCCTATTGTGGTATCCTAATATATACTTGACGATACGTGGGAGCACAAGTTCGTACTGGCACTTGTCGTATCAAAGAGGAGGAATCACCCAACCTACGATGAAAATGATAGTTATCAGGCTTTACGATGCCATAATACATCTCTAACCTAGACTTCTAGATGTTGTGCATTAGGTTCCAAAGTGTTTTTATGTTCATTGAGGTTTATTTTATAGTTGATCTTTCTTAAGAATTTTTCCTTTAAGGTTCACCACGTGATGTAGATATACAATTCCTAAATATGCAATCTAAGATGATAAACAGTCGTTTACTTTCTTTTTGCAATGAAAATCCAAGCTACTAAGGAAAGAGAAGTAAAAAATATTTCAACATAGAGCAGAGAGCACACACTAAGATGCATTGTCCTAAATCAATTTCTTCATGCAGTCTAAATGAAAATGCACATGCATGTATTTGTTTTTTAGTTTCCTTAATGTGAGAATGACAAAAAGAAAACTAAGTATAGATCTGAACTATCTTTTCTCAAAGCGACACTTTAGCAATTTCTTGTTCAAAAACAAAAGGAAGACTAAGACGACACTTTCAATTTCGACTTGAAAACTGCTTTCGACACTTCAAAGAATTGATGATTCAAATCAAATACAATAGAAAAAGTGTAATCGACTATCTAAAAGAGGAATACTTTACGACACTCTTTTCTTTGACTGAAAATGACACTTGCGACACTTTCAAATCACAGGACAACAGTTCGATTAAGCTACTTTTTGCAAGGGAGAACTGTAAATGATGAAAAATACATAAAAAAATTCACAATTATTTATCAATGGATGTTGAATAATTCAAAGGAAGGAGGTTTCAATAGTGATGTATTGATCATAGACAACAAAACTACTGAATAAAGTTGAATACAATGAAGAAAAGACCAAAATCTGGAGGAAGAAACAGTCTCACTGAATCATCGCACTTGTAACATAGGGAAATAGGGATGCATCTCACCTGCAACACACGGAAGGTGTGATGCATCCAGGTTGCCAATGAGAGACAGTGCGATGGTCCAGGGACGACACTGAGCTTGGTTTTCACTCACAGTTTTCAGCTAAGTTCATGGATTTAGGTTGAGCTAATGATAAGCAGTAAACACAAAGTATAGGGGATGATCTAATGAGGTTAATTGAGCTACCACCAAGGCACTTAGGATGTTTTCAAGTCAGATGTTCAGTTCATAAACTAATATAGAGATTGACTGAAGCAGCGTTGATCTACTTTGCAGTTGCATAGCAAAAGTAGTTCGAAGGCTAGCTGGCTTAAATTTAGGCTCCGTTTGTAGTTTATAAACCAAACAAAAGCAACTAACAATAAAACTATTCGATTCCTAGTTCAGTCACCATTTTGTTTACGAGAAAACTAGTGTCCACAGAGCTGCTAGTCCCACTAAGACGGGTAGCTATCTTAGAAATAAACAAACTAAAGTTACTTGTGTTTTCCTTTATGAGAGATAGATGAGAGAGAAGAAAAAAGTACCAACCTCAGTCTTTCGCTTGGTTCCTTTCTTGTTTCCTCCCTCCTTTGATAGAGCTTCACCACTCTTTCCTCACTTGTCCCACTTCAAAGAACACCTCTAGAGTCAAAGCAGCATAATACCATCAAAGCATAGAGATCTATAACCATAAAAAATATAGGATTAGATGTATATTAACCATACAAATACATACACCAATACAAGATTCAGAAATATACAAGAATATGGAGGAAAGCTCAAATAGCTTTACTGATAGAAGTAGTAGAAGAGAGGATTACAACCTAGTGGTCTGATCCAACTCCATCCTCCTAGCATGAAAGCCCTATTCACCTCATGAAAAGTTAGATCACCGAGCAATACAATGTCTCAGAGAGAAACCAACAACACTTCCTTACAAGTTACAAAATTCCAGCCTCTGGATATCTAGGATGAGGGATCCATATATAGATATTTGCAAGTGGGTGAGTTTGCTTTTGGGATTTTTATTAGTGGAATTTCACTAATAGTACTTTGTTCCATTTGGAGATTTCATGATCTCTTACTCATCCCTAGGCGAATTCAGAGAGGCAAGTGTCAAATGAGTAGTTTCTAAAATATTCTCTGGGTTTCCACCTAGCAAACTGCCTCTGCCATTTGTCCACTCTCACCCATCACACCTTATATAAGGGCTTTTAAGTATGCATCACACCCCCCATGTGCAATAGGTGAGATGCGTTGCACCCTAACCATGGAGCAGGTGAAATGGTCCAGTTTTGACCAGTTCTGAGTAGTTTTTCAGGGAGAACTTCTGGGAAATGATGTAATCAGCTAACCTTGTTCCTTTAGGGTATGAAACAACACTTTTAGAGGTTTAGAGGCCCTTGGCTTATGGACATATGTGATTGGGGTTGCAGTGCCCAAATATGTCTATAACAACATTGTTGATTGATTTGAGTGGAGCAATTTTTGTAATTGTGCTACTAAGAGAAGGTTGAATGTGGTTGAGCTATAGAGAGAGGCCAATAGTGTGCATAAGCTATTGTAAGAGGTCAAGTGTGCTTCTGGTATAGAGGGCTAAGAATGACCAGATTGTATGGTGCAGTAAAATGAAGAAAGTGTGAAAAATACAAAGTGTTGCAAGGGCCAAGTATGAGTGTATGTTTTTGATTATGAATGACAGTTGTTGAGAAGAAGAAAGGGCCGATGGTAGAGGAAAAAAAAGAGCTTAAAATATGAAAAGAGCCTTCCATTTACAATGTGTATTAGTTCCATTTTGAGTGTGGTTTGGGGCCTACAAAATAGGGAGTTGGTGGTTCCGTCTTAGTGGGTATGTGAAGAAAGCTTGGACATTGGTACCTCCTACAATTTGGTTCTTACATAAATCCAAGGAGCTGTAAGTTGGTTCTTGTAAAAAATCCACGAATCTGGTGCTTCTGGTAAGCTGATTAGGTGCATGTAGAAGAAGGGATTTGGGGCTTCTTGCTAGAGGGTGATAACAAACAATAAAAGGGAGTTGGTGATTCCTGTGGGTGGTGGCTCACAAAAAAAGATTGATTTAATAGAGTAGGAGCTCTTACTTACATAATAATGACAAATAAGCTTTGGGGGTTTTTCTCCCAAAAGGGTTTCCATGTTAAACCTTTGTGTCTCATGTGTATGTTGCTCATGGTGTGTGTGTTCATATGTTGATCTATATTGATATTAAACATGTGTTGTTATTTGTCACATGAATGGTTTCTTTGTTTGAATGTGAATATATAAATTGACATGAAAAGTTAAAGTTAGCTTTAATACTAATTCACTTCCCCTCAATGTATTAAACATTGCTGCCAACAAATTTAGTGATGGAAGTATGAACAATTTATAAGTATGTTGTTGGGTATACTTTCTACATGCTTTCAAGTTAGAGCAATAATATACCTTGGGTTTGACTTAGGGTTTTAATGAGAAATTAGAAAATGTGAAGAACATATTTGATCAAACTAAGGTGAGCAATTAAAAATTCATTCTTAGCGTATTGATATCAAATATATAATTGAGAAATTAAAAATTCAACTATAGGAAACACAATAATTTGAAATTATGACATTTTATTCCAACCCATGTGAAATTATACCAAAACAACAAAGATACTTGATGAAATCTTGATAAAATTCACAAAAATTATAGAAATAAATCTTGCAGATTCAATTTTCTCTTTAATTCACAATTACATTCAGATTCCATACAAACATCATGTTTACAATATGATCTTCCATGGAAAACCTTGTGCAGTTATATTAATATTTAGAAAAAATCAAATTACAAGATATTTTTTAGAATTAAATCGAAAAGAGCACTGACAGCCCAAGACATCCTTTAAAATTCCCCCCTTACAATATCTTGAGAATATCCCAAAAATTTCTAGAAAAAAAATATACAAAGCTTCCTTACTTCATAATTTTTCTCCCTTTATTACATCAGAATGAAGCCTATATATCAATTATCTATACCCAGCACTTTATCCCTAAACCAATAGTGGTATTCAATAACCAATAGGAATATTTACAAAACCACCAATTATTTTATAGCTAATTTATTCTAGAAGTTTCCAACTGTAGGGTGCGAGAATGTTTCCAGTTGTAGTATGGACCCCACCCCATCTTAGCTATAGTTGGATTCTCTTTTTCTCTTCCTTATGTACAAGAACTCTTTCTTTCTCATGCTTTGGAATCGTCTAAAAGGTTGTGCCTCACCTTCATCAATTCATTGGTGGGGGTTTCCTTGGCTAAGATAGCACCTGTAGTTATTTTTGTTGTTTCTCAGGTGCCCTCGAACTCGATCCTACCTCCATTGGAGAAATTTGAGGCACAACTTCTCTAGTTGGGGACTGGGTGGGAGGCCTTTGAGTATATAATTTGTAGAGGTATATCACCCCCTTATATTATTTTCCAAACATAATATCACATTTTTATGCATCTCAAATGGCTCCATCTAACTCTCTGACTGCATCATAATCAACTGGACCTTGTTCCTTGAAAATGGTCTTCAAAATAAATAAGATTTCAAAATAGTCTGCATATATGTTCACAATATATTTTCCCTAGAGTATATAATCATCTTCCCCAAGGCCTTTATTATCATAGTCATATCTCCATGAAACTCTTCATTAGGGACTCCCTGGAGCATATATCTCCATTTCCATCGAAGGGTGGTCAGAATCTCTTGTTTATAATTCCATATATTTCTTTGAAGCTCTGCACCTATTTTAAGAGTATCCATGCCCTCTTATCCACTATTTTTACCAACATTTTCTTCCTTCTCATTTGATTACCACTTGAAAATAACCTAGACATATCAATTTTTGCCTTTGTAATATCCTCCTTGGGCATATTATTGAGGAATTTTACTATTGTTTCATCTTTGGTTAGGAAATCTCTTATATTGTTTTTTATTGTCTTCATATCTCTATTTTCCATTTTCATAGCCTCTATATTTTCCTATAGTAGCTCCATATGCTCCCAACTTCTATCCACCATTTTCATTTTTCTTCCTAGATTATTGTTTTATCATCTTTAAATGAGGATTTTCTGGGGTGCTTCCTCCTTAGTGTTTGCTTGGTGTGTTTGCTCATTCTCGGTTCCTACTGGGAAAATCCCATTAGAACCTCTTGATAATACATTCCCCTTGGATATTTTGAGCTTGAAAACAAAAATATTTCAGGGACGGTGCATCTACACATTAGCATTGGCTCCATTGGGGACAATGAGCCCCTGTAGCCCGCTACGAACTTGCAGTGCCAGTACCCATTTTTGGTTATGGTTTTTTTTCGAACAAAATTATTTTCTTCATCTTCTAACTTGCTTGCTGAAGCCTCAAGGGTTAGCTCAGTTGGTAAAAAACCGTGCCTCACCATCGGGAGGTCATAGGGTTGAATCCACTCGAAGCCCTTGGGGTCAGGTCTTGTAGTAGGCCGAGGGGCGATTTAGCCTAGCTATCGCCTAGATTTTTCTGTGGACATAACGATCACTCACTGGCCAGGGTGCTCATGAACCAGATGCATAAAAAAAGAAAAAAACTTTCTTGCTGAAAACATGAAAGTAGCCACATTGAAAGGGAAATTCTTGCAATGAAATTCTTGAAAAAAATATTTTACTCTTTCTTTTCTAATTTTTTTGACATGAAGAACTTGACTGAAGAAATTATTTAGGAACTTACCATTGAAATTATTCCCAAGGAAATCTCCATCGAGAGTCTCAAGATGAAAAGCGTTGTTATCTTGGACTTTATGTAATCGGAATGGAGAAATCTAGAGGTTTAAATTTTTGGTTCTTTCCTTTGTATACTTGGATTGAGTCGCACTTCATTACTAAATCTTCTATTTGTAGATTTTTTCCTTTGCTCTTTTGTCAAAAATAACTTTCATTGTTTTTGGTAAGCTTTAGTTCTAACTAGAGTTTTTTTTTTCAAATCTGTATCTCGATATATTCTTTTCTTCATTAGATTGGTGTCCAAGTCCTCTTCTTACAGTAAATTCATTACTGATAGGGTGAGGTTCGTGGTAAAAAAAACATATATACCATACAACAATTGATAAGGAGATGTATTGATGGGTCTTTTAGTGTTAATTATTTCTACTTAGAGTGTATATTTGAGATTGGTATATTAGTTCCTTTTATTTATGTCCAACATCCTTTTGATTATTCTTATAATATTTCTTTTTGAGGATTATGCTAACCCATTGTGTTGGAGATATTAAGCTATGGAGTGCACCAATTCTATGCTTTAGTCCTCGCATAATTGCATCATCCTAGATGACTTGAAAGCCTAGCTATTATCTAAGCCCAACTTTTTGGAACACCTGAATCTCGAAAGAATGTAATCTTTGAGGAATGTGACGATCACTTTCTTATCAACCTTATGAGTTAGAATGGATTCCACCCACTTGGTGAAATAATTAGTGGCTATGAGGATATACCAGTCTTGAGTACTTGAGTTAGGATGTATCTCTCAAATGAAGTATAATCCCCATTATTGAAAAGTAGGTTGAAATTTAATGATTTAATGGAATTTATTTTAGTTTGTTCTTTCCCACGAACATCTATCATTCAGAACAAGCTCTAAGAACTACATTGGTATCCTTACAAAGAGAGGGTCAGCACTAACCAAGTTTCAAAATCATGTATGTTATGAATTTACATGCTTGATGGCCTCAACATGCTCCACAATGAAATTATGAAATAATCTCCTATGTTTGATCTTCAATGACATGTGTAAGCATGAAACTAGAAAGGTTTTTCAAATACAAACCTTCATCTATAATATAATACTTGATTACTCTCGATTTCAAGGATTTGGATTTGGCTTTGGATAGCTTGTGATGACATTGTAAACTTTGCAGGAAGAATATTATGTCTTAATACCAAATGCAGTTCTGAAACATTAAAAGGCCCTTTAGGAAGGGTTGTTATGGATTCCTTCCTACTAGAATGAGAGGTTCTAATGGATTCTCTACCCCATAATGAATAGGTTATTTTGTGTTGTCTTAGTATGAAGAAGGAGGTTCTTGTGGACTCTCCTCTACACAGATGTTACAAATATATTCATTGGCGCACATCCCAAGTGCTAGATGATTTGACTCAATGATAATTTTAGCTAATCCCTAACCTTTCATGAGTTTTTAGGTTTTATCTCCACATCATACTCCTTGACCTTAGCTATCAAATTCCATTATCCACCATCATTTTCAGGTTTCATGAGAATCTCCTTTAGGGCCATCGATGGAACATATGCTATCACTTTCGAATGGAGCACATACTCTCTAAACTATTTGAATTCTTTCACCACAACATACACATGTTTCTCTAGAATGATATAGTTTAGATTTGTGCCTCACAATGGCAATTGAAAAATGATATGGGATTCTCATACCCTTCTTGATTCTTTTATAGGAGGATTGTGGCTATTATGTGCTTAGAAGAAAAAGAAAAAATATAGAATTATTTTTAAAAATCTATAATTTCCAAGTCCAGGGCTTCCATATTTCCTTCTTGATTTTCTTAAAACATATGCAAGATTCAAGTGCCCACCTCACATCATTGTTCTTATTGAGCTTGCATTTTATGTGTTTTATGAATTTTTCAAAATGTGTGATGAATCAGTGAAAAAAAGAATTCTTCCTTAAAAATGACTGAAGTTCCTTTTTATTTTGGGGTGAACTAATATGTGATATAGCCCCTACCTTTTTTGAATCAATTTTGACACCATTTTTTGAGACTATGTGTTCCAACAATTTTCCTTCTTGCAAAGGAAAGAACAATTTGTTAGGATTTAAAGGAAGGCCAAAATTCCTACACTTCAAGCACACTTGTCTCAAATCATCTACATGTTTTTTCTTTGATTTGGAAAATACAATCATGTCATCCAGATGAATAATTATAAAATCATCCCTTTCTCCAGGAATAAAAGAGATTTCCATGGCTCTTTGAAATGTCACCCCCACATTCATCAATCCAAAGGGAGTTTTATCATACATGAATGTACCCCATGGTGTTGTGAATGCTAGCTTTTATTTATTTTTTGGGTGCATATCTAGTTGATTATAGCTCGATAAACCATCTAGCATCATTATTATTGAGGCTCCTATCACCTTTTGCAATAAATGATCCATCTTCAGGTGTAGTAAAAAGTAATTCACAATAGAAGATAGCCAAGCAAAATGAGACACATAGATTTTTGGTCAAATACCAGGGAAGGGCTAAGGAAAAACTCGACAAGGGGGGAAACCCAAATCAATTCTTCTTTTTCTTCTTAGTTAATAATTGTTCATCATGGGATAGATATTCCAATAGTACATCTACAAACCATTAAAATTCAAGCCTTTGACTACCAAGAGAGTGAGATTCAAATCCAATCAAATGAAAGAGAAAACCAACAATTTGTTACCAATCTGTTAGTGCCTAGATTTACCTTAGGCTGAAAAGGTAGGATCCAGGGCCAACATCAAACCACGCTCAACCTGGTAGCTAGCCCTACCAGGTCAGGAGAGGGCTCTCTCCGGGTCAATCTCAGCAAATTATGATCACTAAGGGCTTGAGATGACTAATATAGTTGCTGATCTTAGGCTAGGTATAAGTGCAAAGGAGTTTTAATGAATAAAATGATGTGTTTTTGGGCTCTAATGAAAGGTAAATCTTGGGTGCAGGGAATGAGGCTCAGTCTTGCAGAGATCTCAATGGGGCAAGGTAGGAAACTGTATTTGGCACTCTAAATCAAATGAGATGGATGGTTTAGACAGAGGAGGAGTTGAAGAGGGCAAGAGAAGCCATGGATCCTCTCCAAACAGTTGAAAACATCAAGAAACTAAAGCAAACTTCAAGTAGAGCACTGTAATTTCAATGTATTCTACTTACACTCTTGTTTGATTTAGCTGAGAAGAAATAAGAGCCTGGAAAATGACATACATAATACATAAGAAAATTTACAAATACATAAGAAAGCACTGTACCAAAACAAAATGCCATAGGGATCCCAAAGAGTGCTGCAAACCCTGGTCTCAATTTCTTAGCCAAAATGCTGATATGAGTGTACAATGAAGCTCTTTACTTTCTCAAGAGTCCGACCATGCTAATGACTGAAAAAAACATATTATAGACAAACCATAGCTCATCCTAGCCTCTAGGGGTCGAGCTCACATGCTTAGGATCTGTTCCAACTAATTCTAAACTAAGAACTAGAAATTAGGTAGTGGAACAACACGCCTCTAGAAACAAGGGAACTGATTCATTCAGTTTCAAACAATTTTTTAATTGATGAATCTACTTAGAAAAGTGAAAAATTGACATATTTACATCATGATCCATCAATGTACATGAAATTACATCATAATTTTGACAATAAGAAGATGAAAAAGTGAAACTGGTAAAATCTAGGCGAAAAACAGAGCATTCCTGGTCAAACTAGGCCAAATTTCCTTTATGCGTCGCGCCTGATTCTCTATGCATGGTGCCTGTTTGGACCCACTTTTAGAGGCATTCTCGGTGTCCAAATTCACTCCAAGTGTGCTTGCTAGAAAGGTCTGCCTGTCTACTTTCCAACCCAAGTAGAATTTTTCAATTTGGCCTCCATTTACCCTATCAAAAATCAGATCTCCCAAGATTTCTTCCTGTGTGTCAAAATAGGGGCAGTAAGGTCATTTTTTGAGTGTTTTTGACCTTTTTGAGGGCTCAAATTTCTTGGCCATGGGTAGTCAAACATATCTTTCCATGCCAAATCAAAAAATTCTGATTTTTTGTGATTTGGAGGCTCCTAGCAAAAGAAAGCGCCACATGGCGCGACGCACAGGGCAGAAAATCCTGTTTTTTGTGCCAAAAATTTCAAAAATGAAAAAAGTGCCCCAAATTTTTTGAAATTTGGGCTGAGTCTTTTCCATCAAACATGTTGTTGGGCCAAGGAAGATTCAGCCAAGATTTGAAGGCGATCATGCTCCTTTCTCCTCTTTGATGCCTTCTTCAATTTTGCCTTTAAGCTTCTAATTCTCGCCTTGCAAACTTTGTTTCTCGCCATATAATGAAAAGCCATGTGTATCAACAAGTATTTTTCCTTGTTGGCCTTCTCCAACAGCCTTTCTAAGTGTATATTGACTCTCTCAAGCCAAGACTCCCGATTGGCATTGATCTCTTTCTCGATGAAGTGAACTCCACCCTTCTCCTTTGGGCAGCTTGGCAATTCTCCCGAATGTTTCACAACTCCATGATTGCTTGTTGATATTCAAGCTGATTATTCCGTTGCTCCAAGTACTTTATAATCCACTTAGCCCTCTCCAAGTTGAGGGCCAAGGCTTTGATGTCCGCCTGCTGCTCTTTAATGATTTCGTTGAGATTTGTGCTTTGCGGGCCCATATCTGTATCCTCATCCTCAATGAGAATAAAGTCGCACTCACTTGAAGGCCCCTCATCCTATAATGGCCTCTTTCCTTTGTCCTGAACCTGTGGTGCTGATGACGGAAACGAGACCCCTTCGACCCTCGGTGGAGATAATACTCGCTTTGCTGCTGCAAACAACTGTCTAGTGCACTTCTGATAAGTGATGAACACTAACATACTAGCGGTCTGTGTCTCATGACCCTCATGCTGATAAGAAGGCCCACCTGTCCCATGCAAAGTCTCTGAAGGTCCCTGAGGAGCTCTGAAAAACTCACGAGAAATGAAGTCCTCCCAAGTGATGCCCTGCAAGACAAGCTGATGGATGACCACAATTTTAATGAGAGAAAAATGGTAAATACTATTGAACTGCTGCTGAGGAGTCTTGTGCTGCACTAGAATGGTCATCTTCTCAATATTTCGGCACATGAAGTAAGGGATGTTCATCATCCTCACCTTGGTAAAATGCATCAGCAGCCGGATATGATAAGCATATAAACGGGAGAATTGGCCCTCATCCCTGAAATAATTCATAATCAATTTCATTAAAGGAGCATATGAATCTTTGAGGTAATGAAAAGGAAAAGCTCTCTTGAGCTGTCTCAAAAAATCGAGCTTGATGTATGGTTCATAATGTTGTCGGTTAATTTGTTGCCTCTTGTTCCATTGCTCTCCAATATTAGGAATACCGTTTGCTAGTGAAATAGATTTTGGTGTTAATGTGAAAGTGACACCAGCTAGAGTAGCTTGACCATCATGTAAATGCAACAAAAACAAACGAGCCAACTCATGATGAAACTGAATGCTAGCAACCTTCTCACAAAATTCATAGTAGGACTGGTGCTGAAAACAAGAGATGGCAAGAGGGCAGGCCTGTAATTCAGCAAGAGAGGTTGGTTCTTCTCTAATATGCTTGCCACCTCTATGAGGCCTCCTGGGTGCATGTACCTCTGTAGGTGAGTCAGTGTGTGTCTCCTCTTCATAATCATATGAGGGATCAGATTCCATTTCTTGAAGCTGCCGTGATGAGAAGCAAGTAATTGTGATGTTTTTTGACTTTTGCCACCAAGGGGACAAGTGATATGAGGGATTGTGGAGGGAGGAAACAATGAGGGATTTAGGGACTGTTGGGATAGAGTTTAGTTAGGGAAATAGGGAATTAGGGAATGATTTGGGAATTTTTGGTATAGGACTAAGGTTTGGGAATTTGTATTTGGGATTTTGGGAAATGGGAATTGGGGTAAGAATAGATGATGTTTTAGGAATGTGTGAATTTAGGGAATAGGGAAATCAAGGGAAAAATGGAGGAAGAGAGTGGTGAGATGAGGGGATAACTTGGCAGCTAAATAATTGATACAAAACCTAGCACTGTTTTCTTTGGTAGGGTTTGATATTTTATGCAACACCATAAGACAACCACCATAAAACAACCACCAAAATTGGATGAAAAACAGTGATAGAAGCTCAACCTACTTGCACAAATTTGGAATGAATTGGGCGATTTGGAATGAATTGTTGAAGGTTTCGGGCTTGCCGGTTGTATGCACCGTGCATCAAACCCAACGCATCGTGCCAGTTATGTGCGCCGTGCCTGTGTAAATTTGCGCCAGTTATGTGCACCACACCAATTACCCAATGCGCCGCACCTCTGTGTTTTAGCAAGTTTCTCCCACTTTCTCTTGCTCACTCTACAAACGGCTTTGTTTTGCTTCCAAGAGTGCAAATGAGCTTTTCAATTGAAGAAATGACTTATATACAAGGAGTCTTTAATTTTTTGGTTGGAAAAACCCACTTTTACAATGTTTTGAAAATGACTTTATTTTGAACTCTGTTTTGAACTTTTTCACCTTATCAGAGCTTGTGATGAACTGAATGACTTATGTTTTTCTTGTTTTACAGGGGATTGGAGTTACTGGGGCTAGGGAAAGTGACCAGGGTTATAGATGAAATGATTTTCATATGAAGAAAATAAAATTACATAAATTTGTACAATAAAAGCAAATATACTCTGTTTTTCCTCAAAATAGAGTTTTTAGGAAAGACACATCTTTGAGCACTTGATTACAAAATTTATTGATGCCGGAACCTCCTCATGTGCCTGCTGGTTGTTATTGGACATTTTGAAACACTTTTTGATGAAACCCTAATGAAACCCTAGACCTAACGACAATGAAATCCTAAAAATACTTTTGCAATCTTAAAGACAAAAAGGTGACTAAATATGCTTTTTGATGAATAAACATGAGTCAGCAGGTAAAGGACATGAGGGAAAAAGTAGGAGAAGTCACTAGCATCAGATGATCCATGCACCTAATGGAATGCAGCTGACTGGGTGGGACACCTAATATGCAATGCAACAAGAGGATTTGATCTCTGACGGAGGGATGAAGATACCGACACTAACACAGCAATAGTTTGGTCAAAGGGCCAAATTTTTGCTTGTGATTCCTCCGAAAATTCTTGGTCAAAGTCAACACTCAAGCCTCCAATTAATGCCTAGAGTGACAGTCTAGATTTCATTCAAAGAATATAGAAAATGATAGGTTAATGCAACGAAATATGTAGCATTCCAAAATAGTCAGACCCTCAGTCAAACAATGTCAAAGACTTCCTGTGATTCTCGGTAAATCATTCTAGGCAACCCTATGGTCAGCCTTAGTATGTGGTCATGCATAATCAAAGATACCACAAAATATTTGGCCTCTAAAACATTTCAGTCAAATAGCAGAAGAAGGGTCTCAGTGAACAGAAGTCGACACTAGTAAAAAATAGGTAGAAATCCAAGTCTTTGTCAAACAAAAAAATGTCTCCTTCTCCTTCACACGTGTGAAATTTCTTCTATGAATTTTAAGATGAATTAATGTGATGTGGTGTGTCCAAATGACCTCCAAAGATGGTGTATCTATATGTGTTTGAGGAGGGGTCATTTCACGTAGTGGGGCCAACTTGTACTCTTTGAGGCTGACTTGGTGAAACTCAAAATTTGATTTGTCTCTAATAATTTACAAATCAAAATTCCAACTAATGATGCTATTTTAAACAATTACAAGGTTTGGCATTCCAAATAATTTATTTTTTCATAACACTTTTTACTTTTCTTTGATTAAGCTAATTGAATTTTCTTTTGATAAAGGTATTAAAATTAGATAGTTTGCTAACTATTACCCTCAAGGTAACAACAGAGCATAATCTACTAATAAAAAACTTCACTGAATCGTAAAAAAAACTATGAATGAAAACCAAACAAATTGACATAAATCTCTTACCAGTGCATTAGGGACTCATACTGTTACTCTGAAAGTTGTAATAGGAAATTCCCCTTACTTCCATATTTTTGGAAACGAATCCATTTTACCTAGCCATATAGATTTAATCTCACTTCAATTAGGACAATCTATTAGGGATGAGCCTTGTCCAAAAATGCAAGAATGAATAGACGAACTATTAAAGTTGGAATAAAAAGGAGATCAGGCCAAGAAAACACTCACTAATTATAAAAATGTCATAAAATCATGGTTCAATAGGCATTAGGTTGGTAAGAAATATTTTAATATTGTTGATTTCATTTTGAAATGGGTCAAAGTCAATTAAAATATTGAAAAACACACGAAGCTTCAAAAACTTTGGCTAAGACCATTTCAAATATTAAAAAAATATCTACTCTTCAACATATGTTCTATGATCATTGGAAGAGTAGAAAGCAATCCTCCTCATGAATGGCCAAATTAAGAAAAAAAAATCATATTAATGTAAACATATAAGTAGGGAGATGTACATTTATGTAAATTTGTACTTAAGATTGTATTTTCTAACACTTCTTTTTATTTATTGCTTCTTTCTAAACTCTTCTTTACTTTTATATTTTTCTTTACATGGTTACAAGTTTGTATAAGTATAATGTTGTGAATAACTTGAGAACCTATTTGTTAAATATGATCAACTTTGATTTCATAATTTTATATCACAAATCAATATTACATGTTTTAATTTACTAAATCTTTATATAATCTATGGTCCTAAAGACCAAGTAACTTTTAATCATGTATATATATATATATATATATATATATATATATATATATATATATATATATATATATATATATATATATATATATATATATATATATGAGATATGTTGTTACATAGCCTTAATGATTAACGAAAGCAATTAAAGTATTATTTTCCATAAGAATCCATCCACTCTACATTGAAATCCAATGACAACTTTTAGAATTTGGAAATGAAAATGCGTAATTGAATAGGGCTAAGGTTTTATGCACTTTGATAAGGTTTTACATTCACCCAACCCCTCTCTCTCTCTCTCTCTCTCTCTCTCTCTCTCTCTCTCTATATATATATATATATATATATATATATATATCGAAAAGGTGAATTTTAAATCCTAGGAGGTTGAAAAAACTAAAAGAATGTGAGGGGTTTATGTAAAATCTATGGGGCTATGGATGGTCGATGATAGTGAAGTAATATTAGGTTAATAGAAAAATCAACATAATTGATTGCACTAAATATTTCTACATAAAAGTACAGGCCTTTTGAGTTATTCATAACTAAAATTTGAAATATTTGTATAATAAAAATTATAAAAATGAGCTCCATATATTTTTTCTCTTATGAAAAATGATATTTTAGATTACGGATACTACAAGTGAAGTGATTAAAAATTTATGAATTCAGATGCTAAGAGTATAATAATAATTACATGTGAAAGTTTGAAAGAACATAAATCTACTTAAATTTGATTCATGATGTAATGCATGCATCCATATATTGACAAAATAATTGTTTCTTATAGTGTGTCACTATTTCTTGATGTAGCAACAACCCTATTTAATTTTTCTAAAACTTTTAGGGTTATTTCTTTAAAAACTTTATTAGACTAGTTTTATTTTATAAATTGGTTAAGTTTTCAAATTAATTTACATTTTTAATTTTTTTTTTATATAATTCAAGTTTTAAACATAAATATATTTTTTTAGCCAAAGATTTTTACAATGTAAATAATATAAACAATTAAAGCATAAATCCATGATAAATATCCTATGTTTTAAAAAAATATTTTTTTATAAATAAGTTAATATCAAGACTTTTCCTATAAGTTTTTTTCATTTTATAGAGCCCTACTATCCCTAGTCCCACTTTGTTTTCATTTATTATTTGAATGTGAAATTTCCCCTTTATCACCTTTTCCTTACTTTATTTACTAAACCTCAAATTCAACTTATATCTCAATATCAACTCTTAACCTTATCTTTTTGTTTATCCATTAAACTTCCCAAGCTAAAGATATCTCAGTGTAACTACAATCTTACACATCCATATGATTTCACGTTATTAAATGACAATATTGGGATTTTAGAACTTTTTGTAAAACAAATAAAACTCCTATACCTTGATATGGAAGGGTTTTCGTTACACTGATATGTTTGAGATGTCAAATATCTTTGATAGGTTCATATGACCAAAGAATTGCAAAAATATGATGCTTTGATAGCCCAACTTGCCACATCATCATAAAAAACCAACCAATAATGCTTTACCACATGGAAATGTGATGAATTTTCCTACACGTGTCACTCATTTATACATTAGGACAAGTTGATATGACACTTCTGCCATGACACATGTCACCCATCGAGCATTTTTATGTCACCCGACATGACAACATAATGAACTATGCCCTAATATTAAATATCCAATATCAGCACTTGAAACCACTTCATAACGCTGCACTTTTGGAAATATTTGGTAGGTCGATACCCAATATCATTAAACGGTTTAATTAGCATTAATTAGAGGCTCATTAAATGATAGATTAGGGTTTAAACCAATGTGATTTAAAATCCTATTTCAGGTGGTAGAATGTCATGTTAAATGGATAACTTGCTCTTAAATTCTAAATAAAATCTCAAATAAAGTACCATATGTTCCTTAAATGACAAATTAAGAGTTGTTTATGACATTTAAACCAAAAGACAACTTAAGTTTACTCTCATTCATTTCACACAACATTCACTTTTATGTCTCTATTACTGGTGCTACATGCACCCAAAATTAACTAATTTCTTATAGTCATTTATGCCATTTCTACCAAAGAAGTAGGTACTAGTATTTAAGTAATTGAATCTTTGAAATATTTTTCTTTATGATGTTTAATCTTAATGCTAGTTCAATTTTTTATTACACGTTCTTAAAAATGTCTTCAAAGAAGGCTTGAAAACAATTAAAGGCGGTTGATAATGCAGAAGATCATGAAAAGAACCCAAATTGAATAGTTTTTTTTATGATACATTCTACAAAATTGGTTAGAAATCAAGGAGTTAGAAGGAAATTTTAGATTTCCTTGAGTTGGGTGACTTCTTTGATTAACTTCAAGAGGATGCAGATGGAATTTTCGATGTTAAGAAATCAAACTTCCACAAACTAACAAACAAAATTGTTGTTATTCAATATACATACATGGTAAATTGGACTTTAACTCATGCTAATGTTAAAACTTACACAATTGTGAATAATAGAAGAGAAATGGCAAGCTCATTTATGCTTGAGGATATAGAATTTATTTACAAATTGCCAAAACTAGAAGTTAAATTTGACTGAACATTCCTTAAAAACTTCATGGCCCAAAAAAATATTAAAGATGAAAGGGAAATGGAAAGCTCAATCAAATAATGGTGGTATAATGAACATGCTATTGAAATGAAGGGAAAAATGTATACCCCTTTGAGAGTATTAAATAAGTTTGAACAACCATTGTCACCATGCTATGTAGGCTCTACGCTCAGTAAATTATTTTACAATTCAAAAAATAATGGGTTTCCCTATTACAATAGGTATCAGAGAAGGGGGAAGTCTTCATCTGGTTAGCAATTCTATGAATAATTTAAAAAGTAAGATTGAGAACCTTTTGAGTGCCCCTCTAGGCCTTGTGCCCAAATTCTTCATGCCAACCTTTTTATTAGATGAAATTTGTGCTAGGATGCCATTCCTTTTTATGTAATGGAATTGGAAATCAAACCTTGAACCATCCTATATGTATTGTTATAACTTATGTGACATAAAAAACGAAATATTCCTTTTATGATTGTAACAATTTTATGATCCCATTAACTTAGTTATTATTTTTTTTATCTCCCTACTAGTTTTACTTATGAGGCCATGGAGCCCATTGCTCCAATTGGTGACTAGCTTATTGATGAAGCATTTTCTTATGTTAGAATCTATGGTTATGAAGGACCACTACACACCTTACCTTGATATGTTTTAAATAGGATGACATTATGAGAAATAGCATATCAAACTATTTCTGAAGGTATTGCCATAGCCTTATTAGTTGGTTTAAATAAAACCTAGCATTTATGTCAATTTAATTAGAAAATTTTCCTTGGAAAATCCAAAGCATGATAAGAATAAATCTTTAGAATTTTTTCAGTTATCTTACATAGCCTTTAAGAAGCATGACCCCCTCGATATTGTTCAAACATGTTGTACAATTCAGGAGGGATTCAAAACATGTGCAAATGAAAAATTATTATTTGATCAAGCTTTTTAGGGAACCAAATCCTATGAAGAGGTTGCAAAAAGAATTCAAGAAATATTAGAAGGCCCTTGTAAGAATTTATTATAGACAATCAAGTACAATATAGTTAGGCTAAGTCTATATAGATCGAACAAAGGCGTATTGAACATCCATAGCTTGAATATGTTCGCTAGGAATTATTACAATCATACAATCCTATCCAAGGATATATAAATTGAATAATTTCAAATTCAAGAGATGTGTTGGCTTGACGGGGCCTAACCCAGGTTCAGTGTTAGTTAGCCAAACAAATCCCTACACTACTAGCCCTTTCGACATCAGCCCGCGAAGTGCGGACTAAAGTCTCACCTGAAGCAGTATGGGGGGATGCTGGAACCAAGTTTCTGCACCCTTGAGATGGTTGTGATGTTTGTTTATCCTGGCTATACCTGCCTGCACGTAGGTTTCTTAGCCGTCTATTTCACCCTTCAGTACCTTCGCGAAGGGATGCAATCGGCTTCTGCGCAGCCTTAACCAGGGGCTAATATACTTTCGCGCTGCTAGGGCAATGAGCTATGATATTTCCCAAACTACGCTAAGTATATTACTTATCTTATTAACAGATATTAGTTAGCTTCACATAAACCGATGTTCTTTCTTGCGTTCACTTAACCAATATAATTACATACATTCATGCATCATATAAGCATTATCAGTGAAATTCATACTCAACATACAAGATGCATAAACAGGAAATAAAGACGTAAAAATTCTAGAATACTTCTCTTTATTGATAATTCCAAACAATTACATACTCGACCTGCCCTACACACTCAGCTGCAGGGGTCCACACACTCAGTTGTGGACTTCTAAGCCTCTGCGCACTCAGCTGTAGAGCTTCTACCTACCCTACGACCCAAAGCATAGACTTCTACTTTAGAGCTATCTTTCATACATGTTTGATCTTCTTCATTGATTCCATAATGACTCTAACTACTTAGAGCTTAGCTCTATTTATACAATCCCATGGTCCACAGACCATGGGTAGATCTTCTCTAGCTGACATTACATTTTCAAAATAAGGGCGGACAACCCTATGATTCTTTAACAACTAAGCACTTTGCGACCACAAATGTAGAGTCTTTACATTTGGATTAGAAAATTCAACCAAAATATGGGTTTTTAGCCCCAAAACTGCCCTCAGGGGATCCCGCGCCCAATAGGCCCCCATCAAAAACGTCGTGACTCTCCCTAGTGTCACTCTTTACATGCGAAGATCTTAGCACAAAGACCTCCTAGCTCTATTTGGATCACCACAACTTCGGCAGCGCACTGAGCGGCTGCGTGATGGACTTCTTCCACTTGTTGCTCGATTACCACTGCTAAATTGTTGTCCTGAATCTTCCACTAAGATGCCTATAGTTTCATGAGCTTTCCTTCAATGGAGGTTCTGATCACATAAGCCTCATCTATCCATGGGTGTAGGGGCGCTTTTAAGACTGCTTCTTTGTGCCGAGCAGCATCCACCTATTCCTTGAACGCCTTTTCCTCCTACATTTGTGTGAGCCTCTGTGTAAGGGAAATCATCTATGTGGTCCCTTTTACCTCGTCATATTTCTACTGTAGCTCACGTACACCTGTCTGCAGGTGCTCTACATTCGAGTCCTCCTACAGGGTGGTGAGGACCTCGAATAACTATTCAAACAGTTGCATGCAGTCTGTCACTGCACTGTCAATCGCCGCCATTGTTGTTGTAACAGCGGTGGTACATTGTTCCTTGACTTCTGGTAGAGTTGAAGGGTAAGCCTTCAACTGCAGTTTTGTGATCTCCATGTTCAACTCCAACTGAACCCTGGCCATCTTTGCTCGAGCGTCGCGCACCCCTGTGGCCAACTTGCGGACACACGCCTCCACCGGTTCTTCTGCCTGAATGTCCAACTCTGGGACCATCTGGTAGGCTTCCTCTACTACCTGCATAATCTTCTTGTTCTTCTCCACTGCCTCATTGTGCTGCAGGCCCAACTACTCGATGTTGATGTGCTAGTCACTCATCACCTGTAGAGTGCGACTCTCCCGGGCCCTAAATTCCACGGTAACTCAATCCTGCAAGAGGTAGAGCATCTCCTGAGGGAACGTGACCATGTTCAATCCTACCCCTTTCAAACTGCTAACCGTGGGCCTATCGGCCTCCTTATCTGTAGTAAGTGCTCCATCTGGTAGCACTACCGTGTTGGTCACCCTTGTGCACAACATCTCCTCAGCAGCGAAAGTGCCAATTGCGAGGCTGGTGGACACTATGCTAGCTTGTGGAGTGCGAACCTGCAATTACTGTAGCTCTATGCGGAGAGCCCCAATACCAATTGTTGTTGCTCTTCAAACTATTGGAGGGCCTCTATGGTGACATCCCTCACCGTTTCTCCAATATCATGCAAATTCCCCTCAGTGGGTGTGATTGGGTCGAAGGACATCTTTGATGCCTTGGTTTTCTTTCATGGCACTATCTGCTCTCACAGTCGCGGACGCTTGAGTTGGGTGGATGTCATCTACAGGTCCATGCCACATGTTCTGTCTCTGTTTCTGCCTCAGTGCTGAGCGAAGGTGACATTTGTCCTTCGCACTCTTCTCCGCCTGTTTTCAGTTGTTCTGCCAGTTTCGTGGCATCGTGTGCTGCTTGGGCCTTAGCCTTTTCTTCCTCCTTTCTATGCTTCTCTACCAACTATGCCATTTGGAGCTTTGTTTCTTCCTTGTTATGCTATGTGGCAGACTTATCCATTTCCACAGAGGTCATGAAGCAGTTGGGCCTGTGTTTATGGTTATCTTTGTAATTTGTTGCGTTCCTGTTTAAATCCGGACCAGTGGTATCAGAGCGGTCTGCTTTTTATCTATTTTTCTTTGCATGTCCCCAACGAGGTCGGGATATAAGGAGTTAGGGCTTGAACTAGTCGAACCTTTGCAAGACCAGCCTCACAAATCCAACAGCCTCCCATGGAGGATGAGAAGAAAGACGAAGGGGTAGGAGATCCTATCAAAATCTTGCTTGAAGAAGCCCTCGAGTGACAAAGGAACGTGATGATGGAAAAATTTGTGCATATCATTTAGCGGCTACCCAGAGGCGATGCATCAACTTCCAACAGCTACTCTGGAAAAGCCACACCGTTTAAGGTACAAGTTAATTTTGAAATCCCCATATTCGAGGGTCAGATAGACGTGGATGTCGTAGATAAATGGTTAAATCTGCTAGAAGGTTATTTTTCTGTTCATGAATTTTCAAGTCGGGAAAAGATTTTTTTCACTCTTCTCAAAGCAACCCCCCACGTCAAGGACTGGTAGGAAACCTAGTGTGAGCAGAAGGATGAAAGTACAGACTCACTATTCTCAGACGCACCCACTTGGAATTCCTTTTGGGATGCCATCAAGGAGCAGTACTACCCTGTCAAAAGCTATGAGGAAAAATACATAAGTTGGACCACACCGTGGCAAGGACGGGACCAAGATGTGCCAGAGTTCACAGACATTTTTCATACCCTTCGCACACAGTTGGGTATCAAAGATTCTGAGCTACATCTGGTACTCAAATACAGCGGCTACCTACACAGATACATCCAGGAAGAGATGGAGTTCCTGAACATCTCCTCGCTCGGCATAGCGTACTGATACGATGTCAAAATCGAGAAAAACTTCAAACAGAAGAAGAGAGGCTTTGGATCTGCGAATCTGAAGACCAAAGGACAAATCCAAGGCAGGGTGACCCAAGACAACCCGTCGAAGCCACAAGAGAAGAACAACACCACGAAGTCGAAGAAGGACACATGGAAGTGGTGTGAGTTCCATAAGAGCCCCACTCACAACACAAGTGAGTGTCTGTTGGCTTATAGGGTCCTGACCCAGGTTTGGAAGAATTATTTAGCTAAACAAATCCTGTTGCTACCGGCCCTTTTGGAAACAGCCTGCGAAGCGTGGACTGAGGTCTCACCCGAGGTAGCAGGGGAGGGTGCTAGAACCAGGTTTCCACACCCTTGGGATGTCTAGATGTGGTCTGGAGATTTCACACTCTATTCCCTAGCTTCGTGCTATGCAGGTCTAGAATAACTCTTGCCCTCTATTAGCACGATGTTCACAGATCTACTCTATTGGATGAAGTATTGTAAATCAAATATACTTAATAGGGTCTTTAAACAAAGATTTAACAAAAATAACCGGTTTGCGTACTTATATTAAACACATATTCTTATATATTCAAAATGTAAGCACATGCGCATAGAATAAACGGTTGTGTCAATCATTCAATAACCCAGATTCGCGGCAACTTAGATTTAACACAGAATTACAGAATCATCTTAACTTTATTCACTTTTTCCACCCGTACATCCAGATCCGCCCTGCGCACTTAGCTGCAGGGGTCGGTGCATACAGCTGCGGACTCTTTTAGGCCTCTATGCACACAGCTACAGAGCATCTATCCTCTACCCAAACCTTTGACTCGGACTCACAGACGGTTTCAAAGAAAACCCATTACAATACGGATCTACAATCATACCCAAAAAGAAATACCTTTCCTTCATAGAGTCGCGCTCTATTTATACCTTCCTATGGTTTACGAACCAACTTACTTCCTACTATTTTACATTATTTCCTGGGCAGACAACCCTTTGACTTCACTTTTTACATTTTGTGCTCCGCATACTTCGAAGGTTTAACAATAATTTAATCCTAATTTCTAGGATTTTTTCCCCAAAACCGTTATGCGGGACCTCCGGTACCCATTAATCCCCCAACACAATCATTGTGAATTGTCCTGAGTCACTCGCTAGCGTGGCTAGGCACGCTACCTTGGCTTCGTAGTTCGCATCCCTTTGAGTGACGCTCGTCATCCTGCTGCTCCTTCGTTGTCACCTGCAATGCTTCGTCTGGCTCCTGCTTCGGTCTTTTTACCACTTCTCGCAACTAATAATGCTCATTATTCTTTGGTTGGTTAACACAGAACACCCATTCATAGGATTTTAGCATATGGGACCTCTTGGTACCACCGCAACCTCTACCGACCTTCATATCTTCTCTTCGCACCATCTGTTGTAGCTTGTGTTGCAATTTTGCAAGACCCTGGCTGCTGTCCTCAAGATCCCAATCCTCAAGGGATATCAGAGATGGCTTAGTAACTGCATATCTACTCGTGGTCTCCATCTGTCCATCCTTTCGTTGTTCTATTGTAGGGCATCAGCCTGCCCTTGGGTGAGGCAACAACTTCCGGACCAATTCTGCTTCGTGTTTCCTCGTTTCTATCACATCCCCTACCATTGATGCCACAGTCTACGGGATGCCCGTAGCTGTCAACACCAACCTCCTTAGAGAGTCCTGCTTCTTCATCGGCCAAATTACCACCCTAGGCTCACGCCTTGTGTAGAGATAATGAACAACTCCATATCGATACTCAACGTATTTGTTTTAGAAGTGTAGGTCACCCGATGGATGCCACTTGGAGATTTATAAGTGATTCGAATTTCAAATTCCCTGGTTCCCGCCTGTTCTAGCACCCTCGTGTAAACTCTGTGGCAACTCTTTCCATATCTGGCTCATACTCTTTCTCTTAATTACCCACTGCCCACTCCTTATTGCCATACTACAAACATCCTATCGTGAATAGTGACATCAACGATCATTGTACCTTTTAGTAACACATCCCCATGATCCTTCTTGCGCAACGGTGACCCTCGTGTTTGGAAAAATGTACGTGCACCCTAGAACCCATGCATCTGTCCCCTAGACTGCTTTATCCTCCCGCGCTCTCTTTCAACTGGTTGGAGCAGTGAGACTATCCTTTGAACGGTTAGTCAGGCGGTCGGCCCACCCGTGTAGAGCTTCAGGAAACTGCCATTCACTCTCCTCGGGAAGAGGTCTCCATTAAGTTTTTCCAGCTGAACCGTGCCCCCATCAGTAACTTCTTTGATCACATAGGGTCCCAACCAATGCATGCGGAGTTTACCCAAGAATTTCTCGAACTTACTATCGTATAGCAATACTAGATCATTCTCCTTGAAGATGCGCACCTTGATATGGCAATCATGCCATGATTTTTCGCATTGTTTTTGTACTTGTTGATGAAATCCAGCCAAAAACCATTCCTCCTCTAGTTCTTCTAACTGCGCGAACCTTTCCTCCAATGCCCCGCAGTTTTCCATACTTGTGGTTGTTGCGATCCAGACTAGGAATAATATATTCCATAGGCATAACGGCCTCCTTGCCATAGACTAACCTAAACGGTGGCTGGCCTATCAACTTCTTGCACGTGGTTCGATATGCCCATAGCACAACAGGGATTCGCAAGTCCCAGTCGTTTCATTGCGCATTACAGACCTTTGTCAATGCAGTCTCCAGAATTTTGTTAAACGCTTCAACGGTCCCATTTGCTTGCGAGTGATAGGGTGTACTCTGTTGGTGATATATCTTGAATTCTTTAGTGAGTGGGCTGATTGTTTCATTTAGAAAATGTGTTCCCCGATCACTCTTGAGAATTTTGGGAAATCTAAACCTTGTTAGGACATTCTCGAACAAAAACTTCGCAGTTGTTGCAGCCGTGCAATCCTTAACTGGTTGTGCCTCTACCCATCGGGTCAAGTATTTTGTCGCAGTGATGATATAGCGCACGACCGTCTTTCCGTGCAGCTCAATAGGCCCATTGAAGTAAATTTCCCATTTCTCAAATGGTTGTAGCATCATCTGTGGCTCGAGTGGAATTTCATCCCTCCGCGATGGTTTTCCCATCCATTGACATATGTCACAGACTCGGCAGTATGCTTTCGAATCCTAGTGCAAAGTGGGCCACCATAAACTAGTGCGAAGAATCTTCTGGGCTGTGCCGCAACCCGCATAATGTCCGCCAGCAACCGAATCCATGTGCTTCAGTTAGAATCTATCCATGCTCTAACTCCGGGACATATCTGCATAATATTTTGTCATTACCCATCTTGTAGAGGTGCCTGACAATCACTATAAAATCTATTGCTTTGATCACCAATTCCTTCTTTTGCTGAACATAATACCCCTGCAGTGCAGTTCCTGTAGTTAAGAAATGGATTATATCTTCAAAGTAGCAATCCTCTACGTGTACGACATACAGCTGCGCATTCAGGAGTTTTTCCTCTAAATTTGTGGGTTCTTTGCTAGTCTCAATTTGGGATAGGCGATCCAGTCTTTCATTTAGATGCCCCGGCTTTACGATGACCTCAAAGTCATATTCTTGAAATAACAGCAACCATCGATAGATGTGCCCCCGAACACAGGCTTATTCACTAGGTATTTTAGGGTAGAGTGATCAGTATACATCTTAAAATGTCCTCCGAGCAGATAGTGGTTGTACTTTTGGAGCGCGTATACTGCTAGTCCCTCTCACTCAGTAGTGGAGTAATTCTTCTTAGCTTTGGACAATCGGCAACTTGCGAATGCAATTGGGTGATCAATTCCCTCCGCACCCAGCTGAGTAAGTACTTCCCCCAATGTGATACACGATGCATCAACATCCACATGAAATTATATATCCCATTTCAGAAAGACAAATATAGGAGCGGATGCCATCTTTTTCTTAAGCATTTCCAGACTCTTGTTGCACTCCTCATTCCAACAATAAGTAGCATCCTTCTTCAGCAACTGTTCCATTGGAGCCATGATCTGGGCATAGCTTTTGATGAACTTCGATAGTAGCCCGTGTGTCCCAATATAGCGTGTAGTTGTTTGACACTCTGTGGCGCTTGCAGATTGAGTATAACAACGATCTTTGCCAGATCCACCATTAGACCCTACTTACAAACCACATGGGCAAGTAGGTTCTCGAATGGGATGAGGAAAGTACACTTCTTCAGATTCAGCGTAATCTGGTGATGGTGGCAAGTATCCAACATTAACCTTAGGCTCACAATATGTTTCTTAACCAGTCTGAATACAGTCTAGCCATCTAGATAGACCTCTAAAAGCTTATGTATAAATTATTTGAATGCAGCTACCACAATGTGGGAAAATATCGCCCTCGCATTCTTCAACCCAAATGGCATCACTGTATACTGAAAACAACCCCATTCCATAGTGAATGTTGTTTTACTCCTATCTTCTGGCATGATCTTGATCTGGTGATACCCCAAGAATCCATTCGTGAAGGAGTAGGCTTCCTGCCCTCCCACATTTTCCAATACCTCGTCTATAAAGGGTGTTGGGAACGGTTCGTTAACACAGGCATCATTGAGCTTCTGGAGATCCACGCAGATGCAAATCTCACCCTTCTGTTTCTTTTCCTGCACCACCATAGGACTTACCCAATCAGATTCCTCAACTGGTTAAATAATTCCTATTGCCAGCATCTTATCTAACTCTTCATGGACCTTGGCTTTATATTTCGGATTTAATCAGTAGGGTCGCTGCTTAACTGGCTTCGCACCTGGTTTCAATGTTATCTTCATCACTCCTAAGTTTCCTAGAATCCCTTTCAGTTCCGTAATCTTTGTTGGGAATAAATCTCAGTATTCTCGGAGTAACTCGATGACCTTTTCCACTATAGCGTCGTCCCAATAATCCCCAAATGTGGCATACTTTGGCTCTTCTTCCATTCCAATATTCACGTGTTTCATTTTTAATGGTGTCGTGATGTCTGGATCTTCCATTTCGGGGCCGTGCACTTCACGAGTCCCTTCGGATTCCAGAATATTGATGTTGCGTGGGTCATCCTCATCATCTTCTACTTGTACATTGTAACATTCTAGTGCCTGGCTCAATTGTTGTGACTAGTCTAGCTGCAAAACTTCTTCTAGTTCTAATGGCATTCTAAAAATGGTGGCCTTTACTAGATGTAATGTGTCATCCACGTATCCATCCATTGGTCTTCAAAGAGAAACGTTGACAAAAACCCTTCGCGCAAGATATCCCTCTCGCCCGTGCCATGTCAAAGTTCTATTTCAGTATACCAGTTCCTTCGGATGACATCCAGGGAATGATAAAATAAGTGCACCCACTCTAGTTGAGGCTTCTCTCCATAAGCTTTGGTCCACTTGGTCAGGTGCATGCGAGGATCATCCCGCCCATCATATTTCTCTATTATTCATAGCTCTGGCTTCCCAAATCTTATCTGCATCATGCACCTCAAGTTATGAAAATCTTCAAAAGTGCCTTCATTTGTACCCCACCATCGTGAAGGTGTCGTGCGCAAAGTCCATTTTAACGCATCAAACCGTTGGTACTCGGGTACCGTGCTTTCAAACTTGATCAGGAATTCATCTACTATTGTCAGCCCATCATACATCGGTAGCTCGTGGTCCTAAGCTCTGACGCAATACAGGGATTTTGTCATCATATTGCAATGTAATGTGGTTACCCCGTTCACCCTGTTCCACCACTGTTCGTCTTCTTCATCGGAATCGTCGGTGCATGATTCTGCGTAGCCCCATGAGATTCTCCTTTCCTTCATTGTCTTATCCCTAATTGGCCTGACTGCAGCAATTTTGTACATACAATCCAATGCATCGTCCCTTTCTGCATCGCACACATATTTTGTGTAGCACGGTCCTTCAGTTGGATCAAGCGGAATGATTATGCGGAGCGACTTCCTTTCAAATATCATATTCCACTCTTTGACATTAATCACCCTATTCATATCGGTGATCTAGTCTATTCATAATAATGCAGGGTATGGGCTATTTTCATCCACTATTTCAATAACTTTGAATTTCGTCTGGGTACTTGCGCCATCAATATCTACTGTAATTCCTTGCATCCTTCCCATGGGCAGTATCTTCTGCTGATTTGCGATCTGCAATTGGATAGGAGACCAATGTAGTGTAGGCTTACCCATTCACTCCCAAGTCTATTTAGGTAATACGTTTGCATCTAAGCCCAGTTCCAGAATAACTTGCTCCATCTCCTAATCGCCAATCTGCGTTGTTAATCGCATCTCTCATCTAGTCTGTGATGTGTGTCTTCCCAATTTCCGGACTACGTGAGGTTCACTCCATCTTGTGCATCTATTAATCAATTCTTGTAACCCTTTAACTTCTCGATTATCGTGAAGCAGTTTTATGCATGTCTCTAAGGAGGTAGTCAACATCGAGGGATCCCTGTCTAGCTCAGGCTGATCCCCACTACCCAAGTTAGAGACATCCATGAAGCTCTATTTAGCTTCCATATAGGTCTCTCCTCTATCTTTTCCTATGGTCGCACCACTTCTCAGTACCATGTTTACTCTGGGGCCTTCATTGCGAGGTTCAGACCTCATCATCTGTACATTTTTCATTGTTGTAGGTGGCGCTACCCTTTTTTCACGAATCTATGCTATTGGTATAGGGAAATCTATCAGCTCATGATCGAATTTCTCACATTAAGGGCATGATATTCTAGTTGGGTTAGTGCAATCCCGTGCATAATTTCCTGGTCCTCCACAGTTGTAACAGATGAGTTGGCTGCGACCCCTTCTTGGTCCCATTCCACCTCATCCTCGACTGTGTCCTTGGAACCCACCACGCATAATCACCACGGCTGGATCCTGACCTCGTGCCTTAGCTTGCATTCTATAGGAAGATGTTTGGTCCTTCAACATTTGATAGCTATGACAATATCTTTCTTTGTGGCCCATTGATTTAAAAAAATTGCAAAGGAGCTGCTTGGGGGTCTAGTTTAATTTTGGCAGTAGATGACAGTTATCTGTGTTATGTTTTCCTCCCACCTGACAGATTGCGCACCAGAGCGGAGTAATTGTTCTAGGTCCAACTTGTGCCTCTGGTCGTCATGGTGTTGGTCCCCCCATCGCTATCACATTTATTGAGACTGGGCAATGGTATTTATCGTGTCCCTGACTTCTACACTTTATACACCATACCTTCTCCTGACCTTCTGGTCACGGTGCCTGATCTTATTTTAACTTCTTCATTTCCAGACACAAAGTCTAGATCTTCTGAACTCCCAACACCGGGTCTTGTAACGGAGTTTTGTGTAACCTCATCATTGTTTCTAGTGCTTCCGCCTGGGTTGAGATATTTTGTTGCGACAATGCTGCCTTCAGATGTGGTGTTAATGATGCTATAAACCAAGCGTAGTGTTCTGCATATGACAAGGTCATGTTTGCTTTGCAGATGGTACTCTTCAGCCTTTGATCCAGATCTCATGGTATTTCACCAAGCATCATCGCTATTTCCTTGAATCCTATAATCGACTACGTTTTCGACTTTGGCTGACTAAATTCTTTCTTTATTTGGTTTGGATCTTTATTGTTCCTGCAGTTGGATGATCGCTTGAGTACTTTATGTACCAAGTCAGTGCTCCATCCTGCAATGCGCTTACCAAGGTTCCCTTTTTGATGTCATTGTCCATAATCCTGTGCGCGTCCCATACCAATGTAACCATGAACCAAAATTGTTCTGGGTATTCACTTCTTGCTCCTTTGAACACCAGTAGTTGGATCGTGCTTGTCATTTTCAACCTTGGGTTTTGCGCCGCGATCTCTTCTCGGTTACTACTACCCCTGATCCCTTTGATTCTCAATCCCTTTTTCTATATCATTCCTACATTAGACACCCCTTAGGCAGATCCTGGTCCCAACAATGTAACCATTTTTTCACTTATAGGGTCCTGACCTAGCTTCGGAATAATTATTTAGCCAAACAAATCCTGCAGCTACTGGCCCTTTTGGCAACAGCTCGTGAAGCATGGACTGAGATCTCACCCGAGGTAGTAGGGGAGGGTGTTGGAACTAGGTTTCTGCACCCTTGGGATGTCTAGATGTGATCTGGAGATTTCGCACTCTATTCCGTAGCTTCATGCTACACAGTTCCGAAATAACTCTTGCCCTCTATATTGGATGTAGTATTGTAAACCAAATCTACTTAAACCGGAACCGTGTAGCACGAACAGAATAGACAATTACTGGATGCAGTATTGAATGATCTACTATATTGGATGCAGTATTGTAAACCAAATCTACTTAACAGTCTCTTTAAACAAACATTTAACAAAATTAACCAGTTTGTGTACTTAGATTAAACCCATATTCGTATATATTCAAAATGTAAGCACATGCGCATAGAATAAACAATTATGTCAATCATTTAATATCCTAGATTTGCGGCAACTCAGATTTAACATAGAATTACAGAATCAACTTATCTTTATTCACTTTTTTCACCCATATATCCAGATCTACCCTGTGCACTCAGCTGCATGGGTTCGCGCACACAGTTGCAGACAATTTTAGGCCTCTGCACACACAGCTCCAGAGCCTCTATCCTCTACCCAAACCCTCGACTTGGACTCACAGATGCTTTTAGGAAAACCCATTACATTTCAAATCCACAATCATACCAAAAAAGAATTGCCTTTCCTTCATAGAGCCGCGCTCTATTTATACCTTCCTATGGTCCACGGACCAACTTATTTCCTACTATTTTACATTATTTCTTGGGCAGACAACCCTTTGATTCGACCTTTTACATTTTTCAATCCACATACTTCGAAGGTTTTACAATAATTTATTCCTAATTTCTAGGCTTTCTGCCCCAAAACCGTTACGCGGGACCTCCGCTACCCAATAGTGTTGGACCAAGTAGTTGCTGGTGGATGAGTTGAAGGCTTCTGAATCACATGCATCTTTTGACCCCGAGTCAGAACCCGACAAGGGGAATGGCAAAGGGAAGAAAATCATTGATGCAGAGCCTAGCATCATGGTTGCCACTGCCAAGATCCAGAAGAATGAGCCAAAGATCCAGAGGAGGGGAGCATCTTTTCCACTCACAAATGTGGGTGAAGGGTTAACCGCTACAATTCATTGTTGACAGTGGGAGCTAAAAGAACCTCATTTCAGCAGAGGTCATGAAGCGGTCGGGCCTACCGACTACACCACACCTGCATCCGTACAGTATCAGGTGGCATCATGAAGGACGAGATCTCTGATTCTGCCAGCAATGTCGCCTTCCCTACAACATCAAGCCCTTCACAGATGAGGTATTGTGTGATGTTACACCTCTGGATGTTTGTGATGTATTATTTGGTTAACCATACTTGTGGAGGTGACATGCTATGGATGAGTCAAGACCTCGCGTTGTTATTATTACTTTGGGTAATTCATTATACAGGATACTAGAGGTATCCGCACCTACTTCCACCTCTTTGATCTCTGCTAAGAAATGTAGCAAGATCATCTCCCAGACTAGGAAATTCATTTCTTGTCTAGTTCACTCCCAACGTAAGGGGAAGATTGTATCCACATCCATGACCCCTGCAAAGGGTTCCTGCATGCACCAGAAACAAAAAAGGGATATGGTCATGATAGAACACAGCAACAACTTCTCCTCACCAACAGGGGTACCACATGAGTTTTAGGTGGGTGACAAAGTCTGGTTGCATCTGTAGAAAGAACGCCTGACAAGATCTCATCAGAAGCTTAGACCCTTCCAACATGGTCCTTATAGCATTACCACGGCTATGGGAAAAAATGATTTGGAGCACAACATTCCTCCATTCCTTCACTTGCACTGAGTGTTAAATGTGGAACGCCCTCAACCATGCTTCCCACCATTACTGGACACATCAGAGATTGCAGAACAACTCACCAGGGACCAAGTTCAATCGATGGAGGAACTCAATTCAATGGGTACCATTGCTTCCTAAGGGGGAAGGAATGATCCAGGTGGATGTTGGTGGCCACCCACCTATCCCACTTTGACCCCCACAACTGTTTCTTTCAGTTTTTTAGTTTCTGAAATTGTAGCACAATTTACTATTTTTAGCAGTTTTTCAGGTCCTGAACTTCCGAAGTCATTTTGAGGCCCTAAACGACATTTTTTGGGAAATTTGGGAGAAACATCGGTCCATGGACCCATGTTTCTCTTCCCAAAGTTGTAGTGCTCAGATAGATCTTTTTAACGAGCTATTTATGCATTAAAAGAAGATCGGGTGCCAAAGTTACGACCCTGGGAAGTTGATGTACCAACTTACCCAAAACGGGGCCCACAATTTGGCGTTTCATCTTCTAGGGTTAGTTTTTTGGATGTTAAGGGTTTTCCATTAATTCTCAACAATAAATAGGCCTTCAAGGCTCATTGTAACACAGTTCAGAGGCATGTAGCTACTACATCTCTTCTCAGAGATAAGCTACCATCGCCCTAGCTAGTTTATTTCCATTTCCGTTTGTAAGAATATTTCAGTATTTTACAATAATGAAATGAAGTATTATGTCTGTTTCATATCTGTGTTTATGGTTATCTTTGTAATTTGTTGTGTTCCTGTTTAAATCTGGATCATTTGCACTAAAAATCATGTGAAAAACATCTCTAAAAACCAGACATAGTAAGAGCCAATTTTGATTCTTGGTGACAAGCTGCGAAGATTGGAACTAACATTGGCCTTGTTGGGGATGGCAGCTCCTTGGAGGTGTCAAGAACACCGTAGACCAAGTGCCTCATCCTTTGGGCAATACAGTCACAAACAGCTGCAAACCTGAACAACTTATACCAACCAAAAACACACACATATTACAACCTGTACATTAGGAAACTAAAATAAATACCGAAAACTTAAATGTTTCTTTGGGAAGCTTATTTATGTACAACCCTACCCTACTTTGCTGCAAATCACTAGATCAAGTGATGTTGTAATGCCAAATTAACCAATCAAGCAACCGTGGCAACGATGATGCTAGGGAGTGCTTGAACTAGGACACAATTGGAAATGTTGATAGCCATACATGCACAAATGAGTCTAGTTTTGTGAAAGACAATCTGGTTTGTCATTCAAACTGAAAAAAATACTCCATATATGCAACAACTGGATCATAGAAACCAGACCATGTCTTCTACCCTAACTCCTCGACATATGCTTCTAGCTGCAAACTATCAATGCAAACATCTATGGGCAGCCCTATTGTTTCTTGTTTTGGAGGGAGAGTTTCCAAGAACCTTTTGGGGTCTTGGAATTCATATGACTTAATTTGAACCTCTATATACTCAATCTCCTTCTCAATTTTTTCAACCACTAATTCAAAGAAACCAATTTTACTGTTAAGAGGGAACTTCAGAGATCTAAAACATTGAAGTACGTAATGCAAATTACCTCATCTATTTCAATATCCACTAACTGATCTCTAACTTCTTTGAAAATTCACAACACATAGGTTTTGCCACATACCCTACCATCTTATTTTAGTGCATGAACAGATCAGTGAGTACTGGAATCTATGGATTGAGTTAGAGTTTCCAAGTGAATGTTTCAGCCTTCATATGTGTCTAATCATTGTCCACCATCAGAAACCAGATCTGCAACCTGAACGATATTTCCTGGAGAAGATCTATCACCTCGTCCCCGGCAACAACGCTAATATGTTAGCACTCAGAATGAACATCGAGGTAATTCTGAGGTAACCATAGACCAAGCTTTTGATCTAGCATCTAGCCCTAACAGACCATAGAGGGCTCTCTCTTTGGCAACAAAATGTGGCTACAATAAGTGAATCTTAGGCTAGCTATGAAGTATGGGGATTTTATTGAAAGTTGAGGGTCGAAAACAGTAAGAGAAGAAACCATTGGGCTATGGAATCAAGGCTAGTTTTTGCCGAAAAACTTGGGGCAAAGTAAGTGCCATGTTTAGCTAGATAAAAGATGTAAATGAGAGAAGGAAAGAGGAAAATGCCCGCTGCACTATGTTATCACCTGGATTGAACCTCAGGGTGAAGGAAGGCAATGCCAGGGTAACCACAAACCACACTTAGCCAAGTAGCTAGCCCTACTAGGCCGGGAGAGGGCTCTCTCCGTGAGGATCTCAATCGATATGATTGGATCAGGTCAAGGATTTTAGGCTAGGTATAGTAGCATGAAAGTTTTTATTGGATTTTGTAGAGGTTTTGTTGAATCATGAGGAGCTGGAAAATTTAGGTCTACAGAACTAGGTCAGAATTGCAGGGTGTTTAATGGGGCAAGGTAGGCATAGGCCTTAGCACGCAAAGGCTTGATGGGATGAGATGTTTTAGACTGGTGAGAAACTAAGAATGGCATGTGAAAACCATGGATCCTTCCTGGATTGCAGAAAACATGAAATGGTGAATGGTTTCCCAAGGCAGAGCACTAATGCAATGAATTATGCCTATCAAACTTGAAAACATTCAACTAGAAGCAATGAAATGATTAATGGCATACATAAAATGCATTAACATATAATCATAGAAGAAGAAACTATACTAAAACTCCATACCATAGGGATCCCATCAAAATAGCTGTAATTCTTATTAATCTCCTGCTAAACTTCTTACAAATGGTGTGCAATCAAGGTCTGAGCATCTAGCTGAGTCCAACCCTTTACAATGAGAAAGAAGAAGAAGATATATACATGATTTCAACCTCCTTCCATCCTCAAGGGTCTAATCCCTAAGATGAGGAGCTAATCTAACTAACATTGAACAAGAAATAGGAATATAGGCATCATCAACCCTCTAAAAGTGAAAAACTTATTCGTTTGAGCTTAAAATAACTCATAAAGCAATGAATCTACCCTCTATAACTATTTATCTATCATAATTACATGCCAAGTCATCATTTACAATGGTAAATCATCAAACATGAGAGAGAATCCATGATTACAGTAAAAAAACTGGAAAAACAGCAACCTTGAGCAAAACTGCCAAAAGTATAGCGCCACTTTTAGGTCCCTTTTGGAGGCATTCCTAGCATCCAAATTGAGCCCATGATAACTCATTGGAAAGGGCTTCAAGTATAATTTCCAAACCACATGGAATTTCTGAATTTGAAGCTCATTTGACCCCTCAAAACTTGATTCTCCCAAGACTGCTTCTATGTGTCCAATAAGTGGCAGAAAGGTCATTTTTAGGGCGTCTCTTGACCTTTGGTGGACTAGTTTGTTGGTTGATAAAAGTTTCCTTTTAAAACTCCTAATTATCCCACATTAATCATCAACCTAGGCAAGTCTTTTTATTTCAAGAGTGTACACAGTATGTAGCTGCTATTAATTCAGAGAGTAATGTTTCCTAGCTTGTAGTATAGATATTTTAATACAAGAGTAAATGGATGCATCTAATAAACTCAAGTTAAAATTATTAAAGGGAATATAAAAGCTCAATCCTCTACTAAAATCAAATCTTCCAACAATTCAAGTAACAACATCATCAACTGAGAGTATAGTAGCAATAGCTCATATCTTCTTAGCTGATTTAATCTAAATCAAACTCAATCTCTAGTAAACAATCCAAATAGCAATGCTATCAAACTGAGAGTCCAATAGTGATAATTAAACTCTTTACAGTTGATTAAATCAATTTGAATACTTATCTAAGTAACTTAATCTGTGATGAAGGAAAACTGAATCAAACGAGAGTGTTGTGAATCATATAAAGTAGAGATATTATGTCAATATAGGAAAATAATAGATAGCGAAGGAGATAAAATCACAGAAAGTAGGAAAACTATCAAACTAATCACACTTGTGAGAATTGGAAATGTATGGCACAAAGAAAGAAATTAAATCAACCAGAGGTTGGGCCCTTAGCTGCCAACGAACACTGCTGAGTTACTGCAGATAATGTGAGGGAACATCAACTTCAATTATGTATTAATCATCTAACTTAAAGAGAATTACATATAGTTGTGTTCTCTCAATAACGAGAGTCTGTGATTAAAATTACAATTCCAATAATAACAGAAGTTCCTCCCTTTCTTCTTACAATCGTCTCCTTTTATAATCATAAAGGGTAAAATATAAATGGTAAATGTGATCCCTTAGGATCTCCCGATCCTGATGGAATTGCAACTGATTTCTAACTTCAAACATCCTTTCCTTTATCATGCTGATCCTCTTGATTTTCCCTTAACCTTGTTCATAATCACCGTGTTCCTTGCTTTTCTTGTTGGTTTTTGATGTTCCTTCATTAGGGAACAACAATTGTCCCTTTTGTTATTTTCCTACATAAAGAAGGGTAAAAGTTAGCTAAATCGTAACTGCAAATAATTCCTTCATTTCTTACCATAATTCCTCAATCATGTAATGCATTAAGGTAGAAAAGATAAGAATAAAGGAAAAGGATGATGAGATTAATAGTAACTACATACCCATTTCGTGACTCAACATACTCCCCTACTTACCCTGTTTCATGGCCTCATGAAAAGCAAGTAATTTGTATGCAAAGAAGTTAAAGAGTAGGCTGAAGAAGGAATGTCAAAAAGTGGTCTACAACCATGATTCTGGACCAAAAGCTCAAAGATGGGCCCTGTTTGTCCTTCAAGAAATTTGTATATAGCCCGACAACCTTCAACAAGAAATTAAATGATGGGGCTACAAAACCGACATCCTAACCAATAAGGTCCTTCTCTCAAAATGAGATTGCTATAAGTGACAAAACGTTTTGTAACTGTTTTAAAATTCCTGTAATTAAATGGCTCTCTATCCTAGACACTACTAGTGGATATTGTCCACCTGAGCTTGGATGCATCCAAAGAACTTTCTTGAATGGAGAGGAAGTATTCTACTCCCTTCTGTACCATTGCTTTCTGAATAGGCCCTAAAATTTTAATCATCCGTTCCCTTGTCATCAGACTCTTATGGTTGGCAAGCATTTGCAACGGGTGCTTGGGTTCAAATCTTACCCACATATCCAATCCATGCTCTTATTGTTAGAATTTGTAATGAGCTTTGAACCATTTAAGCTGATTGACTGCAAATGAGATAAAGGCTTGGAATTGAATATCTCCCACAAAAGGGTTAGGGTGCTTTTCCACCTTGTTTTTCAATAAAAATTTTTGCAGGTAAAATTTTCATAGAAGTATTTGAACCTTTACACCATGTTATTTGCAACAGTTTATAAAATCTTCTACTATTTTTAATTCGACTAGTTTTCCAGCTTTCACGGCTTCAATTTTCAACAGCAAGTATCGTTATAACAAAAATAAGGCATAATTATCAGCGAGGGATCTACATGCCAAGACATCTGTATATAGTGACAAGATAGTGTCTGTCTGACTTATGATCCTATCTAGCTTGAGCTTGATTTTCTCCATTTTCTCTTCTGCCTTTCAGCATTTGTCAAAAGTCTCACTCTCTGTTGCATTCATTTGCCGAAGCTATCTCTGTAGTTCTTGATATCTCTATTGGGAAACATTTTCTTCTTCAAGTCATTCTAATGCGAGCCGAGTCTGTGCTAATTCTTCCTGAAGATTCAATATAAAGGGGTCATTGTGTGTCATGACATTTTTAGCTTGAATTCTTTTCTGAGTACTTCTGCTATGAGAAGGAATGCCTTCTATCTGTATTTCTTTATTATGGGAGGTCCAAACCTCCATCTGGGTAGCCATGTTGTAGGAGGGTACATCCTCCGTCCGAGTAGTTATGTTGCAAGAGGGTACAACCTCTCTCTGGGTAGCTACTTCTGCAAGAATTGCATGCTGTTCCTTCTGAGTGATAACAGATTGAGTGGGTATGGGATCAATTTGAGTCCCTGTCGCCCTTCCTTCATATGATTCTGTCTGTATAGGCACGTTTGCTATCACCGGGGTTTTGTCTAGGACCTTTCTCGCTGTGATTTCATTTATTTCTCTTCTGAGCCTTTTTACTATTTTGTGAAGCCTCTGCTATTCCTTCCTAAGATTTTTAAATTTGGCTTTGTACTTTTTTCGCGGAGCAACTATTCTGCTGACAGTCTCATTCATAGTTTCTGATTTTAAAGAGCTTGGTTTCTCATCCTGGCTCTGTTCTAAAAGGATTGTGTCTCCTGATTGAATATCAACCTCCTGAATTATTTCAGCTTCTTCTTCTTCTTGGCCTATGTTTTCTGTACTTAGGCCTACCTGGCTGATTTCTATTAGAGGCATGTTACCAAATTGGTTCCCTTCTTCTTGAATGGCCTCTGTGTCTATTTCTGCTTCATGGCTTGCATCTTATGAGGGAGATAGAATTCTCACCTCGCCAACATTCTCACGATATTTGGTTGCTCCCAAATTAAGATTGAGCAAGATTTCAGGCTGCATTTACTCAGTCATGTTGGCTAGGACTTGGGCCAATTCAAAATCGTGTAATAACTCACCTTGGGGATTCGTGCTTGGTATTGAGGGAAGTCCTAATACATTTCTTTGCTCATATCCAGGATGCCCTATTTCTTCCACATGGTTTGATTAAGGGTTATCCAGTCCTTCTAGATGTAAGTATTATTCACTTCCTATGCTGGATAGTTCAATGGATTGACTGATACTGCCTTGAGGATTTTTGGCTACTCCTAATTTTGTCCTCAACCTTGTGGATTGTCTATGCTTTTGAGGTATGTTCCTTGCAAGGGTAGTCGTCTTCCTTTTCAGAATAGGGTTAGGTGCAGGCAAGGCTAAACGTCCTTCGGGAGCTAATATTAGTTCATACCAACTTGATTGCTACTAGACGAGGTTATAGATAACTATTAGCCTGATCAAACAATAGTGGCTCACTACAGTTTCTATGTGTTGGGACCGTCTTAGCCTCTTGGTGGTTTCATGCAAAAAATAATTCAACAATGTAGGTAAATTTGCAAAGAAATTTCATTTCACTGCTAAGAGTTTGAGCTGAAGCGGCCTTACCACGTCTTTGTACCCGTCGCATGTAATGTAGTTATGGACGATCCTTGCTAGTACTACCCATGGTTCTCCAAGGGAAGATGGTCGAACACCTTTGCCCTTTTTGATCAGCTCCTGCCCTTCATCCTTGAAAGCTTCGATAGCATCCTGCAACTTTAACCGCTTTCCAGCCCACACTGGTCCTTCTGCTGGTAACCTGGAAACCTCTACTATCAGAGCATCTGATACTATCATTTTCCTACCCCTTACCATGGATTTTCCATTCTAAAGATTATGTAAGAATTTGATGGCATCCTCATTGGGTGGTTGAAATCTCGTAAATTAGGCTATCCATTCAACTTGAGCTAAAATTTCTCTGGTTGCATAAAAAATAGCAAGTATTAGCGGCTCTTTGCGCATTGTTCTTCCTCCCATACTGCTTGAATTCTTCAAATGATAAGTGTAGCAGAGATAGCACAACAACTAACAGAGATGAGTGATGGAACAACAAATAGCTTTAATGGTTCTATCAGGTGATATTTTATAAATATAAATACCGTTATTGAGGGTTGTTATCATACCACATGCTCTGTGATCTTGGAATGTCATATCATTATGCAAAATCCAATGAAAAAATGACAGTGCATTCATACCTACACTGGAGGTCCCCGCCCCCCTTTGAAATAATAGGTCACCTACAACCTAATGATTAAAAGGGTAAAGCGGTGGTGGCGAAGTATAGGGGTGATGAATTTGCAAGGTACGTTTATTCATGAAAGGATCATAAAGGATATTGGAGTGGTGAAATCAAGGCTTGTACCGAGAATTATCAATAAGTGATAGGCTGCCATGATGTGATATGATAAAGAAAAAGGGACAACTTGCATAAGAAATAGTACTTTACTGCGATTATTCCACTTAAAACTCTTGTGATTGATTTAAAAATTACTCATGCATAAAGGTTCAAGGTACGTTAGGGATATAATCTCTGCGTGAAAACATAAGAAGAAGGTATTGTAATAGTTATTTATGTAAAATCAAGCGTCACTAACATCAGCGGAGCTTCTGTTGCCTGCAGGTGTCCATAGCCTTAACAGAGTTGCTTTCTAACCCTTGGAACCATGGTCCTCTATGTATAATTTGGAGAAGTGTCTTATGAAGTCCATAATAGAGACCAATGTGCTGGCTTGGTAACCAGGTGAACACATTGCCATTCACTGGGAAGTAGCGAAAGTGGTCAGGCTGGCTCGTGATGAGACCTCCTGTTTCCAAGGACTTTGTTTGTTTATGCATCCATTGGATCATATCCCTGGTGTGGTGGCCATAGTGGGAATGCCACTTCGCTCCTTCCTTATGATCATGGTAGGCTGGCTCGTGATGAGACCCCCTATCCTCCATCTGTGGAAAATCATAAAACTATTGGTGATATATATATATATATATATATATATATATATATATATATATATATATATATATATATATATATATATATATATATATATATATATATATATATATATATATATATATATATATATATATATATATATATATATATATATATATATATATATATATATATTTAATGTCCCCATTTTATACATAGAGGGTGGCTCATCACTCCTTAAGAGTAGGGATGGTGGAATAAGTTTGACATATCAATATAAAAATATACCCATAATCTTATTGATAATACACTAAGAGAGTTATACAAGAAAGGGGAACCAACATGGTGTAGATAATCAATTAGTTTGGTTTATAGTGGAAATGAGGACAGTGAAGTGATTAGATAACTATGTCCTTTTCTTTTTTGATCATCACAAAGAAATCTCTATAAAGATGATAGTATTCAAGGTATTTTCTTGTTCCACTAGACTCCATAATTTTTGTCCTTAAATACGTATTGTACCTTTCACTCCATTAAGAGGATTGCAAAGAGTGAAACTAGGATGGTCTAGGGATGATTGTGCAAGGAAGAGAAAGACGATATTCTCAAAAATATTCACAAAGTGTTGTTCCTTTAAGGGAATGGCGAAAGAGAAACCCACACAAAAGGTGTTGTTCCTTAGAGGGAATAGCAGTTGTTCCCTGTAAGGAACAACAAATGTGTTGTTTGTTATAGGGAACAATGAACAAAATTGCAAAAAATGTGTTGTTTGTTATAGGGAACAAAAATTGTTCCCTATAGGGAACAATAAAGAGAACAGTCACAAAATGGTGTTGTTTCCTATAGGGAGCAACAAAGGGAATACATAAGAAAATTTATGTTCCTTATACGAAACATCAGTTGTTCCCTATAGGGAACAACAAGGGAAACACATGCTAAAAAATTGTTGTTCTCTGTAAGGAAAAACCGTTGTTCCCTATAGGGAACAACAAAGCAAACTGCACACAATATTTTTGTTGTTCCTTAGAGAGAACAATGATTGTTCCTTGTAGGGAACAACAAAGAAAAATACACACAAAAATTGTTGTTCCCTATAGGGAACAACAAAGAAAAATTTACACGAAAATTGATGTTCCGTATAGGGAACAATAGCTGTTCCTTGTAGGGAACAACAAAGTGAAATACACACAAAAATTGTTGTTCTCTATAGGGTACAACAATTTTCCCCTATAGGGAACATCAAAGCAAAATGCATGCAGAAATTATTGTTCCCTAGAGGGAACAACAGTTGTTCCATGTAAGGAACAACAAATTGGAATATACACAAAAATTGTTATTTCCAATAGGGAACAACTGTTGTTCCCAATAGGGGACAACAAAGGAAAAATATAAAAGACTAATATATAATCTATTATCCAAGCAAATCCAAACAGAAAGGAAAATTTATGTACAAGTTTCAAAAAAGGTAAATTCTTCACTGGATTGGGGCTATGGAAGGGTTGTCCTCCTTAGCAAGAATTTGTATTATGGAATCTTCCCGTAGTTGCTGGAAAGAGGATTCCCTTGTAAGTGGCTTGTGATAGAGGCGTACTAAATGTCCATTCACTTTAAAATAGTAGCTAGAGCCATCAATGGTGGCTAGTGTAAGTGTGCCATTATCATGCACCTCTTGTATCTCATAGGGGCCTAACCATCTGGTCTGGAGTTTTCCAAGGAAATCCTGGAACCTAAAATCATACCTAAGTTCCCGATCACCTTCATGGAAGATCTTCTTCTTGATGAGGGAATCATGCCATTTTTCTCTTTGTTGTTGGATCAGTGATGTATGTTGAAGAGATGACAGCCTGATTTCATCCAAATAATTGATCTGATGTAGCCTGTTAATATGTGCTTCGTTCAGGTCCAATCCTACCTCTTGAGCTATCCTCAATGTTTGAATTTCAAATTCAATTGGGAAGATAGGTTCTTTGCCAAACACTAGCTGATATGGAGAATATCCTGTGATATTTCTCCATTTCGTGCAATATGCCTGCTGGGCTTCTGGAAATCAGGTAGCATAGTCACATCTATGTGATGCGATTGTCTTTGTTAGTATAGCCTTGATTACTTTATTGGTACTTTCTACCTGGCCGTTTTCCTGCGGGTGGTATGGAGATGTGATTCTGTGCATCATATGATGATTTTCTAATGTAGTAGAAATCTTAAGGCCTACAAATTGTGGCCCTCCATCCGTGATTATTTCTGTAGGCAAGCCATACCGCACGAAGATTTGGAAAATAAAGTGGATTACTGAGTCCTCCGTTGGCCATGGTAATGCTTCTTCCTCCACCCATTTTGTCACATATTCTATTGTAACTAGTGTATATGTCTTTTAATTAGATGATGGGTTTATTGGGCCAACAAAATCTAACACCCAATGTTCAAAAGGTTCAATGACTAATTGTGGATGCAAGGGAATCTTGTTAGACTGCCTGGGGAAGCTCATTCTTTGGCAGCTATCACATGCCTGGACAAACTTCTTAGCATCCTTAAAAATGGTGGGCCAATAATAGCCCATCTGTAACACTTTGTGACCATTCCTGCATTTGCAAAATGTCCACTACAAGGTCCATTGTGGCAAGATTTGAGGATGTTAAAGATTTCATCTTCCCTAGCACACCTTCAGATATGCATATCGGCTCCTGTGTGAAAGAGGTATCCTCCAATCTAGGAGAACTGAGTGCCAAGTTGTACTATTTGTTTTCTTTCACTGGGCATCAGGTGCTTGGGTAATTTTCCCACTGCTAGGTAGTTCGCAACATCTGCGTACCACTGTGTTTTCATGGTTACAACAAATAAGTGCTCATTAGGAAACTTGTCTTCTACTGTTGCCGAGTCGTGTGTCTTTGGCATACGTGAGAGGAAGTCTGCCACTGAATTTTCCTTTCCTGGTCAATCCTTGATTGTTATATCGAATTCCTGCAAAAGGATCAACCATATTGCCACTCTTCCATTCGTAATAGGTTTATTAGCTAAATATTTAATAGCAGAGTGATCAATATACAAAACTAGAAGGTATCCTGTTATATAGTGTCTGAATTTGTTAATAGCATAGATTACAGCCAAAAATTATTTCTCAGTCATAGTGTAATTCAACTCAGCAAGAGATAAGTTCTTGTTGATGTATTATATCGCATAAGGTTACTTATCTTCCTCCTAGTCAAGAACTGCTCCAATGGCCATATTTGATGCATCAGATGAGATATGAAATGGAAAATCCCAGTTTGGGCCTTGCAATACTGGGGCTATTGATACTAGCCATTTTAAATCTTTAAAAGCAATGTCACATTTGCAAGTCCATATGAAATTGATATTTCGTATTAATGCATATAATGGTGCAACAATTTGGGAGAAATTCTTTATAAATCTTTTATAATATCCAGAAAATCCCAAAAACCTACGTACCTTAGTTTGTGAGCAGGGGGTAGGTATTAAGAGGATTATTTGAATTTTTGCTGGATCTACCTGAATTCCATCTACTGAGATGTAGTGACCCAGGATGAGGCCCTCAGTCATCATCATCTGGCATTTCTCATGGCTTAAACAGAGCGTGGTAGCAATGCATCTTTGTAGAACTTTCTCTAGCATTTGTAATTCCGGCTCGAAGTCATCTCCATAGGGTGTAAATTCATCCATGTACACCTCGAGCCCTTCATTTATCAAGTCTGAAAAAATACTGAGTATGGCCCTCTCCAATGTGGCAAGTGGATTGCACAGTCCAAAAGGTAAGACCCTGTAAGAAAATGTCCCCCAAGGGAAGGTGAAGGTTGTCTTATCCTGATCTTCAGGGGTAATTTGTATTTAATTGTAGCCGCTGAAGCAATCTAGGAAAGAGAAGAATTCTCTTACCTGTTGATGTGTCCAAGACCTAGTCGATGAATGGAAGGGGAAAATGATCTTTTTGGGTTGCTTTATTAAGCTCTCTATAATCGACACATATACGCCACTTCACATTATTTTTGGGCACCACAGCTAATGCAGAAACCCATTTTCTATCAGATATAGGATAGATGAAATTTACATCTAATAGTTTTTATATTTCATCTTTAACACCATCTCTAAGGTGAGGGTTTAATCTCTGTTGAGATTGACGAATGGGCCTCACATATTTCTCTGTATAGATGTGGTGCATGCATAGTTGGGGATCAATCCCTTTCATATTTTGGTAATCCCAAGCGAAAGCCTCTTTATATTTTCTAAGGAGTTGAACAAGCCTGTGCTCCTAGTCATCAGTCAGGTTTTTATTAATATTTAGGACTTTCCCTGACTCAATTTCAATGGGCTTGCTGTTATAAATATTTGTTGTTGGTATTGTCTGGTCATTAATATCTTTTAAGGGATCTTCTTCATTTTCATTGTCCAGGGCTGCTTCGATCATGTGACATTTTAGATTGGATATGACATCTGGTTAGTTAATGTAAGTTTTAATAATGTCATCTTCTATTTGATTCTTAAATTTGAGAGAATTTTCTACAATTAGCAATGATCAAATGTTTTCAGTTAATTATGATATAGGTTGTTTTCTAGTTTTTATTATTGGTAAGCTTCGCTGAGCTTGAGGATATAAAGCTATATTATTCACATTACTTCCTCTTGTTATAGTCATGCTACCTGTTCGACAGCTTATATAAGCATCTACGGTTGCTAGCTAAGGTCTTCCTAGAATTAGGGGATGTCCGTCTAGCTGATTTCTAGGATTAATAATTAGGAAATCTGCTGGGTATTCCCAATAATCTACAGACACCATTACATCCTGTAATGTCCCTTCTGGTTTGACAACTAATTGGTCAGCAAGTTCCAGTAAGGTCGTAGTTGGATCTAAGGTTGTAATGCCAAGGTTTTGACAGGTTGTTGTTGTGAGAATATCAATGACTGCTTCTGGATCAACTAATGCATTGGGGAAGGAACATCCATATATTTGTACTATGACTATAGGGTTTCCTAGGTCCTCATATTTCAACAGTATTTCTCTACCTGATAATAAATCGAACAAATTTTCGACTACGTGGATAGTTGGGGTTGTTTTTATTTTCCTCTTAGGATTTTTAGTACACAATTCGTTAATAGTTTTTTCATAAATTGGGATTTCCTGAATAGCCTCAAGGAGGGGTATTTTTACACAAAGATTTTTTTAATTCTCCTAGAAGATCAAAATCAAGATATTCTATCTGGTGAGGTATATTCAATCTCTTTGGGAATGGTGAAGAAGAGGTAATAGTTTGATCATGACTTTTCTGTTTAACTGTATTCTCCATTTGAGGTGTTTGTTCTACAGGTAATGGATCTTCTATTTGTATTTTTTATCCCGCTCTGACTCAATTATCCATCCAGACCTTAATTTGAGTTCATTACACCCCATCAACTAAATTTCTGGCTCTAGTCCTTCAACAATTTGTACAGATTGGATTGGTGTATTGTTGGGATTTGGGTTGGGCTGGGCTGGGAGTTGTGGTCATAGATTGGGTTGAGGGTTCTACTGCAATGTGTAAGGTGCTAGTAGTGTAGGTTGAGACAAGGGGATTGTTCCTGTTGGCTAGTTTTTAGGTATTTTCCAGCTTGACTGCCAGTTCTAGTTCTGTGAAGTGGGGGGTGGCCATTGGGATGGATATGTATTGTTCTGCCATAATGGTGGGAAGTAAGGGGAATTTCGCCAACTATTCTTTTGATTTGATTGATTGGACCAAGGTGGCATAGAGAATGGTTGTTGTGACCAATTAGGGAAAGGTGGCTAGTTCTACCACGTATCTCTTGTGTATTGTTGAGAATTATATTGCGAGGGCTGAAAGAAAGATGATGGGTCAATAGGTGTACCTGTTTGTCATGCTTGTCATTGGCGACATTGATTTAGCAGGTAAAATGGTTATGTTTCTTTCTCTGCCTCCTTAAAGACTACTTTTAATCCTAGGAGCGGTGGACAGCTTTCTGTGGCATGATCTTAAGTGCATATGGCATAGGTCTGTACCATATCCAGTGGGAATTCTTTATGACTACGATTTTTCCTACATCGTGGGAAAAAGATCACAAGGTTCTGTTTTGGTTCAGCCTATTTTTTCTTGGCTTGCATGATGTCTAATTGCATTGTCAACATTCCCAAGGTATCTGTTTTGAAATCCTCTGGTAGGCTACCAATTTATGCATGAGTAATGCTTTCGCCAGATATTTTGTTGTCCCTGGTGGTTATATCACGTTTTGCTGGTTTCAATCTCGTACTTCCCCTTGAGCACCTGACACACAAATTAATAATGTTAGCATAGTCTTCTTGATATATATCACCTTTACCCATAATATTTAATGTCTCTATCCATTGGTCTTTCATCCATTTAATGAATGTACTTTTTAGCACATTATCATGCAAAGGCAGAGTTCCGTAGGGAGACCTTTGGAGGTTATATTGAAAATTCTCTACAAACTCTTCCAACATTTCACTAGGTCTTTCTACCATTTGGAATATTTGTCTTTTAGTTCCCTAGATCTGAAATAGTCCTAATATTTTTTAAGGAAAGTGGTTTTCATTTGATCCCAATCATTTATGGTGGCCCCATCTAGTCCCATAAACCAACATAGGGCTACTCCTTTTAACCTAGAGGGAAAAAAATTTAGTTTCTCGGGGTCGGTGGTGTAATCATAACCCTAACATAATAGATCAAATTCAAATGGAAATGCATCTGGATCCTCTGATGTGAGTCCATTAAAGGTGGGAATATTTTTTAGAGGGATAGCTTTCATGGGTGCATTGACAACTGTGTCAACGATGGGGTGCTTGTGGATTATTGGCCATTTGATGAAATATATTCTAGAACCCTTCTGGGATCTCTAGAGTTGGAGAGTTATCACTAGGATGTCTAGAAGGGGGGAATGATCTTAACAACACACCCTTGGTTTGGGATACTGGGTGTCCTTTGCTTGATTACAACCTCCGGGGATCTTGGTTCCTCTGTTTCCCCTGTTTCTCCTCCTCCTTTATGAATATTACAAGAATTCAATTCTTGTGAGGAAATTGGGTGCAAATTTTCAATTTCTTGAAAACTCTACTCAGTTCCTACCGTTTTACTGTGTACCTTAGCGTAGGCTACAAATGGTGAGCCTGTGGCCTGAAGGGAGATAGTAGGCTATCTGGAAGCAATGTTTCGGGGACCTAATGATGGCTGAGATTCATCTTTCTTTAAGATGACGTCTATGAAAGTTGATTGTCCAAGGGTCACCGGTCCCTTAGATTTTTTAGGTTTGGGTAGTGGAATTGGATTGTTTTCGAGTCTTTTCTTCTTAGTCATTCATACAAACAATTCAAATTTTTATCTCTACCCTAAGTTCCTAACAACTCTGCTGGAAAGTGGGCAGGGGAGCAGGAATTTTACTTGCTCTGTACGCAGGTTCTTAAGAGTCTTATCTTCTGTTTTTAATACCCAGTTCTCTCCCAACAAACAAGCATCAAACACCTACTTCTGTTTTCTGTAATTGTCTTGAAAAGCAAGTGAAGGAGAAAGCACTTAACTTGCTCGTTACGTAGGTTCTTACCTTCCATTTTCAATACCCAATTCTTCTTCAACAACATTTAACAGATATACATCACTCTTTGTAAATGGCTACAATCTCTTTGGCAACAATGCCAAAATGCTGGTTGATAAAAGGTGCCTTTTAAAACTCCTAATTATCCCACATTAATCATCAACCCAGACAAGTCCTCTTATTTCAAGAGTGTACACAGTATGTGGCTGCTATTAATTCAGAGAGTAATGTTTCCTAGCTTGTAGTATAGATCTTTTAATACAAGAGTAAATGGATGCATCTAATAAACTCAAATTACAATTATTAAAGGGAATAGCAAAACTTAATCCTTTACTAAAATCAAATCTTCCAGTAATTCAAGTAACAACATCATCAACAAAGAGTACAGTAGCAATAACTCATCTCTTCTTAACTGAGTTCATCTAAATCAAACTCATTCTCTAGTAAATAGTCCAAATAGAAATTCTATCAATATGAGAGTCCAATAGCGATAATTAAACTCTTTACAGTTGATTAAATCAATTCGAATACTTATCTAAGTAACTTAATTTGCGATGAAGGAAAACTGAATCAAACGACAATGTTATAAATTATGTAAAGCAAAGATATTGTGTCAATACAGGAAAACAATACATATTGAAGGAGATAGAATCGCATAAAGCAGGAAAACTATCAAACCAATCACACTTGCGAGAATTGGAAATGTATGGCACAAAGAAAGCAGTTAAATCCACCAGAGGCTGGGCCCATATCTACTAGCGAACAGTACTGAGCTATTCAGATAATGCGAGGGAACAACAACTTCAATTATGTATTAATCATCAAACTTAAAGAGCATTAAAATATAGTCGTGTTATCTCAACAACCAAAGTCTGTAATTAAAATTACAATTCCAATAATAATAGAGGTGATGAGCCCCAAATTTTGGTAACAATTTGGGCTCATTTGGCCTACTTACCTTGCTCAACCCTTCGTCTTTTATCACTTATGCATCATTTCTTAGTATATTCGTGTTATTTGTAGGAAGAAGGGCAGGCATTATATCTATGTGGCTAATACATGATGATTTCAGGTTTTTTTGGCATTAAAGGGAGCAAAGACCACGCAGATGGAGACAAGGAGACAACAAAGGTGGCATTGCGGGTTTATAGGGAGGTTGTCCACAGTCTTGAATGACCTCCCTCGTGATCTCCACCCTAACTCCGAGCTCCAACAGGTATCCCCACCGAGCTAGAAGGCAACCAACGGATTCTACAGGAACAACAATTTACTTTTAGTTGGACAGCCAAGCTCCACTAATTGAGGAAGCCAGCTTGATCCTCATCATGTATAAATATTGAGGCCGTAGCCTTTGATAGGAGCTTTTTGAACTTTTGGAACGATTGTTGCAATTTCTGAGTACGAGCTACAACTCAGTTTTTGCTTTTTGTAAGCCAGTTTTGGCATGATGTTAGACTCATGATTATGATCTTTTAATAAAGGCAGGCAGCTTTGGATTCAATTCTGAGTTCTTAAGGGAGCTATAGCTCTCAGGTTAGGGCCCAACCTGAGAGCAATAGACCTCCTTTTCCTTGTATTGTTACTTGTCTTTCCTTTCAACACTTCATTTCTTTGTTTTGACATGCATTTGGAAAACACAGTCTGCTGATTTAATTTCTTTAATGTGATTGAGTAGGATTAGTTTATGGTTAAAGTGCTTTCAGCAGCTTAGATTAGAGTAGGAGGATTGTAATTCATCAGAGCTCCAAGAAAAGGTTGATAGTGCACTCGCTGCCATCTCTGTTTAGAGATTGGGGGTGTGGACTGTACCAACCACCAAAAAACGCAGTCTTATACGTTCATGCAAGCTGCAACACAATCATTTCAGTCATAAAACTGTCCATGCATTCTGATCTTGAGCAATACTTCTTCGTTCCAACACCATGCACGATTTCTCTCAAAAGTTTACATTGTTGTTCGTTGGTTTAATAACACGGTTAGAATAGGTTGATGAATTCTTGGTTTTGTGCAAGACATAGGTGATTTGTTTCTTTTACACTGCATAGCATCACTTTATTGTGTTCTTCTTCTTCTCAACCATGCCTAAATTCACCTCCTCATCCTCTGTTCAGCTCGTTTTCCTTCCAACCCCTCTACTTTTCACGTAGCTCCATCTTTTTGACCTTTCATTGCTTCCACACTTCTATCCACCAACCAACTTTACCCACTCTTTCTCCATCTTATCTCTCTGTCCCTGAGCCATCACAAGCTCCCTTTTCATCCCACCTATCTACCCATGCAGCTCCTCAACTCCTCCATCACCCAAAACTCCAACTGTAGAACATCCTGTAGAAGTTAGCAGACTTCCTGTAGAAATCCCGAGTTTCCTGTAGGATCCCCTGCAGACATCCTGTAGAAGCCTGCAAACACGGTTGCCAAGCACCTGAACGTTGTGGACTTCTGTGGAATGATGTGATGGATCCCCTGGAACCTCTCAGAGCCCTCCTGACCGTTCCCAAGCCTTCCTCCCTTTGAACTACCCCTGCACAGTCAAGACCTAGTGAGAAGCACAATCACAATAACTCCACCCACTTGAGCAAAAATACAAAAATGAGTTCTCTTCAATGAAAGTAGTTTAAATTCATGCATCTCATCTCACTAGAAGTAATGGCATCATTTCTAGACATTTGCACTCCCACCATTGCATCATAGAGATTAAACTAGTCAGATTAGGGTTTACTAGGGTTTCCATGTTTTGGTTGGCTTTCAGTTCATTCTTGCAAAGTAGGTTACTTTCCTTTGAGATAGCCTTCGTCCATCATTTAGAAAGCTTCTTTTGAGAACACATAGAAGTTGGCTTGAGCCCTAGCGGACTTGTGCCAGCTGACCAAGTGACAGCTGCGACAAGAGCTAGTACTTGTGCATACAGCACCGTCGCTTCCAAGTTTGTTACGAACTATCGGGTTGATAAAATTAGAGATAGGAAGCTCCAGGAGTTGTAGCATTATTGCTACAATACTAGAGCCCACCATCTTTTTGGCGCCGTTGCCGGGGAAGCGTCAGAGTATTAGTAATTGTTTCTTTTCTTCTATTTTCTCACTCTTGCCTTCTGCCAAGTAGTTTATTTCATTTCCATTCTGCAAAAGTAGCATAGACATTTCCTGCTTTCATAGATTAGCATTTCAATTCTGCAATTTCAATTTTGCAAGCATAGATTAGCCTTTCAATTCTGCAAGCGTAGACTAGCATTTCCATTCCTGCAATTTCATTTGAGCAAAATAGATTAGTCCTTTCCTGCTTTCATTTCAATTCTACATCTTTATTTCAGTAAGATAGTTAGTTGTAGATCAATCTGTTTCAGTTTTGCAGGTACCAAAGAAGAAGAAACAAAAGCAATCAAAAAAAGTCTTTCCATTTCATGCCTCGTAGGAATCGAGATAAAACAGGCAAATTCTTACCCAACACCCCCACCACATCACTGAGTCACCCTTCTCTCTTCTTAGGTGACAGTGATCCAGAAGAACCTATAGGTGAACCTCCTGAGATATACGAAGATCCTATAGCAGAAGAAGAATTAGAGACCATCCCATCTGAAGCTATGGCTGACAATAGAAGAGAAGATGAGAGAATAGAAGGTGCCTTCCCCATCCGAGAGACCAATGGAGAGATGAAAATGAAGAACATTAGCCCCTCCGCTTTACCTCACTTCCATGGACTGACTACTGAAGATCCTGATACCTTCCTGTTTGAGTTTGCTGTCCTTTGTAGAACCTATGACTATACTGAAGATGAGCAGAAGCTGAAACTCTTCCCTTCCACTCTCAAGGATGCAGCATTACGCTGGTTCATGGGCTTACCGGGGAATAGTATCACCACTTGGGCTCAGATGCAGCAAGCTTTCAATACCAAGTACCGGGATTACTGTAGGTCCAAGGAAACCAAGGGAGAAATCTTTCGGATGACCATGGGAAATGATGAGTCCTTAGAGGATTATGAGGAGAGGTTCCAACTTAGCTATAAGCGGGCCAGGTGCACACTTGACCCTGAATCCCTCAAGTTGGTTATGCTCCGAGGAGTCCCTGAAGACCTCTTAGATACCCTTCACATGTTAGCTGGGGGGGATATTTACCAGCTGCCTTATGAAGACATCAAGACTGTGTTTAGAAATCACTCTAGGGCAGCCCGGAAACGAGGTAGAGGAAACCTTCTCTCAGCTGGTATTCCTTTCTCCAAACATGAGTTTGCAAATCAATTAGAAGATCTTAAGAGTGAGGTGAGACAGACCATTGCCATGCAACTGGACACATTCAGGATCCAGCAGAAGAAGGAAGAAGCTGAGAGAGCCTTGGCTATCTTCTGCCCTAGATGTACAAGGAGACACCCTAAGAACGAATGTCCATTGCATTCGATTGAAGTGTGTTTCGTTTGTGAGGAGGACCATCCCACAAACCAATGTCCAACCTTACCTAGGTTTAAAGCTATGTACCAAGGGACAGAAGCTCCCACTGAACCTCTCTATTACCTCAACCAAAGGAGGCCACAAGGACCTAGACCTTACCAGCAGGGGATGCAAGGGGCACCTCAAGCTTATTACAGCCCCAACCAATCGACTCCTATGTGTTCCTGGGGTCCCCCTGCTCATCCTTCCTGGTCTATGCCTCCTCCATGGTCTTATCCACCTCAGTACCCTACTCAACCTACTTCTCATTCATATCATTCACATGCCCAGCCACAGCCTCAGTGGAATGCACCTCAGTCGGGGTGGAGGCCCCAGTACAACACTCCTCCCGCCATTTTGCCTCCACCACCAGTTCAACCTCAGCCATTACCTCTTGCTCCTCCAAGGCAACCTCAAATGCCTGCTCAACCGAACCCGAACCCCAACAATAGACAAGCCCAGCAGGTATACACTGGGGAAACCTCATGCCCTACCTATGCTGTGGAGATCCAGGAGATTAATCTTCGATCGGGAAAGACTCTTCCGGATCGCCAACCTCCTCCCCCAGAGGATGAGGAAGATAAACAGGAAAGTGAACCAAAGGCTATTCCACCCTTTCCTGAGAGACTAACAGCCACCACACAACCCAACCCAGAGGAGGATGAGCTTCTGGGTGAGCTCAAGTAGTTGTGTGTGAAAATACCACTTCTCCAAGCCATCAAGGATGTGCCAATATACAACAAACTGGTTAAGGAAAAGTGTTTCAAACACCCAGGCAAGCGAAAGAGAGATGCTTCAACCATCAACGTCTTGGGACAACTGTCTGACCTTATGTTAGGACAAGTCATCTGCCCAAAGTATCTAGATCCTGGGAGTCCTGTAGTAGATGTCCACATCAATGGCACCATCATACCACACACCTTGATTGATCTGGGGGCTGCCATTAATGTGATGACCAGGGATACCATGCTCAAACTCAATCTTCAGGGTTCCTTGAGGAAGACCTCGACAGTACTGCAACTAGCAGATCGCTCCACTGTGACTCCCGAAGGGATTGTGGAGGATGTCTTGGTCTCTATCGACTCTTGGGAATACCCTGCAGATTTCTTGGTTCTGCAACCCAAGGCAAAGCTTACTGGATATCCTCTCATTTTGGGAAGGCCTTGGTTAGCCACTGCAGATGCTTACATCAGTTGTTGTGCAGGAAACATGACCATCAAAAATGGTCCTATGTCCAAGCAGCTAGTCCTATACCCTCCTGCCCAACCCTCCTTAGAGCATGACTTACCATTATGGTTGGAGGAAGGAGAAGAGGATGAGGTGTACTCAGCACCTTTGTGCACCCTAGACACCACTAGAAGAGACCCCCCAACCGAGGATGACTTGATTGAGACTTTGATCCAGAATCCACCTTCCAGTGCACTATCCTTAGAGAAATTGGTGGAGGATGCCCAAGCCAGCACCTTAGTGGATCTTTGTACAACCAACCCTGTCACTCCCAGAGTCAAAAATGTGGAGTTCGGCCCTGAGAGAACGTTAAAGATCAGCTCCTCCCTATCTCCTTCCCAGGAAAAGGAGCTGTGTAGCCTGTTGGCCAGTCACCTAGATGCTTTTGCTTGGAGCTATAAGGAGATGAAAGGAGTCCATCCTTCGGTCTGTACCCATCACATATACATCAAAGAGGATTGTAAGCCGGTTAGGCAACCTCAGAGGAGAATGAATCCAACCCTTAAGGACATTGTCAAGGAAGAATTGCAAAAACTGTTGGATGCCGGATTCATTTACCCCATCTCAGATAGTGAATGGGTGTCCCCTCTGGTATTGGTTCCCAAGAAAAATGGGAAGTGGAGAATCTGTGTGGACTACCGAGAACTGAACAAAGCTACCAAGAAAGACCATTTCCCTCTACCTTTCATAGATCAAGTGTTGGATGGACTGGCAGGAAAGAAGTTCTTCTCTTTCCTGGATGGGTTTAGCGGGTACAACCAAATCCAAATCAGCCCGGAAGACCAAGATAAGACCACCTTCACTTGTCCTTGGGGTACCTTTGCCTACCGTGTTCTTCCCTTTGGGCTATGCAATGCTCCTGCTACCTTCCAGAGAGCTGTCTTAAGCATCTTCTCGGAGCTGGTCCATGATGCAGTGGAAATCTATATGGATGACTTCACTCCTTATGGGGCCAACTTCCAGGAAGCATTGTCCAATCTAGGAAAGGTCCTAACCAAATGCATTGAGATGAACTTGTCCCTTAGTCCTGAAAAATGTGAATTCCTGATGACTGAAGGGACTGTGCTAGGCCATACCATTTCTTGCCAAGGGTTGCAGGTGGATCCTAACAAAATTGCTCTCATCAAGAAGGTTCCACCTCCTCAAAAGGTAAGGGATGTTCGGAGTTTCTTAGGATTAGCAGGGTATTACTGGAGATTCATTAAAGACTTCAGCAAGCTAGCCTCGCCATTGTTTGGCCTGTTGGCAAAAGATGTGGAGTTTAAATGGACTGACGATTGTCAGAGGGCTTTGAATGAATTGAAGGACAAGTTGGTGTCAGCCCCAATCTTGAGAGGTCCAAACTGGGCCCTACCTTTCCACATCCACACTGATGCCTCGAACAAAGCCATAGGTGCAGCTTTAGGACAAGTTGAACAAAAACATCCATATGCCATTTACTTTGTTAGCAAAAACTTGTCCAAAGCTAAACTGAATTACACTGTAACCGAGAAAGAATTCTTGGCTGTGGTCCATGCACTGAACAAGTTCCGACATTATATCACTAGCTATCAAACATTTGTACATACAGACCATGCTGCAATTAGATATTTAATGAATAAACCAGATGTGAATGCTCGTATTATTAGATGGTTACTTTTATTGCAGCAGTTTGATTTGACCATTGTTGACAAACTAGGTAAAGAAAATGTTGTTGCTGACTTTTTATCTAGATTGGATTTGTCTGCAGATGAGGATGGAACAGTGGATGACCAGATGCCCAATGAACATCTGTTTGCTATCTCAGTACTCTCTCCATGGTTTGCTGATATAGCAAACTACCTTGTTTCCGCACAGTTCCCTCCGCACCTATCTTCAAGAGAGAAGAGCAGAATCATAAGAAAAAGTGCCTCATTTACTTGGACCAGGGGCAATCTGTTCAAGCTTGGCCCTGATCAGATCTTAAGGCGTTGTGTAAGGGAGGAGGAAGTCTTTGATATCCTCCTCACCTGTCATGATGGGCCTTGTGGAGGACATTTTGCAGCAAAGAGGACTGCCTTCAAAATCCCGCAGGCAGGCTACTATTGGCCCACACTTCATCAAGATGTCAGAAGATATATCAGCCAATGTGACCAATGCCAAAGAATGGGGAAACCGACTCAAAGGGATGAGATGCCTCTCTAACCTCAAGTGACTCTTGAGCCATTTGAGAAGTGGGGTATGGACTTTGTGGGTCCAATCAACCCTCCTTCGAGGCAAAGGTCTTACATCATTTTGTGTACTGACTACCTGACAAAGTGGGCAGAGACCAAAGCAATCAAAGCAGCAACAAAAGAAAAGGTGGCTGAGTTCTTAAGAGAAAACATCTTCTACAAGTTTGGCTACCCAAGAGAGCTGGTCATCGATCAAGGGAGCCATTTCACATCCAACTTGATTGAAGACCTACTAGCTCATCACAAGATCAAGCATAGGACTTCCACCCCCTATCACCCTCAAGCAAATGGGCAGGTGGAAGTCACCAATAGAGCATTAGAAGGGATCTTGACTAAGGTGGTGAGCAGCAGCAAAAAGGACCGGGCAGATCGCCTGGTTGAGGCCACATGGGCTTACAACACAACCTGGAAGACCACCACCGGCTTCACACCTTATGAGCTGGTCTATGGGAAGAAAGCTTTGCTGTCCATTGAATTTGAATACAACACTTTGAGGATGGCAGCTCAGCTGGACCTAGATCTCAGCCATGCACAGCAAGAAAGGTTATTGCAGCTGAATGGACTGGATGAGCACCGGATGCAGGCCCTCCTTCACTCGGAAGTGGTTCAACTTCAGAGAAAGGTGTGGCATGACCAACACCTCCATGACAAGCAATTCCAGCCGGGAGATTGGGCCTTGTTGTATGACTCCAGATACAAAGATTTCAAGGGGAAGCTGAGAACCAGATGGCTAGGACCATATGCAGTGGAAAAATTCCATGACAATGGATCTGTTCTTATTTGAACCATTGATGAGGAAGCCATCCCCATGCTTTTCAATGGGCATCTATTGAAGATCTACAGGAAACCTCTCTCAAGACAAGAGTTCATCAAAACTATGGAGAAATCTGTATTGGTCATAGAGAAGGGTTCTGCCTCTGCTTTGGGCATACCCTGAAAGATTAAAAAAAAATAATAATAATAATAATAAAGATCCTTGGGTGAAAACCTTTCTGAGGCTCCCAAGGCAGGTGGTAGGGGTGAAAACCTCATTGAGGCGCCCCTATTGTCTTTCAAAAAAAAAGAAAAAAAAGAGAGAGATTTGAAAAGATCCTTGAGTGAAAACCTCTCTGAGGCGCTTAAGGCAGATGGCAAGGGTGAAAACCTCATTGAGGTGCCCCTGTTATCTTTCAAAAAAAAAAAAGAAAAAAACAATAAGCAAAAAGATAGGGACAGCAAGTTCATAATGTGAAAATGCATGCAGGTTGCAGGTGTTCTATGAAGAAGAGGAGGTCTTAATGCAAAGCCAAAGATCCTTATCATGCTGCCAGGGGACCTCACCAGCACCTCCTCCAAGAATATTCAATTCCTCCAAGGTATGTGCACAATTTCATCATGGCTTGAGTCTTTTACAGGAAGATGCAGACTTTCTACAGGAAGATGCAGACTTTTACAGGAAGGTGTAGACTTTCTACAGGAAACGCAACCTTTCTACAGGAAACTTCCTGTAGAAGTTCGGGACGGGCCAGAATTCATTTTATGAGGAGATCTAGCGACCAAGGGTCGGTTTGGACGCATGCAAGCTACTGTTGGCACCCTTATACATTTTTGTCACCTCTTTCCACCATCCCCGTCGACATGCAATGAAGTTACCTGCACCATCAAAGCAGATCATTGAGTTATCAAGAGAAAAGCAATTTTTAAAGATGAAAAAATGCTGAGATGTCATACCATATCCATCCTAGCCGTCCATGAGCTCTGTGAGCGTGATCGTGGGGCCATTGCCTTCGTCGTGTAGCATGCACCTGAGGAGGAAGAAAATGTTACAGGTCATCCTGTAGGAGTCCCGTAACAGTTAAGCCCGCTAGAGTGCACGCCATATACAAGGAAAACGCGGGCGCATGCAGCTGCAACATCCAATCCATCGTCAGCGGCCTATGAATGTGAACCTCCGGGCCTGTGCAAATCAAGCAGCAGCAACCAAATCCACTCATCGTCATCCAAGAGCCTGAACAATCGTGTTGCGGCCGCACAGGTAAGTGTCTCGACCCTTTCTTGCAACGAATTGCATGAATTTTACTTTGAAAATGTTTGCAAAGTGTGAAATGGATGGTTTGAGCGGTTGTATGGTCAATCGATTGGCCATGTCGACCAGTCAGCTGGTCGAGCTGGACGTGTGAATGGTGGCCGTGGAAAAAACGGGTAGTGGACACATGAGAACCGTCCACTCGGGGAGGAACGAGTTCTAACGAGAATGGCGGCGGCGGATCTGTGGGGAGTGATGCGGCAGTAAGTAAACATGCAGAGAATGATGGTGTGACGTCGACCAACGGTCTGGCAGGGACAGCTCACCCCTGCGCCACGGATTCCGCCGATTCAAATCTAATCGGCTAGATTATCAACCTCATGCATTTATCATTCACAGTTTGCGACTCGAGTGATCATCCGGATCCCTCTGCAGTTCGATACTCTGAGCCTTTGGCCGTCAGAACGCCTGTGAAGCTACAACAAGAGCGCAGACCCACTGCAGTATTCCCCGGAAATCGCGCGCTGCTTCTACAGGAAAGCCGAAACCGGCTTCTACAGAAAGCCCGAAAACTGTTGAAAAAGGGTCTTCTACAGGAAGCCCGAAATTGACTAAAACAGGGTCTTCTACAGGAAGCCCTGAAAAAGTGAAACCCAAGGAGAAGAAAGCTGATATTCGTGAAAGGGAGGCAGCAGCAGTGCTGGCCGGTCTCAGCACACCTCCTAAGCCAAAGGAGAAGAGAAAGAGGGAGACCCCTCTATACTTTAAAGCTCGAAGAAGCGTGAGAATAAAGACGGGCAAGCCACAGCCTCCGTCCAGCAGCCCGATCATCATTGAAGATGCCCCTACTTCACCCAAGGAAACGTCCCCCTCGAGGATATCAGTCACCTATGAGAGGGGGAGCCCAAAGAAAACTACGTGGCAAGAAAAGTTAGACCTATTGACTGAAAAAGCTCGGCTACAGGATGCCGAAAATGTTCTACAGGAAACTCTGGCCCGTCTACAGGAAACAGAAAAGATGGAAGGAGAAGGACCCTCATCACCACCAAGGGAGGGCGAGGTAGAGCCACCTAAAGAGGTAGAAAAAGAACATATACCAGAGCCCAGCCCTCAGCCTAGTCTGAGTTCATACTACACCTTTTTAGAGGCTGGCAAAATCATACCTCAGAAATTTACTGTGCCACTGTTTTTCGCATTAGAGGAAGAGAGGGTCCGTACACACACGTGGATGAAGATAGCAAAGTCAAAGGGTGTGGCGGACATAGGTCCTTTACAAGAGCAACTCAAGGAGGCCAGGAGTGAATTAGCCATGGCTAAACATGTGGCCAATTGTCAAAGAGTGTACCTACAGGAAGAAAACCAGAAGCTAAGATTGCAGCTACAGGAGCTGAGGGCAGGGACAGGTACATCCTCCAAGGACACCACAGAAGAACAGCAAGGTAGAAAGGAACTGACCACCGGTCTTGAGGAGCCAATGACACATCTACAGGAAGCAGGACAGCAAGCAAAAATTGAAGTGCAAGCCTTAAAACAACAGCTGCAGCAAAAAGAGGCACAATTGGCCTGCATGGCCAGTTGGGCCATGGAGGCAATACAGTGCAGACAACCTGCCAAATCCTATGGTTTGTACTTGAAAGACCAATGGTTGCAGTTCCAAATAAATACCTTGGCACAAAGAGGTATTTCTCAGATCCAAGACCCACAGCAATTTTCTGAATTATGCAGTACTAGTTCGTCAGAGGATAAGGCTAGATTAGCGGAGTTCTACCTCCACAATTTGGCCTTGCCTAATGTAGTTTCCTGGGATCCCAATACTGCCTTGGGTGATATGCAATTAATGGCGTTCGCTTCATGGTTGAACCATGAGGATCAAAGGGCAGCAGAAGCAAAATCGGTCATGAACCGAGAATTAAACGAGCCATTGCTCATTCGCGCAGAACCAGAGGATCCAGTTGCACTCATCTCAGCACACCAACATTTGTTCACTGATCCTACAGCTTCATTAAGATATGTGGATCAACAGGCCCAAGCCATAGCTCATTTTGAAGACATGGAAAGACTGTTAGGAGAAAATGTTGTCCAAGCATGCACACGTAGATGGACTACATTGGCACACAGTTTGAAAATCCAAGAATACCACACCCCAACTTGGATGAGGGAAGCCCTGGTACGGGTAGCCCTCTATAAGAAATCCATGCAAAACCTCCAGGCCAGCTAGATTGGCCTTAAACTAAGCCCACCATTGCTGCTAGGATTAGTGGAAGGTAGTACAGAGAAAGATGATGATGAACAGTGGGAAGAGGTAAACAGAAGGGCTGGGTTTCATGTCAGCAAGGAGGACACTACTACAGAAGCTTGGGATGTAAGGGTAGCAATCAAAGCAATGAAGGATGAAGAGTTGGACTAGTTGCTCAAGGATGAGCAAATATTTTAGCTGGGGGGTGATGATGAGCCGCAAATTTTGGTAACAATTTGGGCTGATTTGGCCTACTTACCTTGCTCAACCCTTCATCTTTTATCACTTATGCATCATTTCTTAGTATATTCGTGTTATTTGTAGGAAGAAGGGCAGGCATTATATCTATGTGGCTAATACATGATGATTTCAGGTTTTTTGGCATTAAAGGGAGCAAAGACCACGCAGATGGAGACAAGGAGACAGCAAAGGTGGCATTGCGGGTTTATAGGGAGGTTGTCCACAGTCTTGAATGACCTCCCTCGTGATCTCCACCCTAACTCCGAGCTCCAACAGCTATCCCCACCGAGCTAGAAGGCAGCCAACGGATTCTACAGGAACAACAGTTTACTTTTAGTTGGACAGCCAAGCTCCACTAATTGAGGAAGCCAGCTTGATCCTCATCATGTATAAATATTGAGGCCGTAGCCTTTGATAGGAGCTTTTTGAACTTTTGGAACGATTGTTGCAATTTCTGTGTACGAGCTACAGCTCGGTTTTTGCTTTTTGTAAGCCAGTTTTGGCATGATGTTAGACTCATGATTATGATCTTTTAATAAAGGCAGGAAGCTTTGGATTCAATTCTGAGTTCTTAAGGGAGCTATAGCTCTCAAGTTAGGGCCCAACCTGAGAGCAATAGACCTCCTTTTCCTTGTATTGTTACTTGTCTTTCCTTTCAGCACTTCATTTCTTTGTTTTGACATGCATTTGGAAAACACAGTCTACTGATTTAATTTCTTTAATGTGATTGAGTAGGATTAGTTTATGATTAAAGTGCCTTCAGTAGCTTGGATTAGAGTAGGAGGATTGTAATTCATCAGAGCTCCAAGAAAAGATTGATAGTGCACTCGCTGCCATCTCTGTTTAGAGATTGGGGGTGTGGACCGTACCAACCACCAAAAAACGCAGTCTTATACGTTCATGCAAGCTGCAACACAATCATTTCAGTCATAAAACCGTCCATGCATTCTGATCTTGAGCAATACTTCTTCGTTCCAACACCATGCATGATTTCTCTCCAAAGTTTACATTGCTGTTCGTTGGTTTAATAACACGGTTAGAATAGGTTGATGAATTCTTGGTTTTGTGCAAGACATAGGTGATTTGTTTCTTTTACACTGCATAGCATCACTTTATTGTGTTCTTCTTCTTCTCAACCGTGCCTAAAGTCACCTCCTCATCCTCTGTTCAGCTCGTTTTCCTTCCAACCCCTCTACTTTTCACGTAGCTCCATCTTTTTGACCTTTCATTGCTTCCACACTTCTATCCACCAACCAACTTGACCCACTCTTTCTCCATCTTATCTCTCTATCCCTGAGCCATCACAAGCTCCCTTTTCATCCCAGCTATCTACCCATGCAGCTCCTCAACTCCTCCATCACCCAAAACTCCAACTGTAGAACATCCTGTAGAAGTTAGCAGACTTCCTGTAGAAATCCCGAGTTTCCTGTAGGATCCCCTGCAGACATCCTGTAGAAGCCCGCAAACACGGTTTCCAAGCACCTAAACGTTGTGTATTTCTGTGGAATGATGTGATGGATCCCCTGGAACCTCTCAGAGCCCTCCTGACCGTTCCCAAGCCTTCCTCCCTTTGAACTACCCCTGCACAGCCAAGACCTAGTGAGAAGCACAATCACAATAACTCCACCCACTTGAGCAAAAATACAAAAATGAGTTCTCTTCAATGAAAGTAGTTTAAATTCATGCATCTCATCTCACTAGAAGTAATGGCATCATTTCTAGACATTTTCACTCCCACCATTGCATCATAGAGATTAAACTAGTCAGATTAGGGTTTACTAGGGTTTCCATGTTTTGGTTGGCTTTCAGTTCATTCTTGCAAAGTAGGTTACTTTCCATTGAGATAGCCTTCTTCCATCATTTAGAAAGCTTCTTCTGAGAACACATAGAAGTTGGCTTGAGCCCTAGCGGACTTGTGCCAGCTGACCAAGTGACAGCTGCGACAAGAGCTAGTACTTGTGCATACATCACCGTCGCTTCCAAGTTTGTTACGAACTACCGGGTTGATAAAATTAGAGATAGGAAGCTCCAGGAGTTGTAGCATTATTGCTACAATACTGGAGCCCACCAAGAGGTTCCTCCCTTTCTTCTTACAATTGTCTCCTTTTATAATAAAAAAGGGTAAAAGATAAATTGTAAATGCAATCCCTTAGGATCTCCCAATCTTGACAGATTCGCAACCAATTTCTAACTTCAGACATCTTTCCTTTCTCATGCTGATCCTCCTAATTCACCTTCAGCCTTGTCCAAAGCTATTGCTTTCCTTCCTTTTCTTGTTGGTTTTTGTTTTTCCTTTGTTAGGGAACAACAATTATACCTTTTGTTGTTTTCCTTCATAAAGAAGGGTAAAGTTAGCTAAATTGTAACTTCAAATAATTCATTCATTTCTTACCATAATTCCTCAATATATTAACACATTAAGATATAGAAAAGATAAGAATAAAGGAAAAGGATGATGAGATTAGTAGTAACTACATACCCATTTTGTGACTCAACACAGTTCTGCCCCCAAAAATTTGAAACTTGATAGGGTGGATGTCCTCATTGCTCTAAATCTAAAAATTCAAACCATTTCTTCATTGGTTTCCCATAGGAAAAGCGCAGCGCCGATGGCATTGCGCTTCTAGGCAGTTTTTCCGTGTGTTGAAATCCAAAATTTGCAAATGACAAAACTTGCTCCATATTTTCCCACAATTGGTGAGAAGCACCATCATCATGTGCTCTGATGAACCAAGGAAGCTTCAGCTATCATCCTAAGTCTATCCTCCTCCCTTGTGTGGTTTTCTCTGTTGCCTAGCTCTATCTGCTGAGGTGTCACTGGTTGTGTTTTCCTCCTCCTCATAGTCTCAGTCCTCTTGGTCCATGTTTTCAAGGTTGAGGTGTATTAAGGGAATGAGTTAAAGTGTTTTAGGAGTGAGGCGATGGGAAATGGATTTATGGGCTAAAAATGAATGAGAGAGTCGGAAATGAGAGGGAGAGTTTGTTTTTTTTTTATGCCCTTGGGGAAGAGAGATAGAGAGATGGAAATGATATGGAATATGGATAAGGGGATAGGGAACTAGGGATAGGGGAATCTAGATTTGTAGGGATAGGTGATAGGATGAACATTGAGGATTTATGGTTTTAGGCATCATTAGGGAGATTTTAGGGTTTCATTTTTAACATGGAAAATGATGCTTATAAGTTTGATTTGCAAACCAAAATTGAAGTGAGGGATGTCAACATACTTGCAAAGATGGAAGGAGAGAGAAATTTGAAGTTTTCTTGAGAGTTTAAGGGTTTTCTAGCCTTCCTACCAAAAGCGCAGTGCCAGGCCAAAAGCATAGCACATATGTAAATTTGCATTGTGAAATTCGACCAAAAGCACAGTGCCAGTCTCCAAAAGCACAATGCCACTTCAAACCCAATTTTGACTGCCTTCCTGATGTCAAAATTGGGCATGGGATAGCGCGTGGGAAATCTTGTCGAGTCTACTTTCCAGAACATCTTGAATTTTTTAAGTTAGAGCTCATTTGTTCTGTCAAAAGCTCAATCTCCCAAGACTTGTCAAAATGTGTAGAATGAGGTAAAACTGTTGCCCTTGGTAGAATGTCGGTACAATACATCCTTCCATACATCATAAATTTTTTTACCATTTATGGCACTGTATGGTTGGAATCCTCCATTTGTCACATCAAACTTGAAAGACACTATAAAGGCTCAAGCAGCAGAGAACCACATCCAACACCATTAATAGGTTCTCAAGCTATTAAATGGCAACTTAGTTATGGCACAAAATAAGATGAAACATCAAGTAGATCAACATCATGGTGAAAGGGAATTTGAAGTGGGGGATTTCATATCTGTGAGACTACAATCATATAAATATATGTCCCTCAAGAGAAAAAAGGAGAATAAATTATCCTTGAGGTCTCATGGCATCTATAAGGTTTTGAAGATGATTAGTAGTATGACCTACAAATTGGAGCTACCTCCATATTCACATGTACATCCAGTCATCCATGTTTCATGCTTAAAGAAGGTCATTAGAGACAAGATCCCAAAGCACACTCTTTAACCAATGTTTAATGAAGAAGAGAAAATAATACTAGAACCATAAATAATTTTGTAAACAAGGACTAGGCAGTTGAGAAATCAAGAAATTATGGATTACTTCATGAAATCGAAGGACCTACCAGTCGAAGAAGTGACATGGGAAGATGAGTGTTTCATGAATAAACACCCACAAATAGTCAAGTGTTCAGGATAACACTTATTTGATTGGGAGGGGAATGTTAAGTCCTATATAATCCCCATGTTAACCTAATAAACCACTTATTAAGCCCCAAATATTGAATTATTACATTTCTATTGCTATATTTTTATGTAGGCTATAAACCATTATGGTCCCATTTGATTATAGTTGTATCCTTTATCTCCCACACACACAAACACACACAATAAGAAGACCTAGCCTTAGATCATAAAATATTGTCTTCTTCATTGTATTTATTGTATAAGGAGGTATCCCCCTTGATGTGGACTATAATTATTGGTTTCTTACCCTTTTTAAGGCGTAAGGATTGTTATCACTCCAGGAAGCTCTCCTAGGTTGTATCTTGGTTGTAGCTCGGAGATACCTGGTAACATATAAATCTTTAATATTGTTCTCGGAACTATTGGAATGGATGATGGTTTGGATCAAGTCAGATGACTATTTCAACTCTGATTTCACTCAAGACATGCATGAACACCCTCAGCTTTACAACACTTTAGACCACTAATGCTCAATAGTTTATATATTCAATGGATAGATGGAGAATACTGACTGTACTAGTAGATGCATATATAAACACATATGAATGGCTAGCTACAGAAATTAAGTGAAGCTTGAAAATATAATTTATCAATGCAGAGATAAGATGACAATTACCTGGCATTAGACACAAAAGAAAACATGAATAACCTGTTCAAGTGCAAGCTTAGAACAAATGAGAAAATGGGAATTGAACATGTAACATAAAAAGAAGCTTATATTGCTAGAATGAAGATGAGACCCTTAGAGGAGTAGAGTGTCCACAATCTCCAAAATTTGAACCTCTCATACTTCTAACTTTCAACCATTTATAGGCTTTTTACAATGCTCCTGACCTCTCAAAGGCTTGAAGTGTCTTAATCTATCCTCTCTATCTTTTCAATGACTTGATGCCATGACTAGACACGCATGGTAACCACATTCTGGTAATTTGTTGCGCTGTCAAGAAGCTCGCTCATGCCAATGATGCTCCATGATCACTTCTGTTGGTTTTGGCTACATCATGCTGTGGATTTTTATCCCTCTAGCCTCTGTCTCCCAACCTCTGTTTGGATAAGTGAATCGGGCCTTTGAAATCCTTTAAATGGCCGCCTTTTGTTAACATGGAGAAATGCTGCAACACTGTGAAATTTCACCAAAACACAGTTCATTTCGGACTTCAAAATCCCTCACACATGGTCTATTCCTCTATCGGGTCCACCCTGAATCATTATCGCAAGTCATTTTAGCGTTTGCTTCCAAGGTTTGCTTTTGTATTTTGAAATATGTTAAAAAACACTAGAAATCTTGAAAAAATGGCTTTAGCGGATCTGAGATATTATATATTTTCATTCCCAAACCCCTTCAGGTCTGGGTTTTATTGCATCAGCGTTATCCCTTTATATTTTGTTAACTAACAAAATATGTGAAAATACATTAACAAATGCCTTTCGACGGATCTGAAAATCTATGCAATAATGCCTATATAGCCATCAGGTCCGACTAATCACATCACACATATACATGTATAAAGGCCCGACTCCATAATGTTTCCCTAATTACAATCTGTCGATGCGATTGATCGCAATGGAATATTGCAATAACCCGGGGCCATTTGGTGAGCGCTTTGTTGTGTTGGCCAATTGCAATTCTGTGATGCAACATGGTATTTTGATCTGCGTGCTTGATCGATGGTCCATGTTGGCTCCACCAATTTCCATTGCAAGTTCCACATAGTCTATACCAATATCCATCTATTTCCACTGCCAATTGCGATCTGCCGATTGCCACCACCGATTGCGATCCATCGACTAGATCTGGACCGTTGATCGACCAGATCTGATGGCTTCTGTGCATTCATTTCTCAAGCCTCCCCTGCTCTATTTTTTACTGCTTTCTAGTGTTTTTCTGCTTGTTTGAAGGTTTTTCTCTTTCGATTATTTTGATATTTTAAATGATTTTCAAAGACTCAGAGAGCATTTTGGATCTATTTGGATCAACACCTTGGGGCTAACACCCTATGGCCGTGGAGCAAGAGGAGGTGTGGCTGTCGGAGCTAAAACAAGGGACATTTCTGCTAAAAATAGCAGCACTTCACCTTAGGGGCTAACAAGGATCATAATAAAAGTGTGAGATATTGCAAATACATGTTATATTTTTAATTGAATTTGATTTGAGGATCTAACATTTATTCTTTGAAATATAGCTCAATACTTAAATTTACTTTCCCACTTAGCATGATGTTTTGTTGATCTAGGTAGAAAATAATTACTGCAATTAATAATTATTTCTATAAATGATTGTTAAAACTATGTATAATACATGCTAATAAAAAACAAAAATCATAGTATTAAAGTGAGAAGCTAATGGCAAGATGATTTCAATTTTACCTCACCCATGGTATTTAGCCATGGATTTTATAAATCATGGTATTTACCCATGGTATCATAATTTATTATATGTATGTCCTAATTTGTTATATTTTCCCATGGTATTAACCAATGGATTTTGTAAACCATGATATTTACCCATGGTATTTTGAAATGTGAAAGAGGATAACCCTTGGTGGAAAAACACTGATAAAAGCTATAAGTATGGGAATTCATTAGGAGAAAAGCATGTTTTTCCTCATAATGTAGTCTCATGGGATATTATCAATTCAATAAATATTTGAGTTCCTTTTTATTGCTTCTATGAAATAACTCTCTTGTGCATGTGCCATAATATGAGTTATATTTATAATGTCCATATTTATTTTAGGCATTGTGCCCTATTCTCAAATATTTTTACAATGCTTTTATGTAATATTTATCTCACACATTATGACATATTTCTTTTTCACTCATGAAGTTGCATTTTTAAAGCAATTTGGATCATGTCAACATTAATGTATCAGATTGGATGAGAACTTTGTAGTTAAGTGCGCTCGAGCTATAGTAGTACTTAGATGGGTGAGTTGTTAGGAAATATTTTGTTCTTATTCTTTTGTCTCTTTCTTTGGTCTCGTTTCTCCACGATCTGGATCAGTGGTATCTGAGTGGGTGTTACGCAGTAATTTTTCACTGTCTTCATTTTAGTCCTTCTACTATGTCATGTGTCAAATTAACATGTTCACATCTTCCCACTGATACAAGAAGATTAAGAAAATGCTCTCTGTTGTTGCACATTACCCTTATCCCTTAAGTTTCTTCCTTGTCGCTAGCAACCCCTTAATATACGCAATATTCCGATGTCCATAACGGTCTCATCGTGACTTCGTCGCAGGTGTACATCTATTTCCCACGACGATCAGATGTCTAGACCCGGCGCAAGGTTATCAGTTGTGTCTTACGACGATGGGTCTGTGTGCATTGCCTCCTGCGATGCAGTCGCGAGTTATTAGTTTATGTCATGTGACGATCCAGATTGGGCAAATTTGTTTCAACAGTCGGCCTTCTAGATGTCTCCAGACCTGGTTGTTGGCATAGTTTGTGTCGCCTTTCCTCCTCTGGTATGTCAGTTTCGTCATTTGTGCTACCTTCCTTGAGTATGAGCTCTCTCTTCCACCTTTCATGGAGACTCCTTCTCCTATTAAAACACTCACCTTTGATATGATCACCTAGTTAGCAATCCCTTTGGTTGAGAAGTGTTGTTAGCGCTTTTGAGTTTGATAGATAGCTGGTGTGGGTGTGACAAGTGTGAGATTGTTGATAGCTTGTGGAAGGTTGTGGAGTGCCCTTAACTTTGTGTTAAATCTTATGAGTGAGAGAGAGACATTGTATGGTGGGAGATTCATCCTTGAGAAGTGAATGCTTGAGAAACATACTGGCTGGATCCTCTGACAAGGCTTGTGACGTCAAGACTCAGTTGTACGCTTGCTCTCATTTCATTGTTAATAAAATCAATGATGTTTTCCTATGTCTTGTATGTAATTTACTTGATAGCTCATGACCTCTCGACTTTGTGAGTAAATAGATCATTGTTGTTTTCCAGTTACGTGCTTTGTTGTATTTTCTCTGCATTGTTTCAAGTTGATCACTCATTGAGGAGAAGGAAACGGAAGCTGGAGCAATGCAACCGACCTTTAAGGACCACCCTATCAAGGTCAGCCGTCTTATGGGTAGCACCCTCATGGACAACAATATTACAGACAACCTCATCTAGGGCAACCTGGCGGCCCACAAGGACAACCCTTCCAGGGACAACCTTCGGCCTTTGGTGGTCCATATTTTACCTACTTTGGGAAACCTTCTGGTAATTCGGGTCAACCTTACATACAACAAGGCTAACCCCGTATCTAGCAAGGCTACCCTTTTGGGCAAGTCGGTCAGCCTCACGTTCAGCAAGGCCAACCCACTGTCCAACCTAGTCAACCATCTGGATAGATTGGTCAGCCTCAGATCCAACCAGGCCAACCAACTGTCTAGTCTGCTTAGCCATCCGGCCAGTCAGGACAAGCCTCGGTTATGCAAGGTCAACTCAATACCCAGCAAGCTCAACCATCTGGGCAAATGGGTCAACCTCAATCTCAACCAGGTCAACCTTCTAATCAGGTGGCTCAGCCTCAGTTCTCTCAAGGACATCCATCTAGGACTGCTCAACTGGGCACTCAAACGCTCATTACTTCTCAAGCCCCACCCGGTTTTTAGCCCCAGACTGGGCTCTAGATCCAATCCAGTCTTCAAGCACAAGTTGGGCCCCAAACCCAACTTGTTTATCAAGCGCAGCCTGGCTTCTAGGCCCAGTTTGGAGTCCAGCCACCTTATAATTTTCAACAACCCCAAGGGCAAATTCAATTTGCCCCATACCAAAATTATCAACAACCATAGGTTAACCCGTATCATAATTTTCAGCAACCAGATGTTGCTCCTGTGGGTCAAATTGGTAATCAGTGGAATGTAGGGGGTCAAATTCAAGGTCAACCATCCAGTTACAACTATAACCCCTATGGACAAAATCCTTAGGGGCCAAATCCATCTAGACAAAATCAATGGGGGCAATAGGGAACTGGATGGAACTCTGGTGTTGTTTCTTATCCACAGCCTCAGATGTCTTTTAACCCTCAATTACCCTTTTTGGCACCATTGTAATTACCGGACGTGTCCAAACTGACTAATGATCCTATTCTTCATAATCTGTATTGGCCACCGGTTCCAACTAAGATTCCTAGTGATTGTCCCAAATTCGATGGTAAAGCTGGAGAAGACCCCCAAGCTCATGTCATGACCTATCACCTATGGTGTTCGTCAAATTCATAGCTTGATGATTCAATCCGGCTCCGCCTATTTCAACAAACTCTCACCGGCTCTACTGCCAAATGGTATATTGAGTTGGCTAGTGGAACTTTTCAGGACTTTAATTCGCTGGCTATCACATTTTTAACTCATTTTCAGTTGCCAATTCGATATGAAACAGGCACACACCTCCTAACATCTTTGAAACAGAACACGGCTACACATATCTCTGATCATATCCATGAATGGAGATGTTGTCGTCATTTAATTAAGTTCTGGATCCCCGACCAACTTCTGACTGTCTTGTTTACGACCTAGTTTGTCGGTCCGATAGCCCAGGACATTGCTATGGGGGCATGTGTAACTGAAGAGCAAGCCATTGATTGTGCTCAGTACCTTGACTTGGTTTACTCTCAGTCTGGTACGTTATATGATATTTTTCCAGATGCGCCACGACCCAGAACTTCCAAAGCTCCGTCAACACCATCCGTTGACAGTGTCATAGGTTCCGTTAATCCGTCCTCTCGAAAAGCTCCACCCAACCCTGTGAAGAAAAAATATAATGCTCCACATGAAAACACTTCCCAGGCTTCGTCTATTTCTAGTAAGACCTTTGAGGTTAATGTCGTTCAATCCACCTTGGTGGACAAAACCTCGAAAGGTAAGAAGAAGGGAAAAGGAAAGAATAAAGCTGATCAACCTAAGCAAGGTCCCCCTAAGCGTCCAGCTAAGGAAGGTGCCAAGTGCAAACCTAAGTATCATTGTCTTATTTGCGACGAGGATCACTATACTAAATGTTACACAATAATTTGTCACCGTCCATGCTACCCCTCTCCCGCATCTTGGAGGACTCATTCCAGGACCTATGAGAAGTGACAAGACCTGCAAACACTTGCATTGCATTCCTCTGAAGGAAATATGGGTAACATCATGCAAACCCAGCCTATCGACATCTCTGCAAAATCAGGGATTTTCGAGCATATTCACATTGGAGTCACTTGTACTCCAGAGGAGGTTCGGCTTTATACCGATCTTTTTCGCGAATTTCATGATGTCTTTGCTTGGTCCTATGAAGAAATGCCCAGCATTGATCCTAGCATAGTGGTGCATGAGATACCTACCTATCTGAGTGCTAAGCCTGTTCGCCAACGTTTACACGCTGTGCACCCCCGAAAGGCCGCAGCCATTAAAGCGGAAGTTGAAAAGCTTCTTAAGGCTGGTTTTATCTACCCCATCCCACTCAGAGATTGGGTTTCCAATATCGTTCCTGTGAATAAAAAACAGGGTACCATTCGAGTCTGTGTTGATTATCGTGATATTAATCGGGCCTGTCCTAAAGATAACTTCCCCACACCGTTCATTTATCATCTCATTGATGGTGCGGGGAGCGAAATGCATTTGTTTATGGATGGTTTTTCTGGGTATAACCAGATCAATATTGCGCCCGCTGATCAACACAAGACTGCTTTTATCTGTCCATGGGGCACTTTCGCTTACAAGAAGCTCCCTTTTGGTCTGAAGAACGCCGGTGCTACCTTCCAACGTGCAATTTCCTATGCCTTTCATGACATTCGCCACATTGTACAACCGTACCTGGATGATCTACCAGCTCATTCAGCCAAACGTCAAGACCACCCAACTCATCTTCATGAAATCTTTCTCTGCTGTCGACACTACCGCATCAGGCTCAATCCTCATAAGTGTGTCTTCTACGTTGAGTCAGGCAGACTTCTCGGGTCTATCGTCTCCCAAGAGGGCATCCGCTTGGATCCCCTTAGATTCAAGGCTATTTTGAATCTTCCTCCCCCTGCTTCTTTGTAGCAATTGCAGAGCTTGCAGGGCAAAGCAAACTTTCTAAGACGATTCATTCCGAACTATGCCGAAGTGGCTAAAGGTTTCACACGGTTACTAAAGCGAGATACCCCTTTTCATTGGGATGTCATCGCTCAAGAGTCTTTTGAGTGTCTCAAGGGTCTCCTTGTTTCCGCTCCATTATTGCCTCCTCCAAATTATCATCGCGACTATACTCTGTATTTGGCCGCCACTGACACCACTATCGGCATGGTTCTCCTTCAAAATGATGATGATGACACTGAGCATGTCATATATTATCTCAGCTGCAATCTTTTAGATACAGAAACTCGATATTCTTACATCGAGAAGTTGGCATTGGCCACCGTTTGTGTCGTCCAACGTTTCCGCCATTACATCTTGTTGTGCACTACAACTATGGTTTCTGATAGCAACCCAATGACGTACATTTTGTCACGTCAGTTGCTAGGGGGAAAGTACTCGAAGTGGATCGTCATCCTCCAAGAGTTTGACTTGGAATTTACCACTGCCAAGTCTAAGAAATCCCTTGTATTTGCTGAGTTACTTTGCTCTTTGCCATCTTCTACCGCGCCCTCTCACTCAGAGGACCATATCTCGGACGAAACTTTGTTCCTAATTAGCACCCTCGATCCCTGGTACGGGGACATCATCGTATATCTACAGACATCCTCTTTTCACCCTGTTGTGTCCAAGGATGCCCGGCGAAGGATTCGTCATTAGTCTCAACCCTATCGTATCATTGGGGACACCCTGTACCGCCTCGGCGCAAACTCTGTTCTCCGCCGATGTCTAACTTTCAAGGAGGCTGAGCGTGTTTTGAATGACTACCATTATGGCGCCTGTGGTGGTCACATGTTCGGATATGCTACTGCTCAAAAGATCCTCTGCGCCAGTTACTTCTGGCCCTCCATCTTTAAGGATTGCATTCTTGCGGTCCGCTCCTGTCACGAGTGCCAGATATACCAGCGGAAGATGCGTGCGCCTCCCGCTCCATTGCACCCTGTTGTCACCGTCGGCCCTTTTGCAAAATGGGGCATTGATTATATGACCTGTAACCCTCGCTCCGCAGGGGGGCATGGGTATATTATCGTTGCCGTTGATTACTTCATCAAATGGGCTGAGGCGATGCCCACATTAACTGAAGACGGTCACACAACAGCGCAACTTTTGTTCAACCATGATATTTCATGGTTCGGAGTCCCTGAAGCCATCATCGTTGATCACGGGAAACATTTCCTTAATCACATGATGTCTGAGCTAACAACCCAGCTAGGCTTACGGCATGATAGTTCGACTCCATACTATCCTCAGGCCAATGGCCAAGTTGAAGCCGTCAACAAGATTCTAGTTACGATGCTTCAACGTACCATTGGCATGCACAAGTCTAACTAGCACCTGATCTTGTTCCCTACCTTGTGGGCCTACCGAACCTCTGTGAAGGATGCCACCAGTTTCACTCCATTTCAATTAGTTTATGGACTGGAGGCTACCCTTCCAATCGAGTGTGAGATCCCTTCGTTAAAGTTGGCTGTCGAATTACTTCCCAACACTACTCCGGTAGAAGAATTCCTTCTTTACCTGGAATGGTTGGATGAGACCCGTCGGCTAGCCTCTCTAGCTATCAAAGCACAGAAGAAGAGAGTGAAAACTCACTTCGATCACACTATCCATTCTCGTTCTTTTGTTGAGGGAGATTTAGTCCTGCTATACGATCAAGTGAATGATAAGCTGGGGGCAGGAAAACTCGAGCCCATGTGGCTGGGGCCTTATATTGTAAAGAGAGTTTTGCGAAAAGGGGCCTACGAGCTAATTGACTATAAAGGGAATCCTATCGGTAAGCCCCGAACGGGCTGTACTTGAAAAATTACTATGCGTGAATCCCATACACTTTGGTTTGTACATACGTGTACTTTAGCAGGCGGGTTGTGTGTGTGTGTTTTCATGTTTTTGGCTTGGTGTGAAGGCGTGATTGCTGCTTATTGTGTCTTTTGCTTCTTGTGCAGATGTCTAGTGCACCTTACGTTGGTTTCGCTGATGGTGCCTGCCACAGTACTCGCAACTTGTCCTCTGCGGCGTGGGTGATCTACGATCCTCATGGTGAGTTGATAGACCTTCAAGGTGTGTTTTTAGGTTGTACCACCAACAATGTCGCTGAATATAGTGCCGTAATTGAACTACTGGCCGAGGCAATTAATCTCGGTATTCATGCATTGGTGGTGAACCTGGACTCTCAACTTGCCGTCCACCAGCTCAACGGGTGATATTCTGTCAGAGACCATCACATTCTAAGGTTGTATTTACGTGTTAGATTGTTAGAGAGGAACTTTGATTTTATTACATATCAGCATATTCCACGACAATTGAACACGTTAACTGATGCATTGGCTAATCATGTATTAGATAGACATTTGCATAATAGGTAATCAAAACATCATACAAGAAAGCATATAAAGCACAATAATAGACCATAGAAATAGGCATATGTATATATATATATATGTGTGTGTGTGTGTGTGTGTGTGTCGAAATGTTTGCACAACGTGCATCACATAGTTCAAAAAATAATACATATTCATCTTAATACATCCGGAGACGACATGTCTCTAAAAAAATATGCATGAAAATAAACCTAGGTGTCTAATCCCTGTGGTGCTCATGATAGCATGTCACCGCACACACTAGGCGTCTCAGAAGACGGTGGATGCGACTAGGCACTCCCACTGTATGCCTCTGGTACGCTAGTGGGACATCTGCTAGTCGGGCATAATCCGGAATCCCCCGAGCGATTCCCTCGAGATTCTGGATCAGCTCCCCTCCCTCGGCACCCTCTGCGTGAGGTTCAGCTGCAGGCTGGTTTCTCCGCGCAATAGGGGACATGCCGGCTGGTCTCTCTGGGCCAACATCTACATATACATATGACTGTTGTTAGAACGAACATGTATTAACAAAAAAAAAGAAAATCATAAGACATAAAATCAAAAGAGAAATCATACCCAGCTCCTCATCCCACTCCTCTCCCTCTGGCAGTGGCAGATCTGGGTCACCTGTGAAGTCAATCCCTGCATATGGCCAATCCTCGACCATGATCAGCTGGTGACGAAGCCATCCAAAGAACTCTGGCCTCCAGGACATCTGTTGGCCTCCTCCTCCTCTGGGCATCAGTGCTGCCCAGCGAGTCAGCCTAGGCTCTCGTGGCACAGATCAGCCACGATGGCTCCCTGGCCCTGAAATATTGGTAGTCGTTCTAGAAAGAATGATACCAGAATCGAACTGTATCCATACTGCTTCACCTTCTCTCGCTTGCATTTTGTAAGTTGTCTCTTTATGTTTGTGGTCACTGCTGTGGCCCAATAAAAAAGGGTGGGATTTAGACACTCTGCAGCCAATATAAGATGGTTCTTTGTTGCCTCATGGGGTGCCTACGACCCCGCAGCCCGGGTGATGGTAAACAATACCGCCTTGAGTGTCAGATCCTGAACGGTGGTGATATCCACCTTTGCACTCCCGGTTCCATATCATTCCCCTGGGCACACCTGTTCCATCACCTCGCCCATCTTTTCACCAGATGGTCTACTCCTAGTCAATATGGGCACCAGACCTCTCCGTGACAAACTCGTGATAAAATAGACGTTAGAAACATCCAACTCAAATACTTGGTCTCGTAACCAGAACACTTGATCATTTTCATCCCAAAGGTTGATCAAGTACTGTAGCAGCTCAGGTTGAGCTCGTAAGTAAGGCTTGAGGAAGACTTTTTTCAACCCGCAATCCCTCAAGGCATCCATACAAGCTTCGTCTTCAATGGCTAATGCATCCACACTGTCATGCTCCCTTTCTTTCCATTCCACCACCATTTTGTTTTCTTGCCTGCATCCACAAGGACAAACAAACCCTGATTAGATCTCTGGTAAGCTTAAAATTCATTTAAATTATGAATGGATTTGGAAAATTCGAAGCAAAAAATGGTTTCCACCATTGGCGCAACTGTTTCTAAAACAGTCGCGCCCATGGGCGCGGGCCTTTGGAATAAAAAGACCCATTGGCGCAGGTCCGTGCCCAATACCTGCGCCAATGGGCGCAGCCCTAATTTTTCAAAGTCCCCCCACAGAGGTCAAATCAGGATGTGGAAATCATTAAAAAAGACATAAATATGGAGCATAAGGGAACGCCTCTTACCTAGAACTGATGGAAATCCAAATGGTTGCACGGATCTGTCGCAATCGTTGCCTGAAGTTCGCCACCCAAATGGACCACTACTGCTCTTCAAAGAGGTAAAAAGTAAAAAGTAATTTTGTTTTTACCATTTTGACATATTTATAACTTTTTTAATTCAAAATAGGTTTTAAAAGTTATTTTTCCAAATATTTCAATATGTTTTTGTCAAAAATGGGTTTTACACTTGCATTTTGTGCAGCAACAGGTTTTTATGCGACTTAGATGGTGGAAACGAGTTGTATTTTATACTTTTTCGGACTCGATAAATACACGAAAAAGTCATTCTGGAGTCATCTTTCAGCTCTTTTTTGACTCTCCAAATGTGAAAAGATCGCCGAGTTATCCCTCTTGACTCGTTAAACGTAAATAAGAGGCGGTCGTCTTTAAACTCTTTTCCGACCGTGTAAAAATGAAAAGATTGTCAGGCCCTTGTCGTTTCAGGCTTGTTAACGGTTACGAATCAATGTGATTTTAGTTGTTTTTTTACTTTTTCAGGTCGAAGTCACTAATCATGAAAAGTACTCCTCGATCGTAATGGTTGGGCGGTTCTTTCGAGCATTGTTTTATACTTTTTCGGGTTAGAGAGACACAACTTTACGAGAAAGGACACCCCTGGAGTTTACTTTTCTGCTATCTTTTCAAACTCTCTAAACATGAAAAGCCACCGAGTCCTTCCTTTGTCAGACTCGTTAAAACTTGATGACATTGGATTCCGTCGAAATGACGCTTTACAAGCATATGCTATCCCCGTCAAGCTTGTTGATAAAAATAACTAGGGTACTCGCCAGAAATGGTGGGGAAAATGGAACCATAAGCATTGTCATGTCGACAGTATGTCGCTCTTGAACATGGCACTTGTCTGCATTCGTGTCTGGGTGGGGACATCTCATCTTGTTTTTCACTTGCCTCCATGGGTTTGGGTGATCCTATTTCACCTCTCATCTGCTCGTTGCCTTGTCACCATGACCTTTGATCATTTGATGTCAAATACTGCCAAGTCCACTGTCGTGCCACCGATATGTTCCTCCCTCTGATAACTCACATAATCCTGATTCACAACAACCTTATCCTCCTCTGTCTCGCATTGATGATGTGGGAAACACTATGGCCCACCTTCGATCAAGGTCACTTCCTGTCAACTTTAGCTCATTATCCAGGAAGTTGATCTAGAGACTCCCTTCCGGCGCCTTGGAGCCTGCATGCCTCAATGGCAGGTTCTTCGCATTCGATGCGAGGTTTTCATCATTGGACTCCGATCGGATGATTCTACGGGTGTTCGACGCCAGCTCACTGATTCGCACGTCATAGATTGTACCTATAGTACCTTGAGGGCCATTGTCATTATTGGTGGTACCTCTTGCATCTGTTAACGGTTTTCACCATTGGCTGGTAATTAGGCGATGTTCCTACATGTTCGACTTCGACTCCTATATTCGCATGCCTAAACTTGTACTTTGTTCGGATCGAGATGGAGCGCAAGACCCTGGATTTCGTTTGTTAAAGTCTAGGCTGCAATTTTGTGGATTATTATGATTATTACATGACTCATTCACTGGATGGCTGTGACCATGCCTGAGTCTATTTATCGATCCTCACTGGATGGTTGCGCCCATACCTTGGATATAGATTATTATGTACTCTGCTATGGATGGCTGCGCCCATACTACATACATCATAAATTTGAGATATTAGTTGTACTTCTCCATGCAGGTTTTCCGGCGGCCATGTTTTCGGTTGGACATGTTCTTATAAAGCATTTCACCCCTCTATCTCTCTCGGACCTCATGCTTTAGGGGCATCTGTTACACAACAATTTGTCACCGTCCCTGCTACCCCTATCCCACATCTTGGAGGACTCATTCCAGGACCTATGAGAAGTGACATGACCTGCAAACACTTGCATTTCATTCCTCTGAACATGACCTTTATTTGCCCTGAAGACATATCCTGCTGAAAAACCATAAAAATAGCCCTTTTTCCATTGGCGCGGTTCCACAGTGTAGCCCTCTCGCCAATGGGGGAAATCCTCCAAAGAGGGCGCGCCAGTTGGCGCTCTATCACAGAGTCACACTCGCGCCAACCATAATCAGTGGTGTTTTTAACAAGCCAACAGCGGAAGCTTCATCCTAACAAATTCTTGATTTGAATCTATCTTGAGTTGGGTAGGTTGGCTATGGGTTTCCATAGAGAGGAAGTGGTTTGCCACCTCTCATGGAAGCTTCCTTGATGATAAGGCCAATCCCATGATTATTGTGGATGATCCCAACTCCTCCTCCTCCACCTATAAAAGCTTTTCCATTTCCCTTGGCAGGCTAGTTCCAGAATTCCAGAGATTGAAGAATTGTTGAGCTTCATGTTGTAAGAGCCTTCTTAGTTCCCACAAGTCCAAATCCAAGCAAGGAGATTCTTGTAACCAAAGAGAGAGAAGCTTGTCCCAATTCCCAACAAGCTTTGCAAGACATGTGCTGCTGATCACCCAGCCAAAGGAGAATCTAGCGTCAGAACAATGGTTGTATTCTTCTTTGTTCAATTATTAATAAACGACTATTGGTTATGGTTCCACTCTTATTGTTATTTGTGATGATAATGAGTTATATCCTTTCTGACTGATATATAGTTGCATATGTTGGATTTTATGTTTGTGTTTGTATTGTTTCTTGTATGTGCAGGTGTCCATTCGCGGAGATCATGAGGATTGTGATCTGCTGGAGCAAAGGAACAGGAGCACAACCTCTTCTACAAACACTAGCGTTGGAATCCAGGTAGGCTCTCATCACTAGTCTATTTAATTTGCAATTAGGAACTTGCGCTGTAGTGTTGTGTGATTGTTGCTAGACCCGGTCTGGGCTAGTAGGGATCGCCTCTGCCATTGAGGGGATTTACCTCCTCAACACTAAAGACTTCCCGAGGCACTCTGAGGTTAGTCAGTTGTTAAAAGGTGCCGCTGGGTCTCCTGCAGTGCTCAAAGAGCCTTTTCCCTCCCAGCAGACTCAAATGGTCATTGATCCTTCTTAATCCTCTTCTCCCTTTGGCTCTCAAGCTTTTATGGCCAAGAGGATCCCTGTCCATATTAGTACATGGTCAAAAGAGCATCCTTCACCCGCCAGGGAGGAAACTGAGGTCCACTTTAGTGTTCCTCTGCCCAGTTCAGGTCCACTCCACATTCAACGACCTAGTACTGAGGCAGTCATCCAACCTCCTCCTAAAGGAGTGCTCCAGAAGTCTTCTTACAACCCTAATTCTCATGTTGCTCAACATTATAACATCGTTGAGGATTTAGCCCAAGCTCCTTTGGCTATGTCCACATTAGAAGTCCTCTAGAGCTGTCCCTCCCAGAGGAAGTCGTTACTATCAACCATCAGTGGCATTGACCCAGCTGACTCGGAATTGATCACTTTTGATCTTGAAAATCATGTACCGAGACTGCCTCACCAAATAGCCTTTCTTATTCACGTCATCATCAATTCCAAGACTATTCACCGTACTGTTATTGATGAAGGCGCTTCTACATGCATCATGTCCTTTGCTTGTTGGAAGGCTATCGACTCTCCAACCCTGAGCCAGTCTCCCAATACCTTGGAAGCCTTTGATGGGAGAGATTCCCATCCTTATGGTATACTCCCACATATGCCTATTACTCTGGGAGGGAAGACGGTCGAAGTTGAGGTCGAAGTTGTTGATGCCAATTTGACTTACAAACTCCTATTAGGACGAAGCTGGACCTATGCCATGTGAACCGTGGCTTCATCTCTATTCCATGTTCTTCACTTCCATCAACAAGGGAAGATTGACATGGTAGACCAGCTGTCCTTATTTGCCTCTTCTTCTTCCGATGGCAATGTGCCTTTCATGGAGCATACCTCTGTTCCATATGAGAGTGTGGGTGCTGGACTTTTTAAAGATCCTGCCCTTATGGGTGTTTTTTCACTCCCACCTCCAAACATCACTCCCATCAATATGATTTCGATTCATTCTAATCCATAGATTCTTCCTCCCGCTGATCAAATCAAATCTTGGGGTGATGTTATGCCATTGAGTCCTACCAAGCTCAACTACATTGAAATCGTTTCTACATCGGCTTCATTTTCTAAACCTACTGCTTTAGGTAGGGCTCTCGACTCGTATGTCCAATCCCCTTGGCTTGGAGATGGCACTTCTTCGGACCCCATATAGGAAATTTTTCCTTCTGATGAAGTGATTATTGAGACTATGTCTTCTGAGGAGCCCCCTTGGTCTGATCATCATCATCGTTCCTCGTTTCTCCCCACCCATGGGTGTACACTTCCTTGTCTTGAGCACTTTGCTTCTAGTATCCCTTCTCAACCCCTTTAGACACCTATATAAATCCATCAAGTTTTCTTTGAAGGCAACATGGGGAACATCATGCAAACTCAACCCATAGACATCTCTATTCATCCAAGGGTTGTTGAGAATATTCATGTCGGAGTCACTTGTACTCTTGAGGAAATTCAACTTTATACTGACCTCTTTCAATAATTTCATGATGTTTTTGCTTAGTCGTATGAAGAGATGCCTGGCATCGATCCCAGCATCGTGGTGCATGAAATACCTATGTATCAGGGTGCTAAACCTGTCTAACAGCATCTACGCCCCGTGCACCCCCGAAAGGCTGCAACTATCAAAGCGGAAGTTGAAAAGCTTCTTAAAGCTGGTTTTATTTACCCTATCCCACTTACAGATTGGGTTACTAATATTGTCCCTATGCCCAAGAAACAGGGCACTATTAGGGTATGTGTTGATTATCGTAACATTAACCGTGCTTGTCCTAAAGATAATTTCCCCACACCTTTCATTGACCAACTCATTGATGAGTGTGTCGAGAGCAAGATTTATTTGTTTATGGATGATTTCTCTAGTTACAACCAGATCAATATATCACCCACAGATCAACACAAGACAACCTTCATCTGTCCGTGGGGTACTTTCGCTTATAAGAAGCTACCTTTCAGTCTAAAAAATGCCGGTGCTACCTTCCAGCATGCAATGTCTTATGCGTTCCACGATATCTGGCACATTGTATAGCCTTACCTGGATGACCTTCTGGCTCATTCAGCGAAGCGCTCCGACCATCCAAAACACCTTCGTGAAATCTTTCTTCATTGTTGACACTATCATTTTCACCTTAATCTGCACAAATGTGTCTTCTCCATTGAATCTGGTAGACTTCTTGGGTTTGTCGTCTCCAAAGAGGGCATCCACTTGGATCCTCTTAAGGTTGAAGCCATATTGAATCTTCCTCCCCCTGCTTCTTTGTAGTAACTGCAGAGTTTGCAGGGTAAAGCAATTTTTTTACGACATTTCATTCCAAACAATGCTGAGGTAGCTAAAGGCTATATGCGGCTATTAAAACGGGATATTCCTTTTGTTTGGGATGCCATAGTAGAAGAGTCATTGGAGCAGCTCAAAATGCTCCTTGTTTCTGCTCCATTGTTATGTCCATCAAATTATCACTGTGACTATACACTTTATTTAGCCGTCGTCGATACCAGTATTGGTATGGTTTTGGTCCAAGATGACGATGATGGTACTAAGCATGTCGTCTACTACCTGATCTTCAATCTACTAGATACGGAAACTCGATACGCCTATGTCGAGAAGTTCGCTTTGGCAGCCGTTCATTCCTTCTAATGTTTCAACCACTATATATTGTTGCGTACGACGACGGTGATTTCTGATTGCAACCTGATGACGTGCATTTTGTCACGTCAGTCACTGGGGGGAAAATACTCAAAATGGATTGTTATCCTTCAGGAGTTTGACTTGGAGATCACGACAGCCAAGTCTAAGAAATCCCTCATCTTTGTTGAGTTGCTCTGCTCCCTACCATCTACAACTACACCCTCTGATTCTAGGAACATATTCCAGATGAGTCTGTCTTTTTTATTAGCACCCTTGATCCATGGTACAGGGATATTATTGTGTATCTTCAAACGTCTTCCTTTCGTTCTAATTTATCTATGGGTGCTCGGTGACGTATTCGCCATCATTCTCAACCCTACCGCATTATTGGGGGCACCCTGTACCGGGTCGGCGCAGACTCTGTTCTTCTCCATTGTTTAACATTCGAGGAGGCTGAGCGAGTCTTGAATGATTGCCACTCTGGCGCTTGTTGCGGTCGTATGTCTGGATATGCTACTGCTCAAAAGATCCTCTATGTCGGTTATTTCTGGCTGTCTAATTTTAAGGATTTCATTCTTGCCCCACTCTTGTCACACGTGCCAGATCTACCAACTGAAGATGCGTGTGTCCCCTGCTCCTTTGCACCCTGTCATTATCGTCGGCCCTTTTGCCAAATGGGCCATTGATTATATGACCTGTAAACCTCGCTCGACCGAGGGGCATGGGTATATCATAATTGCCGTTGATTATTTCACGAAATGGGCTGAGTCGATGCCTACATTATCTAATGACGGTAAGACGCGATGCAATTTTTATTTAATCATGTCATCTCATGTTTCGGAGTCCCTCAGGGTATCGTCATTGATAACAGTTCCCATTTCCGTAATCATATGATGACTGAGTTAATAACCCAGTTGGGCTTGCGGCATGATAGTTCAACACCGTATTATCCTCAAGCCAATGGCTAGGTAGAAGCTGTCAATAAAGTGTTGGTCATAATGCCTCAATGCACCATTGGCATGCACAAGTCCAACTGGCATCTAATGTTTTTTTCCGCCTTATGGGCCTACCAAACCTCTACGAAAGATGCCACTGGATTCACTCCATTCCAATTAGTTTATGGCACAGAAGCCACTCTTCTAATTAAGTGTGAAATTCCTTTGCTCAAATTAGCCGTCGAATTTCTCCCGAACACTACTCTGGTAGAATAGCGTCTTCTTTACCTAGAACGGTTAGACGAGACCCATCGACTAGCCTCTCTAGTTATTGAAGCACAAAAGAATAGAGTGAAAACTCACTTCGATCAAACTTTTCATCCCCGTTTTTTTGTTGAAGGAGATCTAGTCCTACTCTATGATCAAGTGAATGATAAGTTGGGGGTAGGTAAATTCGAGCCCATGTGGCATGGGCCCTATATTGTGAAACGTGATTTGCAGAAAGGGGCTTATGAGTTAATTGATTATGAAGCGAATCCTCTAGATAAGCCCCGAAACGGGCTTTATCTGAAAAAATATTATGCATGAATCCTGTGCATCTGATTTGTACATATGTATGTTTTTAGCATGTGTGTTTTCAGTGTTTGTTTGCTTGTATGGCTTGGTGTGTAGGTGTAATCACCGCTTATTTTGTCTTTTTACTTCTTTTGCAGATGTCTGCTACACCTTACATTGGTTTCGTTGATGGTGCCTGCCGTAGTACCTGGAATATTTCCTCTGCAGCATGGGTGATCTACAATCCTCATGGTGAGTTGGTAGATCTTCAGGGTGTTTGTCTAGGTTGCACCACAAACAATGTCACTGAATACAATGTTGTTATTGAATAGCTGACCAAGGCAATTAATATTCATGCATTGGTTGTGAATTTTGATTCTCAATTTGTGGTCCACCAACTCAATGGGTGTTATTCCATCAAAGATCATCATATTTTAAGGTTGTATTTAAATGTTAAATTATTGGAAATAAGTTTTTATTTTATTACATATCAACATATTCCAAGACGATTAAACACGTTAACTGATGCATTAGCAAATCATGTATTAGATAGACATTTACGCAACATGTAAATTAAACATTGTATAGAAGCATTTAGACACAATAATGAACCATAAGCTATCATGTATATATATATATATATATATATATATATATATGTTGTGTGGTGCACCGAGGCGCTAAAAAATAAGTGTATATGTCAAAAAATCAAGTCTGTGTAGATCCGAGACACATGTCTCTCAAAAAATCAATAGCAAATAAAGCCTAGGCATCTATTACGGTGGGTTATGCTCCCTATATCAAACCACTACTCATGCGACTTGTCTCAAGAGCCTATGCACCCTAGGTATCACCCCTACTGTATGTATCTGATACTCTATGGGGACCTCTTCGATCCCCCTGTAATCTGGGATCCCCTCTGTCAGGCCCTCGAGATTACGAGCCACTGTCTCCACTGAACTACCCGCTGGAGGAACCAAAGCTAGCTCTCTGACGACTTGTGGTTCCCTCCATGCCTCTTGAGCCAGTCCCATAGGCCTCTCCGGTCCCACATTTGTAGTAACATAAGATACATTATTAAGACATATGAATGAAAAATTTTAAAAACATCATAAAAGACAAAATCTAAAAAATAATGTGTTCAAGTGTTTACCTCCATCATCCCACTGCTTGCAAGCAGGTAGCATCATGTCGGGGTCCCCACGGAAATCCATACCTGCATATGGCCAATCCTCGACAAAAATCACTTGGCTATTCAACCACTCTCAGAATAGTGTCCCCCACGACATTGGTCGACCACTGCCCCCTCGCTGCATGACATGTGCCCAGCGAGTGATCTGGTTCTCCTGTGGTCTTGGATCATCTAAATCCATATCCTGTAGTTGAAGTGATGGGACTCGCTCCAGCATGAGCGGAATCAGAATAGACCCGTAACCTAACTGCTTCTCCTCTCCGCGACAGAATTTGGTGAGCTGCCTCTTCATGTTGATGGTCACTGCCTCAACCCAGTTATACGTAGTTGGGTTAAGGCACTCAAGAGCCAACCGAAGGTGGGTCTTTGTGGCCTCATGCTGGGCCTAGGAGCCCAGTACTTTCATGACCATAAATAGAACCAAACGAAGGATCAGGTCGTCTATTGAAGGAATTGCCAATTTCCCGCTAGTGCTTGATTTTCGTGCCCCTGGGCACACCTAAGCTATCAGCATGTCTAGTGACTCCCCGCCAACTCGTTGGCCCTCTAAAATTGGCATCTCACCATGACAGGACAATCCAGTCAAGAAATATATTTCAGTAGCACTAAACTGAATGTCTTTCCCCCGGATGACAAACTTCCCATCCATTGGGTTCCAAGCACGAATCAACAGCTCTAACAAGTCAGGTTTGGCCCGAAGGTGCGGGGTGAGGAAGATTTTTAGTAATCCGCATGCGAGAAAATCTCTTTGGGACCCAGCATCATTGAAAGCTTGTTCGTCGTGATCATCGTGAGTTCTTTCTTGCCATACAAATGCCATATCACCCTGCGTCGAAGGAGAAATGAATTAGAACTCTGTTCATAAGCTTAAATCCATGAATTATAAAAATTTTCAACTTTACGGTGCCATGGTGGCTGTTTTTAAAACAGTGGCGATGGCTCGGAGACAATAGTTCATTTTTCCCAAGATCTTCACAAGAGTACATCTGTATCTTGCGACGATCGTGGAAGTGGTACGTGTTATCATGCTCGGTCGTCGCTAACCCGAGTGGCTCTCTCGCAACGACCGAGAGGTGGACTCGGATTTAAAAATCCACCTAAAACCACCTATCTGACATCATATTGTATAAAAAAACCACTAAAATACAGTGCAAGGAAGAATGTACTTACTTGGAGAAGGTTTGAAGCAAAACTGTGGACTCGTGATGTCAAAATCAACCTCGGAATTTTTCTCAGGTTGGTGCTCCAAAACACGAAAGGTAAAAAAGCAATGTGTAAATGGTGAAAATAGAATTACCACACCCCTTTTTATAGTGTTTTTGGGAAAAAATTTAAAAATTACACATTAGGGTGTGGGTTTTCTCATTTATATTGAATTTTTAATTAGGGTTTTGGGTTTTTTTGATATTATTTCCACACATATAATCAATTTTTGTCAAATAAACCTTATGGTGCGATGTTTTGTGCAGGAATAATGATGGATGGCTTGTACTACGAGTTCATATACACTTGATCCAAAGTCCTCTTTAAGCTCTTTTTCGACTTAAAAGATGAAAAGATCGCCGAGTTATCCCTCTTTGACTCATTAAACAAAATAAGAGGTGGTCTACTTTGAGGTCTTTTCCGACCATGTAAACATGAAAAGATTGCTGGACTTTCGTTGTTTCGAGTCTGATATTGGTTATGAAATGACGTGTCTTCGATCGCTTTTCTACTCTTTCGGATCGAGGCCACTAATTACGAAAATTTCTCCTTGATCGCAATGGTCAAGTGGTTCTCTCAAGTATTATTTTATACTCTTTTGGACTCAAGGGACACAAATCTACAAAAAAGGACCCCCTAGAGTTTTCTTTTCCGTGTCTTTTTCAAACTCTCTAAACATGAAAAAGACTCCGAGTTTCACCTATGTCGGACTCGTTAAACCTTGAAGACATTGGACTCGTCACCATGATGAGACTCGAGCTTCTCCTCCCTTGGGCTTGTTAAACTATTACTAGGTTGGATTCGACCGAAGGTCAAACTTATATTACAAGCATATGCTATCCCCTTCAAGCTTGTTTTCAAAAAAAATTGGGGTACTCGCTAGTAATGGTGGGGGAAAATTTGGAAATCATCATTGATTATCTATGGCAGCTAGTCACTCTTGAACATCGACACTTTTTCTTCTTGTTGGGTTGGGATATCCATACATCTTCATTTGGTCTTCTGCGGGTTTGGGTTGTCATTTTGCATCATTCCATCTGATCCATAACCTTTGATCCCTTGGTATCAAAATGCTACCACATTCCAGAGTCATGTCACCGGTATGTTCAAGAGTATAATCTTTCTGTAGTTTACACCCTTACCTCCTCCTCTGATCTTCTGTTTTACCATCTACTACTTGTTCCTTATCTCGTGTCATTGATGGGGGAAACATCATGGCCTTCTTCCAATGGATCATCTCCTGTCGACACCAGCTCATTATCCAGGAGGTTGATCTAGAGATCCCTTTCAGTACCTTGGAGCTTGCATGCCTCAATGGCAAGTTCTTCGTGCCTGATGACAGACTTTCCTCATTGGTCTTCGATTGGGTGACTCCACGAGTGTTCGACTTCAGCTCACCTTTCACACTTCGTGGATTGTAATGGCAGTACCTTGGGAACCATTGGCATTATTGGTGGCTTCTCCCACGCTTGTTAACAGTTTACATCATTGGCCGGTAATCAAGCAACTTTCTATCGTGTTTGACTTCGGCACATCTGTTCACATGATAGAACTTGTACTATTATCAGTTGGGTTTCAAGAGCTCAAGCTAAGATTATAGATGTTCGGGTTGCGTGGATTGATTCGTTATTGTATATATGACTCTTTGATGGATGGCTGCGACCATGCCTCAGTCTTCATGGATGGCTGTGACCATACGTTTGTCATTATTATGGTCTCATAAATTGGGTGGCTGCGTCCATACCATAGACGAATTTTATATGTCCTAAAGATGGTTGCGCCCATGCCTAGACTATATGTATTTCACTATCACAGATATTAGTTTTACTTGCACCTACAAGATCTTCGAGGTGGTTCCAGTTTACAGAGTTTCGTAAAGCATTTCACCCCTCCCACTCTCTTGGGCTTCACGCTTTAGGGGGCATCTATTATGCAGTAATTTGTCACTGTCTTCATTTTAGTCCTTCTACTATGTCATGTGCCAAATTAACATGTTCATATCTTCCCACTGTTACAAGAAGATTAAGAAAATTCTCTCTATTGCAGCACATGACCCTTATGCCTTAAGTTTCTGCCTCGTCGCTAGTAAACCCTTAATATATGTGACATTCCCATGTCCATAACGGTCTCATCATGAATTTGTCACAGGTGTACATCTGTTTCGCACGATGGTCGGATTTTTAGATCTGGCGCGAGGTTATCAGTTGTGTCTTGTGACGACGGGTCTGTGTGCATTTCCTCCTACGATGCAGTCACAAGTTATCAGTTTATGTCCTGCGACGATCCAGATTGGGCGAATTCGTTTCAACAGTCGGCCTTCTAGATGTCTCCAGACCTGGTTATTGGCATAGTTTGTGTTGCCTTTCCTCCCCTGGAATGGCAGTTCCGTCATTTGTGCTACCTTCCTTGAAGATGAGCTCTCTCTTCCACCTTTCATGGAGACTCCTTCTCCTATTAAACCACCCACCTTTGATATGATCAGCTAGTTAGCAATCCCTTTGGTTGAGTAGTGTTGTTAGCGCTTTTGAGTTTGATAGATAGTTGGTGTGGATGTGACAAGTATGAGATTGTTGATAGCTTGTGGAAGGTTGTGGATTGCCATTAACTTTGTGTTAAATCTTATGAGTGAGAGAGAGACATTGTATGTTGGGAGATTCATCCTTGAGAAGTGAATGCTTGAGAAACATAGTGGCTGGATCCTCTGAGAAGGCTTGTGACATCAGGACTTGATTGTAAGCTTTCTCTCATTTCATTATTAGTACAATCAATGATGTTTTCCTATGTCTTGTATGTAATTTACTTGATAGGTCATGAATTCTTGACTTTGTGAGTAAATATATCATTGTTGTTTTCCAGTTACGTGCTTTGTTGTATTTTCTCTGCATTGTTTCAGGTTGATCACTCATTGAGGAGAAGGAAACAAACGCTGGAGAAATGTAACGGAACTTCATTGACCACCGGTTGAGGTCGGCCTCCAACAATGACTGTTTAAGGAAATCAATTGTTGATCTATCTTTGTTGTGACTAGACCCACTCTAGGGCTAGACGGGTTGCCTTTGTTTGTAGAGGGAACACTTTCCTGCATCATAGTGGGTTATTCTTGTTTATTTTTTCGACATGTCCCAAACGAGGTTACGGTACAAGGAGCTCGGGCTCGAACTATTTCAATCATTACAAGACCGTCGTCATTGAACCCAACAACCTCACATGGTGGATGAAAAGAAAAATGATAGAGGAAGAGATCACGTCAAACTATTGCTCGAGGAAGCACTTACATGACAGAGGAGTGAGATGATGGAAGCCTTTACAATAACTCACTGGATGGTTAGAATTTACAAAGATAAGCCACTAGATATCTACCTGGTAGATCAATAAGAAAATTATCTCAACATGGCTATGGGTCAACCACTCAAAACCCTTGGCATGGAATTCCATTTTCTAGGCCACACACTGTCAACATCACAATTGGCCCACAAGAATTATAGGGTATCTCTATCTTTCAGCCTTCATTCATCACAGTTATGGGTCAACCAGACAAAACCCTTACCACTGAAGTCCATTTTCTAGGCTAGAAATTGTGAGCACCAGAGTTGGGCCATAAGCATTAAAGGGTATCTCTATCCTTGTACCTTCATTCATCATGTTTAAGGGTCATCCACAAACCCACCATTATGGTCAACCATGCCAAACCCTTGTATTCAATAAAACTTGGTTTTGGGTCATCCACAAACCACAATCATGCTCCTATTCAAAAAATGATTCCCCATAGGGAACTTTATGCAATGGGGACCATTACTTCTTAATGGGGGAGGATTGATCTAGGTGGAAAATAATTAATGCGGTTAATAATTATTTTCTATAAATGGTTGTTAAAACCATGGATAATGCATGTAATAAAAAAAATCATAATATTAAAGTGAGAATCTAATTGCACAATGATTTCAATTTTACCATCATAATTATGATACTCACCCTTCGTATTCGAGGATGGATTTTGAAAATCATAGTATTTACATATGGTATCATAATTTATTATATGTACCCATGCTGTCATAATTTATTATATTTTCCCATGGTATACACCTATGGATTTTTAAGTCATGATATTTTGAAATATAAAAGGGGATAACCCTCAGTGGAAAGACACGTAAAAATTATAAATATGGGAATTCACTAGGAGAAAAATATGCTTTTTCTCATAATGGAGTCTCATGGAATATTAGCAATTCAATGAATATTTGAGTTTTTTTATTTATTTCTTTTATGAAATAAATCTCTTGCAGATATGCCATATTTTGAGTTATCTTTATAATGTCAATATGTCTTTTAGGCATTATGCCCTATTCTCAATTACTTTTATAAAGCTTTTATGCAATATTTATCTCATGCAATATGACATTTTCCTTTTGAATCATGAAGTTTCATTTCTTAAACATCTTGGATCATGCCAACATTAATGTATTAGAGTGGATGAGAACTTTGGAGTTAAGCATACTGGGGCAGAGTAGTAAGGGGTTGGGTGACTTGTTGGGAAATTTTTACTTCTTATTATTTTGTCATTTTCCTTAGTCTCATTCCTCCAATGATCTGGATCAATGGTATCAGAGTGGGGCTTCTCTTGTCTATTTTTTTGCACATGTCCCCAACGAGGTCAGGGTACAAAGATCTCAGAGTCGAACTATTACAACCCTTGCAAGAACTTCCTCACAAACCCAAAAACCTCACATGGCAGATGAAAATAAAAATGATAGAGTGGGAGATGTTGTGAAATTGTTTCTCGCGGAAACACGTACATGATAAAGGACTGAGATGATGGAAGCCTTAAAAAACCTCATTGGATTATGAGAATTTACAAAGATAAGACACCATAGCTCTACTTGGAAGATCAGAAAGAAAACTATCTCAACATGGTTATGGGTCAACAATATAAAGCCCTCGGCATTGAAGTCCATTTTCTAAGCTGCGCATTGTTAGCATCATAGTTGGCCCACAAGAATTATAGGGTATCTCCATCCTCAGATATTTTTTCATCATGATTATAGGTATACAAAACCCTTGTCACTGAAATCCATTTGCTAGGCCACACAGTGTCAACATCACAGTCAACCCACAAGTATTACTTGTTATCTCTATCCTTGAATCTTCGTTCAGCATGGTTAAGGGTCATCCACAAACCCATAGTTATGGGCCAACCATTGAAAGCCCTTGTCTTCAACAACACTTGGTTTTGGGTCATCCACAATCCCACATTTATGCTCCTTTTCAACAAAGGCTTCCCTGGAGGGATAATGCATGATAATAAATCAAATAAATAATAATATAAAAGTGAGAGACTAATCGCACGATGATTTCAATTTTACCATCGTAATTATGATACTCACTCATTGTATTCAACCATGGATTTTGTAAACCATGTTATCATAATTTATTATATGTAGCCATGGTGTCATAATATATTATATTGTCCCATGGTATTCACCCATACATTTTGTAAGATATGGTATTTACCCATGGTATTTTGAAATATAAAAGGGGATAACCCTCTGTGGAAAGACATCCGTAAAAATTATAAATATGGGAATTCACTAGGAGAAAAGCATGTTTTTTCTCATAATGTAATCTCATGGGATATTATAAATTCAATAAATATTTGAGTTCATTTTTATTTCTTTTTTAAAATAATTGTCTTCTGCATTCTTTATAATGTCAATATTTCTTTTAGGCATTGTGCCTTATTCTCAGTTATTTTTATAATGCTTTTATGAAATATTTATCTCACACATATTTTTCAAATAAGGAGGGTGAGCTCGAGGCAGAGGAAAACAACGAACTAGGGTTTCTGACAAACCCTTACACAGCTCAGAGACATTGCAAGCAGTCTCTCAGGACTAAGCAGTACCGTTGCCAGTGTAGGTTTGGTGGGTCTGGTAGCAACAATCAATGAACATCCCAATGGGGGAGGCAATAGAGCTTCCTCCCACAGGCCGCAACATTGGAGACCGGCCACTTGAAGGTGGAAATTAGAAGACTTCAACTGGAAGCATAGAGCAGCCAGCGGTACAGCCTGTGCAGTAGAAGGAGAAGAATGAACAAGCGGATCTGAATAAGGAAACAAGAAATAACCCTGCAACATCTGAGCAACTAAAGAAGGCATCGTCATCCACATACAAACCCATTACAACAGTACAGCCCAAGATTGAGTTACCCAATCATAGAATCAATGCACAAATAAAATATATGAAAGAACATGCACTGATAGGTAAATTTATAAGCTACTGGCCAACTAAAAAAGCTCTGCAAGGATGGATAACCTTAAATTGGAAGCCCAAGGGACATGTTACCCTACAGCTAGGCCTCAAAGGCTTTTTTATAGCCATCTTTAACTGCATTGAAGACATAAATCGTATCCTAGATGGAGGAACCTATTTCTTTAACGGATCAGGTCTATATTTACGAGACTGGATAAAAAGATTCAATCCAGACAAGGAAGACTTCAACTGGGCTCCAATTTGGATTCACATGTACTCCTTACCTCTATAATACTGGGATGAAGAATCACTTAAAGCCATTGGTAATGGGTTAGGAGAATTCATAAAGACTACAGAGGAAACAAAGCTTCACCGGTACACCTCATATGGTCGTATCTGCATTTACATGAAACTTGTCAAGGTGCTTACGGACTCTGTAAGTCTCCTTCACGATGACTTTGAATGGATTCAAACCATAGACTATGAACATGTACCTTTCAGATGCAGGAAATGCCATGCCCATGGACATCTATTCCATGACTGTTCTTTACATGCCCCTCCTAAATCCACAGACAATGGGGAAAAATCCGATGCAGAAGGGTTTACCGAGGTTTCTAGTAGAAAGAAGCATAATAAAAAACCTCCTACAACACCAAAAAATGTAATACCATCCTCCGATGCGCCATCCTCAAGCAATAGTTTTGACATTTTGTCAAACCTAGATATGCCTGAATCAGATCCTTCCACGATAGCTAAGACAACCTCTGCACCATCCACCAAACTTTTTGTTGTACCTATCCATAATGAAGCCAGTCAACCATCATTAGCAAACAACTCTGATCTACAACCAACAACATCGCAACCCATTCCCATCCAAGATCACCACAAAGCCCTCTGGTCTGCAAAAGGAATGGGCATTGATAATCTATTAACATACCCTCTCAAGTCAACACATCACATGGAGGAGAGCAGTCAACAAATTTTAATGGAAGAAGAAACTGAAAGCTTTGATCTAGGGGACCTAGACATTTTCAGTCTAGAACAAGCATGCAAGAGGAAAGAGTTCGACACAATACCGGATAGGCAACTTGAAAATCTGGAAGTAGTACTCTCAAGAGTGCATCAGCATAGCACACTGGGCATACAACAAGGAGGTAAATGGGATGGGAAACACATTAGAAAATATGGGAAGAAAAGAGGTAGAAAGACAGATCTACAACGTACCATCCTCATTGGGGAAATGCTAGTGGAGTCCGGAAGGTGCTCCAAGTTGACTAAATACTATCGTTCCTTACCTACTGGTCAACCATGAAGCTCATCTCATGGAATGTTCAAGGACTTAGCAGTCTTGGGAAATACATGATGATAAAGAACATGATTCAAGAAGAACAACCAAATATTGTATTTATGTAGGATACAAAGTGTAATACTAGCACTTTAGCTCCCATCTTATCCAAAGCCTGGGTGGGATGCTAGACTTTTACAGTAGATGCAACAGGAGCTTCGGGGGGGTTTGCAATAGCTTGGAATACGTAGCACATCTCCCTTACAGATTTCCATACTTCTTACCATTTTATCCAAGTAAATTTCCACCGCATTGGAACCAACATACATGGCCACTTGACAAATGTATACTTCCCCCAAGATACAATTCAAAAGAATATGCTGCTAAAAACACTAGAAATTCTTAATTCTACAAGATCACATCCACTCTGGAGCATAGGTGGTGACTTCAACATGATTACTCGGCTGGAGGAAAAACTAGGAGGTAGAAGGAAGTTGGACAGTGAAAGTAGCAGCTTCAAAGAATACATTCAAAACAACTAGCTAATTGACTTACCATTTGATAATGGTACTTTCACATGGAACAATAAAAGGACGAGCTCTCAATAAATCTCATCTAGGCTGGATAGATATCTTATCTCAGATAACTCTATACATTTAGTTGGTGATATCAATGCCTCAATACTCCCCATTACTGGCTCGGACCATTGGCCTATTTCCCTGCAATGGAAGGATCTTAGAAATTCAAACAAGAAACCATTTAAATTTGAAACTTTTTGGCTCACTCACCCTGAGTTCAAAGATATGGTCAAATCAGCGTGGGAGAGCTTTATTCCCAATGGCAACTCAACTATGTATAAATTCTAGGAGAGATTGAAGCATATCAAAAGGCAAATGAAGACCTGGAATTACACCACATTCGGCAATATCTTTCAAGATCAAAAAGTTCTCGAGCAAAGTATGAGAGAGCTACAGTAGAAGATCATTACAAGAGGCAGAACTGAGAATCTAGCAAGTCAAGAACAAGCTCTTCTCACACAATTGGAAGAAAGAAGGAAACAAGAGGAAATGCTATGGAAACAAAAGTCAAGAATCAGATGGCTAAAAGAAGGGGAAAGAAATACCAAATTCTTTCATCGCACAACTATCCAAATAAGAATGAATAATACCATCTCGCATATTCAAAATCCACAGGGAGACATAATGGAGAAACAAGAAGATATTGAGAAAGAGCTCACTATTCACTTCAAAACAATACATCAAGAGCTGCCTACAGATAAACAGCTTGCAATAAATGAAATACTCCAGCATATTCCTAGAATTATAACAGAGGAGCACAATCAGCTCTCGTTGTGACCGGTTACGCTAACGGAAGTAGAAGTGGCTTCAAATCAATTGAAAGCTAGGAAAATAGGACCTTATGGTTTCACCTCGAACTTCTACCATCACTTTTGGGATTTCATCAAAGTAGAAGTTTGGAATGTGGTAGAAGAATCACACGCTATGCATTAGCCACTTCCATCTCTCAATGCGACATTCATAGCTCTCATCCCAAAGAAGCTCAGCCAAGTAGTCCAGAGAAGTTCATGCCCATTGCTCTATGCAATGTCATATACAAAATCATTTCAAAAGTCATTGCCAATTGCCTCAAACCGCTCCTTCCTCTTTTCATTTCATTGGAACAATCTGGCTATGTTGAAGGATGTAAAATTTTGGACGGCATCATTTTGGCTCATGAAATCATCCATTCCTTAAAGAGAAACAAATAGGTTGGTATGCTTCTAAAAATCGATCTTTCTAAAGTCTTTGACAAACTTAGCTAGTCCTATATTAAACATTTGTTGTCTGCCTTCAGATTTAGTCTGGCCCAAGTTAAATGGCTTATGAATCTCACAACCTCCCCCTTCTGCTCCATCCTAGTTAATGGAATCCCCTCCAAACCCTACTCCCCATCTAGAGGAATCTGTCAAGGTGACCCATTATCCCCATTCCTCTTTATTATTATGGCAGAAGGTCTGGGTCACCTTATAAAGTAGCTTTTCAATCTCATGACCGTAGAGGCATATTTGCCCATGGTACCTCTGCGATAACGCATCAACAATTTTTTGATGACAATATTCTATTTGGACATCCTTCTGTCAGTGAAGCTCGAACCTACAAAGCTTTGCTAGAAACCTTTTCAAGAGGCTCAGGAATCACTATCAATATTACCAAATCTCAAATTTTCTTTTTCCACACTCCTGTAGCCACTCAAAGAATAATCGCCAGAATCATAGGATTCTCATAGGCTAAACTTCCATCTAATTATTTGGGCACTCCACTGATAGACTCAGCCTTGAAGCATACATCCTGGTAACAACTCACTGAGAAAATTGAAAGCCGCCTATCGTCCTGGACCTACAAAAATATCAGCAAGGCAAGCAAGCTCGTTCTGATAAAGGCAGTTTTACAATCCATGCCTCTCTATCTCTTCTCTATTCTTGCAGCTTCGAAATGGGTGCTAAAAAAAAATCAAAACTTTGCAACGCAACCTTTTATGGCGCTCCATAGGGAAAAATCGAAAATGGGTGTTAGTCAAATGGGACACGGTCTGCACACCAAAAAAGCAGGGAGGCATATGATTGCGAGACCCACAACACAAAAACACATTAATGGGAGCACGAATATGGTGGAAGTGGGTTTCAAGCCCACAGAAGCCATGGGCACAAATTTGAACTGCAAAATATGCGAACAATCACATGTAGGAAAAGTTGATAAGAATCACTACCACGAACACAGGATCTCTAATCTGGAATGCAACGAAACAACATAGGGAGCTCATACAAAATCACATCCTTTAGGAGATACGCGAGGTGAGAACTGCGTATTTCTGGATGGATTCTTGGCAACGGAGACCAAAAATTGTAGAAATCCTACCCTTTACAAATCATGATGAAAACAACATCAACCAAACTAAACATGTAGCCCAGTACTAGACACAAAGTACTAATCAGGGTTTAGGCAATGGAAACCTATTGCACAGATAATATAGCAAGAAACTGAATCCTATTACTCGGAGCTACACAAAGAATTCACCAACAGGAAAATCAAAAGGAACACTGGAAAAGATGTTCTGAGATGGGGATATACTCCTAGAGGAACATACACAACAAAAGAAGCATACAAGTTGATGCTCCAAACAAAGGAACCAGTTGATCCTGCTTGGAATCGCATATGGACTACAGGGATATTGTTGGCATTATGTTTCTGGTATGGCTATATGTTACAAATGTTGTACTTGATGGCAACTCCCGTGGCAAGGCCCTCTTTTTGTTGAAAATATAGAAGTACGCAGGAAATCAGATCATAAGGTGCGTACCCGCAGGTACACCATGCAGGGACCGCGTCCAGATACGCAGGCCAGCCATTCAGGAGGTGCGTCCCCCCAGTGCACACATTTCAAGGCAGAGAAAAGCACACCTGGGGTTTCTTATGTTTTACTCTTGGTATTTAGCCGACGGTTTTGGGTTATTATGGTGTCAGCTCGTGGTATTGTTCCATGATTTGAGGAGGAGCTTGCCTATATAAAGCAAAGGAGATCATTTGGCTTGAGCATGGTTTTGGTCGAATATCTTATGAGGGCTAGATCTGGTCTAGATCAAAACAAGGTGAATCTACTGATGGACCGAGATCTCTTCGGCGCATGTTCAGATCTGTAGATCTGACTGTCTGGGTTATTTCTAAAGTCTTGAAATCATCTATGCCTGAAGGTACGTAGGTACAGTGAAAGAAAAGTGCGTACGTACGCAGGAGCGAAGCGTTTCAGGTGCGCCGGTACGCAGGCACAGAAGCGGTGCAAGTGCGGGGTACACAGGCACAGAAGGGTTGCAGGTGCGTACATACGCAGGCAGTTCAATAGACTCAGAGTGAGGTACGCAGGCTAGCAGTTGAGCAGGGTGCATCCGGGACGCAGGCTAGTAGTTGAGCAGGGTGCGTCCGGGAAGCAGGCAAGTAGTTGAGCAGGGTGAGTACAGTAAGCAGGCCAGCAGTTGTGCAGGGTGCTTACGTAAGCAGGCGAGCAGTTGAGCAGGGTGCTTACTTCTCTTAAGATCTTTGTTTATCATTGTTGTGTTCTGGGTTTGGTCCTATTATTGTTGATCTGGTTGATTGGGTGATTCTCTTATACTTGATGATCAATTGATGCTTATGGATCCAGTTTGAAAATTTATGAAAAGTGGTCCTTGTATGAAAAGAAGTAGGGGGTTGTAGCTCCCTTCCAGGAGAGACTGGAAAATGAGAGAGAGTTGTAGCTCTCTGCACGTTGCAGCCTGCGTACTGGTAAAGGACTGCACCAGTACAAAACCATTGTAAAAGGAATTTCTAATTTGAAAGAAGATAGAGACATATTGCAGCAGGTGGTTTTCACCCACATTGGGTTCCCACCTTACATCTTGTGTTCTTTGGTGTGACTATCTGTTTTCTTTTGTTCATGCTCATTATTTTATGGTACTGACATGCAAAAATAATTCAAAGAACAAATAAAGAAGATTTATTAAAAGAATTAAATAATACTGATTCACCCCCCCTCTCAGTATTATTTCCAACAATTGGTATCAGAGCAGGTCCTTCAGAGAAGCTTGATCGCTTGAAGGTAGATCGTTCATCATGAGCAACTACGAGAGAGAAGCATCAATCAGGCCACCGGTTTTTGATGGGACAAACTTCAATTATTGGAAGGTAAGAGTTACTGCCTATCTTCAATCTCTTGGTACAGAAGTTTGGGACATCGTAGAGACAGGCTACGCTTTTCCTTCAGCTACTCCTACAGATGCAGCCAAGAAAAAGAAGTATGAAACAAATGCGAAAGCAGTCAGTACTCTATTAGGATGTATATCTCAATCAGAATTCATGAAGGTAATGCACTATAAATCCGCAAAAGAGATATGGGACAAAATTGTCACAAGCTATGAAGGAGATGAACAGGTAAAATGTGCTAAACTTCAAACTCTCAGAATTCAGTATGAGACTCTCAAAATGTATAATGATGAAAGTGTGGCTAACTATTTTCTTCGGGTAGATGAGGTTGTTAACTGTATGAAAAATTTGGGTGAAGAAATAAAAGAGGCTGTTGTGGTTGAAAAGGTTCTAAGATCATTGTCCCCCAAGTTTGAATCTAAAGTATCTGCAATGGAAGAAAAGGAAAATCTACGAATTCTTACTAGGTCTCAGCTACATGGAATTCTAACTGCTTATGAAATGAGAAAGGGAGGTCCATCAGACAGAAGAGAAGCTGCTTTCAAGGCATCAAGCAAAGGAGATTATTATGAAGCGAGCCACGTCCCAGAAGAAGAGGAAGAAGAATCAAATTTTGTCAGAAATCTTCAAAGGGGTTCTGGAAGGTTCAGAGGTAAGTTACCGTTTAAATGCTTTGCTTGTGGAAGAGTAGGTCATTATGTTGCAAAATGTCCTTATAAGGATAAAGGAAAGGAACCTGCTAGATGGAACAAGAAACAGAATGCAAATAAGAAAAGCTACTACACTCATGAAGATAGTGATGGTCTATCAAACAGTGATGAAGATGAACAAGGTAATGAATATAAGTTGTTAATGGCATTTGAAGATGATGATTATATGGATGCTATAGATGTGGATAACCTTTATGATGAAATTACTAGACTCAAGAGATGTATAGAAGAAAAGAACATGATCATTGATACTCTACAATTTCAAATTGATGAAAAGGAAAAACATCTTGAAAAATTAGAAGGTGAAATTGTTGGTCTTAGAAAAGAGATTGAGAAAACAAAAGCTATTAATCTCAAGTTTGTCAAAGGATCTGAAACTTTGGATAAGATTATCAATGTGCAGCGGTCTCCTCTAAATAAGACAGGTCTGGGCTATAATGGAGAAACCTCTCAAGCATCCACCTCAAAAAGTTATCTTGATGCAGCAAGAAGAAATGAGAAAAAGCACAATGAAGATCATCAGGTAAAGCAGGGAAAAATTACAAGCAGAAACTATCAGGGGCAATCCATCTTAAGGGTGAACAAAAGCTACAACCAGCCACAGGTAAAATCTTCTCAATTTGGTTCAAGAATAGATGACAATAGAAATTACAATCAATTGGCTGGTAGATTCGATAACCGCAGAAGTTTCTTCAATGGACAATGCTTTTCTTGCAATAACTTTGGTCACAAAGCAGCTCAATGTGTTGCATATAAAACGATCATGACTAGGGAAGCTCAAAAACAATGAAGTATGACGGGGATTACAAAAAGGACCTATAACAACTTTTTGGTTCTTGAAAATGAAGTTGAATGTTCTATTTGCAATAACTTTGGTCATGAAGACTCTAAATGTAGGAGCAGGTTTCAGCAGAAAAAGGAACAAGCCTCAAGCACCAAAACATGGAGAATAAAGGAACCTCAAACAGAAAGATGTGGGATAGAATTTTATGCAGAGGGACAGGAAAATCTATGGTACATTGACAGTGGATGTTCGAAGCATATGACAGGTGATAAAGAAAAACTTGAGTCTTATTCTACTCTAGAAACGGGAAAGAAAGTCTCTTTTGGAAATGATACTCCTGCAACTATAAAAGGAAAAGGCATTGCTCAGTTAAAAGAAAAGGTCAAGGCTGGAAATGTTTTGTATGTTGATGGATTGAAGCATAATCTTCTAAGTGTCAGCCAGATGTGTGATCAAAGAACCGAGGTTATATTCAGATCAAATGGATGTCTTGTTCGTGATCTTGATACAGGTAAAACAGTGATCAAAGGCAAAAGAACTCCAAATAATCTGTACATATTTGAAGAAGGAAAACAACAATGCTATCTAAGCAAGGATGATGAGCACTGGTTATGGCATCGGAGGTTGGGACATCTAAGCTTTTCACAAATAAGGAAAGCATGCAAATATCAGGTAGTTCGTGATCTTCCAGATATCAAAATTCCTGACAACACCATATGCAAATCATGTCAGTTTGGAAAACAAACCAGAACTAACTTTCCAGAGAAAGAAGGATCAGCTAGCATGCCTCTTGAGCTAGTACATACAGATACATGCGGTCCTTTCAGGAAAAGAACACCTCGAGGAGAAGAATACTTGATATTATTCATTGACAATTTCTCCAGGTTTGTCTGGTTAGGACTTATGAAGCACAAAGATGAAGCATTCGAAAAATTCAAATCCTTCAAAGCCTTGGTTGAAAATCAATCAGGTCACAAAATTAAGTGCCTCAGATCTGATAGAGGTGGGGAATTTACTTCAAATGAATTTTTCGATTTCTATGAAGAACATGGGATAAGAAGAGAATTATCTACAACAAGAACTCCTCAGCAAAATGGAGTTGTGGAAAGGATGAACAGAACAATCCAACAAATGGCTCGTGCTATGCTTGATGAGTCAGGAACTCCCGCAACCTTCTGGGGTAAAGCTGCACATGCTGCGGTTGTTATTCTCAACAAAACAAATGTCCGGGTGAACAGCACTCAAACTCCTCATGAGCTCTGGAGTGGTAGGACTCCTTCGGTAAAGCACTTCAAAATCTTTGGGAGCAAATGCTATATCAAGAATACGGATGAGCAGCTTGGAAAACTTGAACCTAGAGCAGATGAAGGCATTCTTCTTGGTTACTCTCCACATAGCAAAGCATACAAATGCTACAATAAAAGACTTGGCAGAATTGTTGACAGCATTGATGTAGTGGTTGATGAAAAGGGATACATTCCTAGGCAAGTACATCATGAAGACAACGAAGAAGATGAAGGCTACCCCCAACGACAGAATGATGAAGAAGAAGAACCTCAAGAAGAAGAACCAGAGGAGCAAACAAGAATAGAAGAAAAGACTCCATCCAGATATGTTCAGAAGAATCATCCAGAATCTCAGATTATGGGGCAGAAAGAAGCAGGTGTACAAACAAGAAGAACAGTTGCAGAAGCTTCAAGCTATTTGGCATTACTCTCCTCTACTGAACCACAAAATGTGAAAGAGGCATGCAAAGATGAATGTTGGGTGAAAGCAATGGATGAAGAACTTGAGCAGATCGAAAAGAACAACACTTGGGAGCTGGTTCCTAGACCAAAAGATAAGAATGTTATCGGAACAAAATGGGTCTTCAAAAATAAATTGAATGAAAATGGAGAAGTAATTAGAAACAAAGCCAGACATGTTTGTAAAGGGTATGCGCAGCAAGAAGGAATAGACTTTGAAGAAACCTTTGCTCCTATTGCAAGACTTGAGGCCATCCGAATGTTCCTTGCTCTCTCAAGTTTTCAAAACTTCAAAGTATTTCAAATGGATGTGAAATCAGCCTTTTTGAATGGAGACTTGGAAGAAGAAGTGTACATTGAACAGCCAGATGGGTTCATTCTTGGAAATGATCCAAATCTTGTATGCAGATTGAAAAAGGCTCTCTATGGTCTCAAACAAGCTCCAAGGGCTTGGTACTACCGTTTGGACAAATATCTTCATCAACAAGGCTTTTCAAAAGGATGAGCAGATAGCAATCTTTATATAAAAGTTGAAAATGAAAAATTGCTAATACTTGTTGTATATGTAGATGACATTATTTTTGGGAGAAATGAAGAAGCTATGAGTCAAAACTTTGCCTCGGTCATGCAGAAAGAATTTGAAATGTCCTTGCTAGGAGAACTGACATATTTCCTTGGTTTGCAAATCCAACAAAAAGAAGGAGGAATCTTTTTATCTCAAACCAAGTATCTCAAACAGATTTTGGAGAAATATGGTATGGAAGATGAAAAACCAGTATGTACACCCATGGTCACAGGATGTAGCCTCAGTGCAAATGATGAATCTGCAGCAGTACATCAACCAACCTACAGATCTATGATTGGAAGTTTACTTTATTTGACAGGTACCTGACCAGACATCATGCATGCAGTTGGAATAGTTGGAAGATTTCAGGCAAATCCGAAGGAGACTCATCTTCAGGCAGTGAAGAGAATTTTCAAATATCTTCAAGGGACTCAAAATTATGGCTTATGGTATCCTAGAGATACAGATCTTACACTTCATGCTTATACAGATGCAGATTGGGCCGGAAGCGTGGATGACAGGAAAAGCACAAGTGGTGGTGCGTTCTTTATGGGTTCCAGATTGGTATCTTGGTTCAACAAGAAACAGAGTTCGATTGCCTTGTCTACAGCTGAAGCGGAATATGTTGTTGCTGCATCTTGTTGCACCCAACTCCTCTGGATGATGCAGACTTTGCAGGATTTTCAAATCACTTGTACACCACCAATCTCCATCTTATGTGATAACACAAGTGCAATCAGCATCTCAAAGAATCCCGTTATGCATTCAAAAACCAAGCACATACCAATCAAGTATCATTTTCTCCGGGAACAAGTGCTTGAATAGAAGGTCAAGTTGGAGTATGTTCCTTCTAAGGAACAAGTTGCTGATATTCTCACCAAACCATTGCCCAGGGACACTTTTGAATACCTCAGGCAAAAGCTGGGGGTTGTTGATGCATCATCTTATTGCTGAACCTCTTCTGATTGATGGTACAGGTTCAGGGGGAGCATATAATGCATTGTTGGCATTATGGAGGATGGTCAAAAGGAGATCTTGGAAATAGCTGCAATATGTCTCTATCTCTTTCATGGTGGATTATGGTTCTTTGCTGTAGATCTGGTTCATATTCAGGGGGAGCATGATCTTAGGGGGAGCATACCCCTTTGCCCTTGATGTCAAAGGGGGAGAATGAAGCTGAAGTTTGAGAAGTTTAAGAGGTTGCCATCAAGTCCAAAGGGGGAGATTGTTGGCATTATGTTTCTGGTATGGCTATATGTTACAAATGTTGTACTTGATGGCAACTCCCGTGGCAAGGCCCTCTTTTTGTTGAAAATATAGAAGTACGCAGGAAATCAGATCATAAGGTGCATACCCGCAGGTACACCATGCAGGGACCGTGTCCAGATACGCAGGCCAGCCGTTCAGGAGGTGCGTCCCCCCAGTGCACACATTTCAAGGCAGAGAAAAGCACACCTGGGGTTTCTTATGTTTTACTCTTGGTATTTAGCCGATGGTTTTGGGTTATTATGGTGTCGGCTCGTGGTATTGTTCCATGATTTTAGGAGGAGCTTTCCTATATAAAGCAAAGGAGATCATTTGGATTGAGCATGGTTTTGGTTGAATATCTTATGAGGGCTAGATCTGGTCTAGATCAAAACAAGGCGAATCTACTGATGGACCGAGATCTCTTCGGCGCATGTTCAGATCTGTAGATCTGACTGTCTGGGTTATTTCTAAAGTCTTGAAATCATCTATGCCCGAAGGTTCGCAGGTACAGTGAAAGAAAAGTGTGTACGTACGCAGGAGCGAAGCGTTTCAGGTGCGTCGGTACGCAGGCACAAAAGGGTTGCAGGTGCGTACATACACAGGCAGTTCAATAGACTCAGAGCGAGATACACAGGCTAGCAGTTGAGCAGGGTGCGTCCGGGACGCAGGCTAGCAGTTGAGCAGGGTGCGTCCGAGAAGCAGGCAAGCAGTTGAGCAGGGTCAGTACAGTAAGCAGGCCAGCAGTTGTGCAGGGTGCTTACGTAAGCAGGCGAGCAGTTGAGCAGGGTGCTTACTTCTCTTAAGATCTTTGTTTATCATTGTTGTGTTCTGGGTTTGGTCCTATTATTGTTGATCTGGTTGATTGGGTGATTCTCTTATACTTGATGATCAATTGATGCTTATGGATCCAGTTTGAAATTTTTTGAAAAGTGGTCCTTGTATGAAAAGAAGTAGGGGGTTGTAGCTCCCTTCCAGGAGAGACTGGAAAACGAGAGAGAGTTGTAGCTCTCTGCAGGTTGTAGCCTGCATACTGGTAAAGGACTGCACCAGTACAAAACCATTGTAAAAGGAGTTTCTAATTTGAAAGAAGATAGAGACATATTGCAGCAGGTGGTTTTCACCCACATTGGGTTTCCACCTTACATCCTGTGTTCTTTGGTGTGACTATCTGTTTTCTTTTGTTCATGCTCATTATTTTATGGTACTGACATGCAAAAATAATTCAAAGAACAAATAAAGAAGATTTATTAAAAGAATTAAATAATACTGATTCACCCCCCCTCTCAGTATTATTTCCAACAGATATCGCCAAAAATCTCTACTTTCACATGGTTGCTCTATCATTAAAGAATTCTCACATGGGACAACTTAATTAAAAGGGAATTCTAGGGACCCTCCTACTGTCCTAGTTGTCAAAATCATGAAGAAACTATTCATCACCTCATGGACTCCTGCCACATAGCTAACCAATTATGGGAAAAACTTACTTTCATATGTCAGCAACCCTGCAAAATCTTAGGGGATATAAAAGGCACCATTCGCAAGCAGACTCCAGAGCCATATAATAGCAAAATTCTAAATAAGTTATGGAAAATTCTGCCGAGCTTCCTTTTCTGGACGATCTGGAAGGAAAGAAACAAAAGAATTTTCAAAAATCAAAGCACTACTTTGGAGATCATCTAGATCAATTTATTTCAGAATATCCAAGAAACTCTAGCTCTCCAATAGTGGAGTGCTGAGTACTTTCCCACCCAGGCATAGGAACAGAGCATATGGGTCAACTAGAAATTAAAGCTCCCGCAGGCATAGATTGATCCCAACAGAGTAAGCACTATCAACAAGCAGAGCTCACATTAGAATCCCCCTCCAAAAAATGTGATAAAGCTAAATTTTGATGGGGCCTCAAAGGGAAACCCAGGTAAAGCAGGACATGGTGTCATCTTCAGATATCACGAAGGCCGACCTTTGCTAATATACATTGGCTCAATTGGCTGTGACACGAATAATTTTGCAGAAATGTGAGGATTGTGGCAAGGTATGAACTTAGCACACCAACATAATTTTCACCCTATCATCATAGAAGGGGACTCCCAAATTTTGATACATATGTTTACCCAAATACAACTGGGAATCACAGTTTCGAGAGTTACTACCAGCTAGAGACTAATGGACAGGCTTGAACTAATAGAGCAATGGATAAAAAATAGACAAGCTACCACATTCATTCACGTCAAAAGGGACAACAACATGGTAGCCGATCTCTTAGCAAATATAGGAGTTGAACATGATCAAGTCCTACATTCTGGCACAGTCAACATTTTACATGACCAGTCTCAATTACAAGCTTGCACTGACCTAGTGCACAAGGAAGCACATCTCCTAGATGTGGGTGATCAACAAGGACAATGAGGTGGCAATCGACTGGGTTGGCGTGTGGCTAGACCACATGGCCTTCCATAGATTGGCACAGTGGTCCAAAATTGGCATTCACAACAACCATAAATGCACTTTATGTGGGTGCCGTCTCCAACTTGTTAACTGTCACCCACCTCGGCTCTATGCAAACATGAATCCTCGGGAGAATTTCACCTCTGCATTTGTCCATCAACCTCTGCCACTACAATGCCTCTACCCTCAAGCCGTTGTAGCACCCATCTCTCACACAACCACTGGGAGACACTTCCACCTCCTTTGCTGCATTGATTTCGGCCCCAGCATTCACTTCACCCAGAGCCTAGATTGCCATTTTATCTTCCATTTAGCCCTTGTTGTTAATCCCTCCGCTGAGCAGTCCACAAGTTCAATTGTGTCTCTGGACCACACTGTGCCCAATTCTGGAAGGAATTCTCATACTCCTGCAGAAAACATGCCAAGAATGAGACACCGTATGCGCAGCAGCAGGGGTGGAAGCTGAGGAAGCCTGAGTCGCCCCCAACATTCTCCCACTTCGGACACCACTTCCTCCCTGGCAGAGTAGGCTCTCGGGCGTTACCCAAATACCCATAGTGGAAGAGGACGCCTCCATTCGGTGCCCCCTGCCTCACCTCCCAGCAAATTTCCTTCCATTTCTGCTTCGTCTCCCAGTGGCACTCCACCCCATCCTCAGCTGCAATCCCAGAATGCCCAGTTCACCTTCCACTCTACCCTGAACAGGCCCATCATCACGGCCACTATATCCATTCTCTTTCATGAGGTGGAGCAGATCACTGAGGTATCGTCCATAGAGGTTGGTGGACGCACCAGAACAATTGCGAGGAGGGCACTCACGGTGGTGGTAGCACCAGAGTAATTGGGGTATATGACATTGTGGGTGGTGGATGCAGCATAGAAGGATGAAACCACACCAAAGCCGAACTAGATATGCCTCAGACAAGCATCTAAGAGACAGGGGAGCGGCACAATGAGCAAAAGATGAGATGTGCAGGGAAGGAGGTGTACAAGGATGAGTACGCAGATGAGGTAATGGACCCTTAGTACTATTTCATCGAGGAAGAACACCTAGCACTATAGGAATGCAACACGGAGATCTTGCAATAGGAAGGTGACGACATGGAGGAGTACAAGTGCTTCATTGTGGAGGAACACCCGTCGTCTGCGTCTTGCTCCTAGTCAGCCACTTTGCATGCTGTGTGTTCGCCACACAGTCTACCACTTGTCTGCCACTCATCTTTCCATGCGTCTGCCACACAGTCTGCCACTCAGCATGCTACGTGTCTACTACGTGTCCACCATACAGTCTGATATGTGTCTCTTCTCTCAAGTTTTTAGGAACTTTGATTCTAGTTTTTGTTTCAATGGGGTTTCGGAGAAAAAATTGCGGGTTTTAGGCCCTTCAGTTGGTTTTTTGTCTCATTATGAACACTGATAACAAACTGGGTGCTTTGTTGGTTTCCCCTGCATGGGTAGCACGCTAATTTTTTGAACTTACTTTTGCTACGGACTGGTTTCCCTTCTTGGGCAGTCTAGATCTAGTTTTTGCTGGTTTTTGCCATTCCTCAGGCATGGTTAAGTATAGGCTAAGGCCTCAGTGTACGATATTTTTTTAGTAATAGAATTAGCATAAAAAAAATAAAAATTATCTCACACATTATGACATTCCTTTATTACTCATTAAGTTCAATTTCATAAAAAAATTTGATCATGCCAACATTAATGTATCAGATTGGATGAGAAATTTGCAATTAAGCATGCAAGGGGCATAGTAGTACCAGGATCGGTGACTTGATGGATTTTTTTTTTTAACAATAAATAGTACTATATATGTATTAATTCACACCTGGTCATGGAAAATATAATGGGATATTTACAATTAAGCTAAATTTCCATTGATGCGATTCATGAGCTGCAAAGTGACTATCCAATCCTATTTTTCTTTCAAAATTACAAAAATTGACTGTGTAATTGCAAAATTACTAGTGTAAACCTTATAGAACTGCCATAATAACAAAATACATTTAAAATTCAACGTTAAACAAACATATTTTGTAGACTACTCCTTATGATCGGCTGGAATATTAAGATCAAAGGTAGACGTTTCTTCTATTGGTTGATAGTTTGACATGACCAACTAAAATTGGAGGTCTTCAATCTTACTTCTCAGGGCATGTACTTCATCCTCTAATTGTTGGATTTTGTTGCTCTTCTCAATGTTAAATTTCTTCATTTTGCAAACCTCTACTCTTTGATGCTAAATACTCTTATTAATCTCTTCCATATCCACACGCAATTCAGAATGCTCCTTATCATAAGAACCACAGGCAAGGGAGGGGGCCAAGGCCAAAGGTGGACACATTTCCCACTTAATTTTGGAATGACTAGAAAACTTGCACGAGTGTGGGCAGCAACATCCTCAATAGCTAGCTTCCATGATGCTAAAAGAAAAAAGGTGTGAAGAGACAATTGGCGTAGAGAGACAATTAACAGTGGGACTTTGTGACCTTTCCCCGTGGGCCAATTGACGCTAAGGGCCAACATTAGGGGAATTTTGAGGTCTAAAATGGACCTCCTAAGAAAAATGTACGGCCAATTTTTTTTTATAAGAACCAATCGGATTGAAGATGATGATGTCAACCATGGGGTATGATTCACCATTTTTGGAGTAAAAAAGTAAAAATATTAAAAAATAATAAAATAATAAAACTACCTTTTCAGCTCATATTTTGAACTTATCTCCCTAAGTTTTTACCCAAATTTCGAGCGGGGGTACTCGTTGGATGCAAAATTTAATTCCTCATATAAGGAGTACCCATGTTGCATACTTTCAATGGACCTTGCTACACAAAAAATGAGAAATACATGAAAAATGTGATTGCAATCACGTATTTCATGTATTTCTCATTTTTCATGTAGCAGAATCCATCAAAAGTATGAAACACGGGTACTCCTTGGTTGATGAATCAAATTCTGCATCCAACAAATGTTTCCACTTGAAATTTTAGCAAACCCATAGGGATATAAGTTGAAACTACGAGTTGAAAAAATAGTTTTTTATTTTTTCCCTCTAAAATTTGATGATGTAATCTAATCTTATTTTATTATTTCCACTATTATTTTATAATTTCCTTAGGAGGGCCATTTTAGACCACAAAATTCCCCTCATGGAAATCCAACGAGATCCTAAATGATTAAATAGTGGAAGGACCTTTCACAGTGGGGTTCAACTATATAATCATTCCAATTATGCTCTCCCTTCCCAACCTGAATTACCAGAAATGAACCCTCACCATACTGGGGGAATGAGCTCCCCCCAATGACAGAGATCATCCATTGACAACCCAGAATCTTCCAAAGAATATTATCTCCTGCGACCTTCTAGACAGAGTCAAAAACCTTCCTATTGCATAGGTTTTGAAAGTTAATCAACAATTTATACAAATGTTCGAACAAAAACCTCGTGTGGTTGTGAAAGGCGATGAGCTTACCTCCAGGATTCGACTGCACTGTTGTGATTTCCCTGGTACCTAAAACAACCTTCACCTCAAGCATCTAGGTCCTCACGCAAGAGAACCATCTAATCCATACTAGCAAAAGTAAATGTGGCTCTCTCTCTAAGGGGTTTGGCATTGAAGTTGTTTGATTATTCATACACTAGACCTAGATACAAGGAATATAATATGATGTTCCCACACTTCACATCCCCTCCACGCTAATTGTCCTTACTTGCTTAGGATCGTTGCCTCGTGTTGAAAGCTGAGATGGGATATTACATAGTTGATGCTAGATGGGAGGGGCAAGGGGGCATAAACAAAGAGGGAGGATGAGATGGAGGTGGTGTTGTTGGGAAAAGTATCCAATACGGAATGACCCTATCCCACTCTAAGGGTGATAGTACCTCAGCAACAATCAAAGCAAAGCTATTCGAGATTACTTCTTTATGAGATGTAAGAGAGGGGAGAAAGAGATCCACTAACCGTTGTCTTCCGCTAATGATTGATCCAATCTTCTCTCTTTGCTGCTTGCTCCCAGCTCCTTGCTCTTTCACTGGCCCAGCTACACCAAGATCCTGCAAAATGACAAGAGAGGGAAACTACAAGAAGCATACATTCATAATTGATTCAAGGATTAGAATAAATCAAATACACAAGTATAGCAATACATCATTGAGACACATGTATATAGGAGAACCTCAAATGCTTTATTAATGGAAGAAGTAAAGTTCAGGAAGTGATACAACCATAAGAGGCCCAATCCAGCATCACCTCCCAGCAGAAAGAAATCTCCTCTTCACCTCCTTCAAGCAAATCACCCAATAGTTCTATACTAAAACCAACAACACTTCCTTACATTCACCAGATTCCAGCCTCCCTAGACCTCATGAGAGAGCTCTATATATAGGAGTTTTGGAGAAAGGATGAGTCAGCTTGTAGCTGGCATGAAGCTGACTAGTGTCCTCTCCCACTTCAGTTATTCTTCAGTTCTTGAGTCCACTTGGAGGTTCTTGCTTCCACTTGGAGATCTAGACCCTCTTACTCATCACAAGTCAAATTCCCTGATCCAAGTGTCATTTTGGAAGCTTCCTGGGCATTGACACCTTGAGGAATGACTGTGCCACTTGGCGAAACTCGCCCAACGTAGGTAGCCTTCTTTGCAGTTGACATTCAACGCAGGTACACAGTGGAGTAGTTGACATTCAACGCAGATGCTCAGTGGAGCAGTTGACATGATCCAGAATTAGCTTGTTTTTGAGTGTTTTCAGGTCGAGAACTGATATTCAGTGTTGTGGTTTGCTGACCTTGTTCCTCTAGGGGTAGGAACAACATGTTTAGGGACTTTGGATCCCTTAGATTATTGACATTTCATGCTTCATGCTGTAAGGCACAAAAATGTCTATAACAGTTGCCCCCTAAAGTATGAGGTCGTTTATCGAGTGAAATGCTTTATTAGGAGGATCCGAAGTTCATTCAATTGCTGAGAGGTGACCTGTAATAAAATACAATACAATACATTATGATTCACTCTGCTTTCATGATCTAGCTGAGGCAGGCATTCCCATGCTCAGCTTTATAAATTCATTTTGGTACATAGAACAGACGATCGTCTGATGGTAGACTGATAATTCTCTGCTGAAATTATCATCCTTTGAGTAGGATGATCATCTGCTGCAATGATGTACATATCAAATGTCTTTATATTTCCTGAATATATATCGCAGCCCGGATGGATGAAACTAGATCCGGGGTCTTCAAACTCGTTCGATCTTCACTCTAAGTACAAGTCGATCCATGTGAGAATTGCGTTGAAGTCGAACATGGAAGGACATCGCTTGATTACCGGTCAATAATGGAAACCGTTAACAAGCGCGAGAGGAATCACCGATAATGATAATGACCCTCAAGGTACTGCAGTACAATTCACGTGGTGTGAATAAAGGACTTGGCGTCGAACACCACGCAAAATCTTCTGGTCGAAGGTCATTGATGTATACCTATCGCCGGAAGTGAGAAACTTGCCATTGAGGCATGCAAGCTTCAAAGTATTGAAGGGGTTGTTCCTAGATCAACTTCTTGGATAATGAGCTGAAGTCGACAAGAAGCGATCCGCCAAAGGAGGCCCTTAATGAATCCCACATTAGTAACACGGAACGGAGCTAATGATTTTAGTGGAGGTGAAAACAATCTGTGAAATATGATTCAGGGTGGCGATCATGGGTGGACGAAGGATAATGTATGGCAGTGGATGGGACACGGTTGACTCTTTCTGAACAACATCTCTTGAACATATAACGACACTGATGCGATGGATCGGTAGCATTACCCCAAATGTGGATGGTTTGGCGAAGACCATGGTGCTGAGACCGGTGAATGAAACAACCCAACCCGATGTGATACGGAGGAAAAAGTGTCATGTTCAAGAGCGACTTGCTACCATTAAAGCTTTGAGGTTCTCCCAATTTTTCCCCAGTCATTTCTGACCAGTACCTCTTTATTTTTGTCAAGCTTGAGGAGGATAACATATGCTTGTTCTATAACCTGCCCTTCGGGCAAGCCCATCGCTATGTTTTAACGAGCCTAGCGATAGGGAAACTCGTTCTCGTCTAAAGACAAGTTTGTCGCTATTTAATCATTTTAACGAGTCTAACGACAAGGAAAACTCGGTCCTTTTCATTTTTAGAGAGTCTGAAAAGGTACAGAAAGTCAACTCCAAAATTCCTTTTTCGTCATCTAATCCCTTAAGTCTGAAAAATTATAAAACAATACAGAAGGGATGAGTTTTCGATAACTTTAACGAGCCGAATAAAACAAGCGCTCGACCTTTTTGTGTAATAATCCCTCAGGTCCAAAAAGATTAAAATCTAGAGGAGGGATAGCTCTTCCGGTCCTTTTAACGAGCTGGAAGGCCAAAACTCGGCAAACTTTTAATATTTTACGAGTCAGATGAAAAGAGCTCAAAGAAGACTTGTCTTTTGAGGAACGAGTGATAAACAGGGATAGCAGCAGATTCCAGGTACAGGTTGGAATTTTCCAATCACGGCAGTGTCACAAGGATGGCTAGGTGAAATCACTCTTCGCAGCTGTTCCTCAAAATAGGTAAACAATCATATGGAGATGAACGATGGGCCAAATGGAATGGAGGTGGCGGGTGCAAACACGACCAAGGCTTTTTATGGCTAATAAATTTACGATCACAATGGTTATTTACCGGAATAGGTTCATTTTTTAATGAGCTTAAACTCTGGAGGAAACTATTGCTCAATCTTATGTTTATTTTTTAACGAGCATGAACTATGTGCTAAAACTGCTCGGATCTCGCTTTTCTATTTTTTAACGAGCATAAATTCCGCGGTAAAACTGCTCGAAATACCAGTTATAAGATAAGTATGTCTCCTGCAAGATTCCATTTTTTATAGAGCTCGCACCTCACATAAGCTATGCTCCCTCTCATCCTTTCTTTATGCAAGTTCGGAAACGGCTAATCTAAAAAACAGATAAATAACCGCTCTTAGCTTGTACTCCAAAAGGTTTGCATGCCCCCAGGTATAAAATACAATTTCAAGGCTGCCCCTCCTCTCCCCCACTTCTGCTTTTCTTTGGGTGTTCACAGCTACTTGTCGTCTTGCTAGTCTAATGTTAACGATACTTGTCTTCTCGTTATTTTTAACAGGTCTTATGCGGTACTTGTCTTCCCGTCAGCCTAACTTTTGACAGCTCTTTTGCAAGATCACAAGAGAACAGCTACTTGCGACAAGAGAGCAGCTACTTGCGACAAGAGAAGAACACTACTCAAAGACAAAACATTAATGTTATTGAGGGAGGCTTGCCTCTTTCTGGTTACCCAAAGATTGTTTTGTTAACACCATCAAACGAAAACATTTCCTCGGCACTGTCTACTGAAGTAGACAATGGTGAATGACCTTTGTCAAACAAGTAACCTTGACAAAAGAATCCTGTTCCAGAACAACCCCTATTCCTTCTTCGGACGGGGTACGGACTAGTCATATTCTTTCGCGGAAATTCTACCTTATACCCAAGGTTTCCTCTGCCCGAAGCAGACTAGGATGCATGCCCCCTGGGTTCCAGTCCCATCTCTCCGAATCACTCGCACTCATCGGGAAGGAGGACTGGGGGTGGAGACATTTCTTGGGTGAATAGACCATTGAGGGTTGGTATGTGACTATTTGCGATGCGTGATCCTGGAAATGAAAGTTGGTCTACGAGCTTGACCATTCTTCCTTCGTGTGGAAAACACATTACTCTAAAGAGTGAGGAGACTATAGCTCCCATGCAATATATATAGTCTCATCTAAGGAGTAGGTTATAATCCAAGGGTCCTTGAACGACCATCACGTTCATTTGAACGGTCTTCCCTTTCAATGTAACAGGTACATTGGGGAGGATCCCTAATGGTCGATTCGTTCCTTTATCAAAACCCGAGAGATTTCTTATCTCAGGTAAAAGCTCCGGGGAACCCAGTGCTTTCCAAGCAATAGAGGAAAGGATACTCACAGATGCCCCTTCATCAATGATAGTGCCGGCCATTACCATTCTATAAATTTGGACTATGATTCTGAATGGTATACTGGCTGGCAACCGGGGTCTGCCTAGTTGGTTCCAATCAAAGGACACAACCAGGTTGCTTGGCGGTGGGACCGAATATACGGCCGGATATGACCCTGACAATGTTCCTTCCTGCGATAAAGGAATGGGCGCATTGCCCTGATGCTCATCAGAGTCTGTGTTGATGAAAAGAATCTGGATGGTGTCATCCTTATTCTCTTCAGTGAGGGTGTCATTTGAAGATGAATCTTCATTGACGGTGTCATTTGAGGATGAAACCTCTGAAGGAAGAACCGGGTCAACTGCCGTATCGACCCTTAGACTTTCGTCTGGTCTGGATTCAGTAGGTTCATTTTCGATGACCGACGCTTCAGCTGACCACTTGAGCGGGCCAGCTGTATTTTCAACCAACGAAGGACTTGGCACGAGTTTTTTGTATCTAGGAGGAAGTCTCAACGGTGAAACCGGGCGATCTTCCAAAACTCTCTTCACTTTGTCTAAGAAGGGACAACGGTGGATGGCGTGATCGCCTTCACACAGTCTGCAGGGGAATCTTGCTCCCCTTCTTTGTCTTGAACCTTCACTTTCGCTGGTTGACGGTAAGAATTCAACATGGCTATCAGAGGTTGATGCTCCCGAATTGTGCAAACGAGGGGACCAGTCCCTTAGTATCCGGGGAATACAGGGACAATCTCTATGGAAGTGGTCTCCTCTACATATGACACATGGCGATTTAGGCCTGGTCTGTGCTGTGTGTGGATTTTTGTCAGATGTCTTTTGCTTGCCCCCAGTCGCCTTAGGCTCCTTCTTCTTCTTCTCTCTCTTCTTCTTCTCCTTCTTCTCCATGGGAGCTTGGCTTTTGCCGGCTCTACCTCGCGAAGATGAAGGATTGGAGGAAGAGTTATAGGAAGTTGAAGGCTGGTGGGCAGCTCTAGACTCATCTAACTGTTGACTCGACTGTTCAGGAACCATGGTGTTCTGAACTACATTGGTTGAGAATAGCCAAATAGGCAGGCCAATTGTCAGTCCTGGAAGCGACAATGTGGCCATGTGGGGTGCACCAACTTCTCCCCAAGAGGAGAAAGGACTAGGATTTCCATCATGTGGAATTCCTTGGTTGGGGCGTTCCATGTTCTCAACCTAAAGATCAACGTAGGAATAGGAGGTGATTATGTTCCGTTTAAAATAAATTTTATAACGGCGCTTTAGACACAACTTGCTTTTTCACTTTTTAAGAGTCGAGAAAAAGCTAAAGATGACTCTAGTCTCCTTCGATGTTTTAACGAGCCCGAAGTGACAAATGCTCGGATGGACTTTTTCAGTTATAGAGTTTGAAAAAGGCCAAAAGAAACTGCTCTGGAGTTCTAGGCAGAGGGTGTGCCAAACTTTTCGCAAAACCACAGAATACGTTTTACGGTACGAGTGGTCGATCTTCGTGAATGCTGTGTTCACTGCATTGCGATCAGTAGGGCGGCCGACACAGTTTCCTATGGATAAAGGCTTTGTTCCTATAGGGGTCTCCCAATATATACGCGACGGTACGTGGGAGCAGAAGTCCGTATTGATACTTATCGCTTCACCGTGGAGGAATCACCCAACCACTCAACGCTAAGATATCACGTTTAACGATGCCGGAACACGTCTCTAGCTTAGACCTCTATGTGTTTGCGTTATGTTTCAATGTGTTGTTATGTAAATTCAATTTATTTTAAGGTTGATCTTGTTTAGCAGTTTGCCTTTATGGATCACCACGAGATGTATAGTAACACTCCTAAATGCAGTCTAAGATGATAAGCAAGCTTGTCAATCTTTCAACTTTGAAAATCTTAACTACTGAGGGAAAAGAAAGACAACATCTTTTCACACAGATCATAGAGCACACACTAATGCACTTTTTCCTAAATCAACATGCAAACTGTCATAATGCACATGCACAATGTAGGTATTTCTTTTCTCTTTCTTAATGTTTGTGCGATACAAAAAAGAAAGATGTTGTATAAATTTGAATTCAATTTCAAGTGAAAGCAAACAAGCTTGTCCAAAATCAAAAGACACCTTAAGATTTACTTGTTTCGACACTAGAAATATATAAACTCAAACCATATGACGAAAGCAAAAGCTTAATCAGCTATGAACAGCAAACAAATTAACTCTTAAGATCAAAACGACACTTATCACAGGTCTAGATCTAAGAGGCCACAGCAAGACTAGTTCAGTTTCGTTATGGGAAACTGTAGATGATATAAGAAATACACAAAGAACAAACACAGTTTCTTTATACAACCGAGGTGGAATAGTGGCAAGGAAAGTTGGTTTCAGATAGGTACATTGACTGGTAACAGGCTGCAAAAACAAGGGTGAAAACAGGGCAAGAAACAGCAGGAAACCCCAGTAGCACAAGGCAAGACTGGTTCAGCGCAGGTAGTACACTGTTAGTTTGACATTCAGTGCAGGTAGCCCCTTCAGGAACTGCGCTGAAATGCAGACAGCCTTCACACAGCCTGCACTGAAGAACGAAACTTTCGTTTCTCTTGGTTTCCGGGTCACAGATTGCTCAAAAATTCACAGTTTTTGGCCAAATCAGAAGCTATCAGTCAAGTACACACTAAGGGATGAAAAGGAGGATGAAAAGCTATCACTAAGAGCTCATTAGAGTCTTTGTGGATCAGCTCTTCAAATCATAAACTTGCCCAGAAACTGAGCTAGAGTAGCTGCCCTCTACTTTGCATTTGAAAGATCCAAATGCAGTTCGATTCGGTACTCCCTGTGTTTATGAAATGAATAGCAAAAACGCAAACAACCAACAAGATACGGTCCCCAGCGGAGTCGCCAATTTGTTGTTGGGAAAAGTATCCAATACGGAATGACCCTATCCCACTCTAAGGGTGATAGTACCTCAGCAACAATCAAAGCAAAGCTATTCGAGATTACTTCTTTATGAGATGTAAGAGAGGGGAGAAAGAGATCCACTAACCGTTGTCTTTCGCTAATGATTGATCCAATCTTCTCTCTTTGCTGCTTGCTCCCAGCTCCTTGCTCTTTCACTGGCCCAGCTACACCAAGATCCTGTAAAATGACAAGAGAGGGAAACTACAAGAAGCATACATTCATAATTGATTCAAGGATTAGAATAAATCAAATACACAAGTATAGCAATACATCATTGAGACACATGTATATAGAAGAACCTCAAATGCTTTATTAATGGAAGAAGTAAAGTTCAGGAAGTGATACAACCATAAGAGGCCCAATCCAGCATCACCTCCCAACAGAAAGAAATCTCCTCTTCACCTCCTTCAAGCAAATCACCCAATAGTTCTATACTCAAACCAACAACACTTCCTTACATTCACTAGATTCCAGCCTCCCTAGACCTCATGAGAGAGCTCTATATATAGGAGTTTTGGAGAAAGGATGAGTCAGCTTGTAGCTGGCATGAAGCTGACTAGTGTCCTCTCCCACTTCAGTTATTCTTCAGTTCTTGAGTCCACTTGGAGGTTCTTGCTTCCACTTGGAGATCTAGACCCTCTTACTCATCACAAGTCGAATTCCCTGATCCAAGTGTCATTTTGGAAGCTTCCTGGGCATTGACACCTTGAGGAATGACTGTGCCACTTGGCCAAACTCGCCCAGCGCAGGTAGCCTTCTTTGCAGTTGAAATTCAGCGCAGGTACACCGTGGAGCAGTTGACATTCAGCGCAGATGCTCAGTGGCGCAGTTGACATGATCCAGAATTAGCTTGTTTTTGAGTGTTTTCAGGTGGAGAACTGATATTCAGTGCTGTGGTCTGCTGACCTTGTTCCTCTAGGGGTAGGAACAACATGTTTAGGGACTTTGGATCCCTTATATTATTGACATTTCATGCTTCATGCTGTAAGGCACAAAAATGTCTATAACAGGTGGGGAGGATGATGTGGGTGCAACGGTGGAGGGGGAGGGTGATGAGGAGGCAGGAGGGAAGAATGAGAGAGATAGGTCAAAGGGGGATGAGGTGGAGGGTGATGTGGTGAGGGGGGGTGCAGGGAGAGGAAAATATGGGGAGGGAGGATGAATTTTCCCTGAGGGGGAGGAAGAGAAATTAGAAGATGTACACTCCCTTATAACCACTTTTTTCGACTTTTGGACAAGATCCTTGTTTGAGGGAAGGAATTTCATCATCCAATTTGAGGTTTTCATTCAAAGGCTTAAGGGATGGGAGCATAACCTTCAATTTCATTGACCCTATTATATAACCTTCTTTCATTTGGAAATCGGTGTTGGCTTGAGTATTTGCTTCCTTATTTAGGCCTCTTAGGATGTGGAAAAATTGTAGCTTCAAAAATAGAGATAGCATGCCAAATGCTCCCTTGAGGATCTAATTAAGCTTATATTTTGGCTTGAAGATTTAGAGCTCATTTGTTTTATGACCAAGAGGGAATCACCCAAGATGTTCATTTACTTAATTCCTTTTTGATGAACTATATTGAGGCCAGGATATAATCCATAGGATTTCGCTCATTTTTTGGTCTTATTTACTAAGCCCCATGCATACCAATCACCAATTATTGCTTCGGGATTAATGAGAATCCATCTCCATACTACCACCTCAGGATTTCGTGTTGAGGCTCCATCAAAATTGAGAGTCCATGAATTTTGTTTTTTCTTCCAAGCTTCGAGCATATCCTAGGTTAGACAGAGAATCCAGGGAGGATGAAGAAGAGGTAATTTCTTTGGTGGCAAGGTGGAAAAGGGCCAAGCCTAAGGAGAAATCCAAGAAAATTATTTAGGATCAACAGAAGGATCCATAGTGGGTTAGTGGTATTCAAAACAAGACAAAAGATCTTTGAAGGTGGTGTTCTTATCAAGAGGGCAAGAAGAATTGAATGTTGCCTTATTTCCTGATAACCAAATGAGCCAGCAAACATACTTCGAGAGAGAAATTTAGACATCCTTGAAATATCTTTTGGCCTAAAGGGAGCCCGCATGAAATTTGGACCAGAAGGAAAAGAAGAGGAGGAGATCAGAAGGCCAACTGGTTGTAAGGAAAATTGAGTCAATGGCCACAGACCAAATTGATCTAGAAAATAGGCAATTGAGGAAGAGATGGGTGATGTTTTCCTTCGAGTTATCACAAAGGGGACAATGAGATGGAACAATAACACCCCTTTTCTAAAGATTTTCAGTAGTGAGAATTCTCTTATGGGCTAGCAACTAGTAGAAGAAGTTTACTTTGGGAATTGTGTTTGTCTTCCAAATTTTTCTCTAAATCAAGGACATTGGAGGAATTTGAGCATCGAAAAGCATATGGGGGTAGCCTTCTTTAACCGAGAACTAGGATTTCATACACCCCCACCTGTCCTCCATCGATTGTGCATGGGGGGCACATCCAATTAGTTTCTTAATTAGAATATATTGAATACAGATCAAATGGTCCAGGATATTTTCAATTTTCCTACCCTCCCAAAGGCTCTGCCTGTCCCAATTGGAAATTTTGTCTAAATGGAAAACACCTCCTTGCAAAAAATAACTCCCTAAGGAGGAACATACAGGGAACCAAACCCAAGGGGGGAAGTCCCAAGATCGAGTCTAACCAAATTTTGATTATATGACCTTTCCCTAGAATTTTATAGAGATTCTTCAAAATGAGGTCCGAAGATGATTGCAGTACTTTTTAGATAGGAGAGCCATGTGATTTTTTAATGTGTTCATCCCTATTGTTTTGTTTATGGAAGTATTTTTATCTCCTTACTTGCACCCACCAAAGGTTGGGCTTTGTTTTCAGAAGCCAATAGAGCTTGCCCCCCAGGGCCAAATTGTCCATGGCAAGGTCACATATGCCATGTTCCCATTTTTCTTTTGGTTCTCTCATAGTCTTTCAGTTTACTAGGTGGAATATTTTATTGTTGTAATTTCCTCCCTCTGACAGAAATTTCCTGATATAGACACCAATTTGATGTAAAACATATTTAGGTTCCCAAAGAGCCGATAATTGGTACGGAGGAATGGATGATGGCATTGATTTCACAGGGATTGTTATTCCCACATTATTTAGCTAGATTCCTCCCTAATTTATAATTTTGGATTTGATTGTTTCTAAGACCCCTAGCCAAGAATAGGAAGACACTCTCCTTAGGAATATAGGAACTCTAAGGTAGTTGAAATAATTCCAATCCCAAACTATTTTGAATCCTATAATTTCTTCGAATTTATTTGCTTTCTAAGGGGTGATATTCCAAGTGTATATATGACTTTTGCTTCCATTTGTGGCTCCTCCTGAGGCTCTGAGAAACTTGTCCAAATCTATTTTAAAGTTCTTTGTGATCACCACAAAGACACCACCTAACAAAATAGTGTCATCCACAAACTTCTTGTGGTTGATACTTCTGATCCCCTCTTTAAATTTGATACTTGGCAGGTTTTGGGAATCACGATCATTCTCTAATATTCTACTCAGTGAACCCATCGTTATTATGTAGAGAAATGGGGAGAGAGGGAAACCTTGTTGCAATCCCCTAGAATATTTAAAGGAACCAACCACACAACTATTGACTAGAGGAGTGAGCCATGGTGAAGAGATGCAGAGAGCAATACACTTCATTAAAATTGCATAAAACCCTAACTTTCTCATAAATTTCAATAGGAAGTTATGCCTCACCCTATCAAAGTCATTTTCCATATCCAGTTTTATTACCATTCCTTGATCCCATATTTTCCAACTCAAATCACTAGCTTCATGAAAGATAACTACGTTATAAAAAATTCTCCTCCCTGATAGAAATCCCCCTTGGTTATCTGAGATCAATAGAGGAAGGATATTTTTGAGTCTAGAGGCAAGAAACTTTGAGATGATCTTATAAGAGACATTGTGGAGAGATATAGAGTGGAATCTGGAAAAGGAGGGGTTAGACTCCTTTGGTATTAATGTTAAGAAGGCAGTGTTGATTCCTCCCCTCATTATGAATCTTTTGAAACAATATCCTACCATATGACACAAGTCTTTACTTATCAATTCCCAAAAGTGTTGATAGAAACAAGATGAGAAACCATCCGTACCAGGGGCTTTGTTAGGTGAAAACGAGAACACAATCGATATCATCTCATCAGTTGTCAAAGGGGGAGTCAAGGAACTATTCATTTCTATAGTGACCAGAGTAGGGACTTTCTCCAATAAGAACTCCTCACTTTCTTGATCCATTTGGAGGTCTTCCTGATAAAAGTTCTTGAAATGCTCCACAACAACTTTTTTAATGTCGTCAAATTCAGTGAGTGTCTTCCCCCCTTGCTCAATTTGGGATATTTTTTTTTTTCTTTCCCTAAACTTGGCTTGTTTGTGGAAAAAGATTGTGTTTCTATCCCCTGCCAAGAGAATTTGTTTCTAAATTTTAACCTCTAGTATTCTTCTTCCAATCTGAGGAGGCCATGGAGAGCCTTGAAGGTTTCAACATATTTTTGGAAGTTAATCAGATTAACTGGGGCAGACTCAATTTTACCCTAAATAGAAGCTAGATGGTGCTTTCTATCCTTTATTGCATATTTTCTTTCAGATTTATTTTCTTTGAGCCATCACTTTATGTCACCTTTAAGCCTTTTGATTTTGGATTCCTAGATAGAGATTGGGCTTCCCTCAACCCAAACTGACAAAGAAAGAGGGACCAATTTAGAGAACCCTGAATATTCCAACCATAGGGGAGAGAGCCTAAATGGGATAGATCCAAGATTAATGGAGGGTGAGATGTGGAGGTGAATAGGATGATGGTTTGAGCCGCACCAAGGAACGATAAAGGTTTTTAGGCACATATTCAAAGAAAGGAGGCTATTAGAAGCCAGGAAACGATCAAGCCTAGAAGAAATATGGCCCAAATCAGTGTGTTTATTATTCCATGTATAAAGGAATTTAGAAGGTTTTACATCAAATGTATTGAGATTAAGCATTAAATCCTCAATTTTTTCTTTTGAGGCATCCCAGATAATGGAGCCTCCCCATTTCTCATCTTAGCCCATAAAGGTATTGAAGTCACCTCCTAGAATACATTTTCATCCATAATCAAAGTTTTGTAACTTTGTCAAGGAGTTCCAACACTCCTATTTCTCTCTAAAGTGAATAGGCATATATACATTGATTATAGTACAATTTTGTTGCAAATCTAAAATTTTAATTTTGGTTGCAATCCAGTGGGTTGTTTTTAAAGAGCTTACCGGTTGTAATATTTTTAGATTCCACAATATGCAAAGGCCTCCCGAACTACCTCTCGAGATTTCCACTACCATATAGTTTTTCTACCAAATTTGGGAGTGTATGGAGGAGAATTTTCCTTCCCATAACTTTCTCTCCTCCAAAAGGGTGACTACTAGTCTTTCCTTTTGATCTAGTTATTTCACTTCCATTATTCACTTTCCAGATCTAAGAACCCTACAATTCCAAGAGATAATATCCATTATTTACTCTTTGAGGAGTTCATCCCTTTTGCAAGGCCTATTATACTTCCTTTTTTATCTCCTTTGGCCCCTAATTCTACTAATTGTAGAGGGATGATATGATGAAATCCAAACTCTTATCCTTATTTGTTTGTTCCAGCCTTATTTCCTTGTTTTTTTTCCATCTTGATCTTGTAATTTCTCATCTGTTCAGCTCATCGATATTGCTGGTCTCATCAGTTCCTTGGAAGATATGCACCCTTCTTCATCTTCCTCTTCCTCTGTAGTATCTTCTAAGTTATTAAGTTTTTGGGCTTGTGGAGGTTAATGTCTGTTTTTTTTTCTTTTCTGATGAGAGAAAAGTATCCTCAAGACCATTCAATCAGGAACATTAAGGGAAGGTCCTCAATCCTCATGGACAGATGCTAGGGCTACATAACTATTTTCTTCTTTTCCATCTCCTCCATCTAGGTTGGAGGTTCCCATAGGAGGGGTGAGCATATTTTGACTCAGACCCACATTATGGGGAGAAACCTTTGTATATGTAATGGGCCCATTATTCTGATTTGAGTTCCCATTTTTCCATTTAACTTGATGCCATTTCTAATTTTCTTCTGGTTGTTGATTTTCTATGTGTCATGATGTTTTGGGCACCTTTTGGAAAAATTCTTGTATTCATGGTAGAGTTTGCATTTGAATGGAACCTCATCATATTCCACTTCTTGAACATGTGTCCAAATATCCATACAAAGATTGATGGAAGTTGGGAGGGATTTTTCTAGGTAAAATTCCACACAAATTCTTGCACAAGCAAAGAGACCATCCTTTGGCTTAGCAAAATATATATACTTCCCTATAGAGCTCCTAATCAATCGAAAGGTTGCATCATTCCAGCAGTGGAGGTGGATATAGGGGAGCTTCACCCAAACTGGGATTGAAGAAGGAACATCACTATATGGGTTGAATCTAGGACTCCAACTATCCAAATAAAGTCCCTGGGCTCCCATGAAATAAGGGTCACTCCTGAATACTAAGTCTTGATCCATCTTGTTTTCAAAGTATAAGGTGTAGAAGCCCTTACCACTTAATGATGAGATGACCTCTCCTTTGATAAGAGGCTTCCAATTCTTGTCTATCCAAGACCAAACTGAGTGCAGAGAGTGCCAAAGGCCCATAAATTCTCAAAAAGGCCCTGATCCATGAGCTACAATGCACATGAGTGAGCTAGAGGGGAATTGATCTCAATCTTAGGAATCACATCCACTATTTTAACAAAATGTGAAGGGCCCTACTTTTGTAACCTGAGCCCAAAAAAACCCAAGGAGTTTAAGGCTACAATCTCATCATCCAAAGAGACATCCTGGGTCGATGCAACAATAGGGATGTCTGACCAGCAAAAGAAAAAATTCAAAGATTGGAAGGGAGATGGGGCAAGATGGGAGGATGGATAAGGGGGAACAAGAGGGGATAAATACCTAAGTAGGAAGCCATGAATGTGCAGTAGGGGGAGTGCAACACAACTAACCTAAGGGGGTGGGAGTTTTTTGTTCTTATTATTTCGTCACTTCCCTTAGTCTCATTCCTCCAATGATCCAGATCATTTGTTGTTCTTAGTACGGTCCCTAGATAAAAAAAAATTGGGATTTGGGTGGAACACATTGTAAATCCCCTTGCATTAGGAAATACAACCTTTCATTAGTCCTCCATGTATGATCATTTTTTGGAAATGTCTAATGGCATGATAAACGAGAAAAATCTTTGGACCTTTGGTATAGTATAGGTGGATTATATCGCAGAGGTAATCAATTTTAGAGAAAATTTCCCTTCAAGGTGTATGAGTCATTTTGGTGCCAAATACATGATTATTGAAATTGAAAAACAAGGGAAGTTTCTCATCTTGATCACACCTGATACTTTTAAAAAAATCTTGCAGTTTCAAAAATCAAAGTGCTAATTTATGCTAATTAATGTGGATGACTTTATTCATTCTCATGGTGGTAAATTTGTATTGGTGAGCCACTAAATAATTTAACCTTGAAAGACTATTAGAAAAGACAAATATAGGAGCTTTCTTAGATGGAAGACCCTTACTAGGACATCATCTAGCTAATCCTTAGGGTAGTATGGAAAGAAACCAAAATGAATTTTGAAAGATATATGACTTATGTTCTTTATTGCATACTTAGTATTGAGAAAATATGAAAGTGTACTAGGGAAATATTATATTGAATGAGATATTCCACCAACTCACAAAAATCCCCAAAACTAGGAAATTTTATATGTATTCATACTTAATATATAATTTGGTTTCAATAACCAATTTCTAACGTTCCTGCTAAATGCAAACATGGAACCAAATGTTGCTTTACTTCAACTCCAATACCCAATGTTTTTGGAGCCAAAATTCCTTTTACTATCTAACAGGATTCAAGTTTCTTTTATATAAGGAATGAGTACAATGCTCATCAGTCAGGACCACATTTGATTGGTTTGGAAGATTGAATATGTTTCAAGGGAAATGGTGTTTTTTCGTATGCTAATAAGTACACTACAACTTCAGGTTATGGATTTGAAGAAAAACATAGATTGTTTTCAAAGTTTCTCTAGGATGTTTATTTCCTATTAGTCGAATCTAAAATGGGCTAGTCTTATTACAAATAATAAAATTAAGTAATTTATCCATATGCTATTTGAATTTCGGTGTTTGATAGTGACATAGATAGAAATTTTTATAAATAATGTTCATGAAATGGGCTCTTTATAGTTATATAAACTAATGAGAAACCAAGATTTAACAATAAAACATGTTTAAAATATCACGAAGAAAATTTATTGTAATAGATTCCCAAGATCTACTACCATTATGTCAAGTAATAGAATTAAAGGGAAAGAGAAGGCTGTAAGTTACAAAGATGTAAATTTAGATAAGGTCAAACTAGGAAAATTTGGTATCACCCACGATTTTGAAGATTGGAAACCCATGATTGAATTGAAACATTAGATGATAAGAATGATGAAATTCATTATGATAGGATAAAACACAACTTGTGGTACAATTCTTTACATATTTTTTAATAAAAAATGCATCATAGTGGGCGGGGGTATGTTGTTACTCACAATAGACAATATGAGTGATGAAAGTCATTATGAAAGGATAAAACATAAGTTACATGATGATTATTTACATATTGTTTCTAATGAGGATTGTACAAGGGGGAATCCATGTTAAGACTGAGATAGAAATAGTAAAATTTCATTTATCCCTAAACCCAATCATTTTAAGAATTTTGAAGATACAAAATTCAGTTTTTACACACTAGATGTGGTTTCAAAAATGGTAATAGTTCAGGAAATGGTTATGGATGTGTTATAGATATTTTTGGGCCCTGCAACCCCAGGCATAAAATATCCATAAACTAAGGGCTCCTAAGTCCCTAAAAGTGTTGTTCCAACCCCTAAAGGAACAAGGTCAACTGATTACAACTTCTCCCAGAAGTTCTCCATGAAAAACTACTCATAACTGGTCAAAACAGGATCATTGCACTTGCTCCATGGCTAGGGTGCATTGCATCTCACCTAAGTACACTTGGTGGGTGCGTTGCATTTCAAAAATCCCTTCTATGGGTTGCGATGAGCGGGAAGAGACAAATGGTAGTGTCATTCTGCAAGGTGGAAAAGCATGGAATCTTCCAGAACTTTCTCCTGTGACACTTGCCTCTCTGAATTCGACCAAGGATGAGTAAGAGATCACCAATCTCCAAGTGGAAGCAAGAACTATCAGAAGGAGGACACTAATCAAAACACAAGCTGACTCATCCCCCTTACAGATATCTATATATGGATCCCTCATCCCAGAGATCGAGAGGCTGGAATTTTGCATCTTGTAAGGAATTGCTATTAGTTTCTTGAGGCAATATCAGTGTGTGTTGGGTGATCTAAGCTTTGTATGAGGTGAAAGAGGGCTTTCTTTCCAAGAGGATGATGCTGGGTCGGAACAGCTGGTTGTAACTCTCTTGGCTTTTTTCTTGATTATCAATAAAGTTATTCTTGTTTTTTTCCATACTCTTGTGTAATCTATGTTTTATGCAGTTGTATGGTTAATCTACATCTGACCCTAGATTGTTTATGATAATAGATCCATGTTCTTGTATAGTTTTATGCTGCTTTGATCCTACAGGTACTCTGTGAAGCTGGGTATATGAGAAGGCAAGTAGTGAAAGACTATCAGAAGAGAGAAGAACCGAACAAGGAGTCAAGCGCAAGACAGAGGTTGGTCTCCTTATTCTTCTTTCATCTATCTCTCATAAAAGAAAACGAAAGTAGACTTTACTTTGTTTGTTTCTAAGGCAGCTGCCACACCTTAGTGGGATAGAGCAGTTCTATATAGACACTTTTCCCTGTAACAAAATGGCGACTCCGCTGGGGAGCGAATAGATTGATTGTTTATCTACATTTGTTTACTTTATAAACTCACAGACGGAGCCTGAAGCCAAGCCAGCTAGCCTTCGAACTGCATTCATTTTACGAATGCAAAGTAGATCAACGCTGCTTCAGTCAATCTCCAGGTTTGTTTATGAATTAAACACTGGATCTACAAGCTCTCTAATTGCCCTTGTGGTAGCCTTGATAACCTCTTTAGATCTACCCCTGTTGTTGAGTTACTGATTGCCTTTTCACGGCCAAAATCCCTGAACTGAACTGCAAACTGTGACCCAGAGCCCATTCAAAGTATCGTTTCTGGTCCAACGCACCCTCTATTCTGAGAAACCGACATTCAGCGCACTTCCCGATTGAAGTACCTGCGCTGCAGTTCAGTTTCCCTGTGCTACAGGTGCGCTGATCAGAACTGGACTTTGTCACTGCATTTTGGTTTCTGTATTCACTCTTTTCAGTTCTATTCATGAAATTTGCTGCCTGTAATCAGTACACCTCTGTTTGAAACCCTTTTCCTTGCTGTTATTCCGCCTCCAATGTGCAAAGAACTGTCAGTGTTTTAAGTGTATTTTTAGTCATTTTCAGTTCTCATTTGTAAAAAAGTAACATAATCGAGTTGTCGTTCTTTGATCTGAAAGTGTCGTAACTGTCATTTTCAGCCATAGAAGGCAATCCTCCTATTTGGTAGTCGATTATATGATTTACTATTGCATATGATTTGAATTTGTGATTTTTTAAAGTGTCGAAAAGCAATATTTCATTTCAAAATTGCTGAGTGTCTCTCTTACCTTCGCTTCATTTTGGAAAGAAGTTGTTAAGTACTGTCGCTTTAAAAGTAATTCAAATTTGCACATAAGCTTTCTTTTTATCATCTACATATTAAGAAAGTCGAAAACAAATACATGCATGTGCATTTGCATTTAGACTATTTGATTGGTTTGATTTAGGACGGTGCATATAGTGTATGCTCTTTGCTCTTTGTTGAAAGAAAATTGTCTATCTTTCCTTAGTAGCTAGGATTTTCATGGCATAAAGAAGATAAAACGTTTGTTTATCATCTTAGATTGCATTTTAGGAATTGTGAATATACATCACGCGGTGACCCTGAAAGACAAATTTCTTAAACAAGATCAACTCTAAAATAAATTGAATGAATCTAACAACGCTTTGGAACCTAACGCAACATCTAGAAGTCTAGGATAGAGACGTGTTCCGGTGTCGTAAAACGTGGTAACTGTCGCTTTCACTGTTGGTTGGGTGATTCCTCCACTTTGAGACGACAAGTGCCAATACGGACTTGTGCTCCCACGTACCGTCAAGTATATTTTTGGAGACCACTATAGGCTTTATCCTTTATCTATATGAAGCCATGTCTGCCACCCTATCGATCGCAATGCATTGAACACATCATTCGGGAAGATTGACTGCCATACCGTAAAAATTATTCTGCAGTTTTGCGATTGGTTTGGTAAACCCTCTACCTAGATTTCCAGAGCAGTCCCTTTCGTTCCTTTTCAGACTCTTTAACAGAAAAGGTCCATCTGAGCACTTGTCACTTCAGGCTCATTAAAAATCGAAGGAGACTAGAGTCATCTTTTGTTTTTTCTCAACTCTTTAAAATTGAAAAAACAAGTTGTGTCAAAGCGTCTAACAATTTATTTTAAATGGAATAATCATCACCTTTCCTACGTTGGTCTTAGGTTGAGAAAATGGAGTCCACCAACCAAGGAATTCCCCTTGGAGGGAATCCTAGTCCCTTCTCCTCTTGGGGAGATATTGGTGCGCCCCATATGGCCACATTGTCGCTTCTAGGATTGACAATAGGCTTGTCGGTATGGCTCTTCTCAACCTCTGTCGTTCAGAACACCGCGATTCCTGAACAGTCAAGTCAGCAACTGGACGATTCCAGAGTTACCCCCAACCCTCCACTTCGTCTAATTCTTCCTCTCCTCCTTCCACTTCGCTTGATGGGGCTGGCAAAGCCAAAAGTCAAGTACCTGAGAAGAAGAAGGAAAAGAAGAAGAAAGAGAAGAAGAAGAAGGAGCCAAAGGTGAAAGGGGGCAACAGAACGTCGTCTAGCGAAAATTCACACACTGCACCGACCAGGCCTAAATCGCCATGTGTCATTTGCAAAGGAGACCACTATCACAGAGATTGTCCCTGCATCCCTCGGATCCTAAGGGACTGGTCTCCTCGTTTGCACAATCCGGTGTCGTCGACCTCTGGTTATCATGTTGAAAGCACACCGTCGACTAGTGAAAGTGAAGCCATTGAGTAAAAAGGAAAATATAAATTTCCTTATAAACTGTGTGAAGGCGATCATGCCATCCACCGTTGTCCCTTCTTAGACGAGGCTAAAAGAGTTTTGGACGATCGTCTGGTTTCACCATTACGACTTCCTCCTGGATATAAAAAACTCTTGCCGAGTCCATCACTAGTTGAGAATCCGGCTGACCCGCCCAGATGGTCGGCCGAAGCATCTATCATTGAAGATGAACCATCTGAATCCACACTAGACGAAAGTCAAAAGGTCGAGACGGCAGTTGACCCGGTCTTGCCTTCAGAGGTTCCATCTTCAGATGATACCGGCACCGAAGAGAACAAGGATGACACCGTCCAAATTATTTTCGTGATCACAGACTCTGATGAACACGGGGGAAATCTACCCATTCCTTTACCGCAGGAAGGAAGTTCGTCAGAGTTGTACCCAGCCGTCTATTCGGTCCCACCTCCAAGCAACCTAGTTGTTTCCTTCGATTGGAATCAACTAGGCAGACCCCGCTTACCGGCTAGTGTACCATTTCGAATCATTACTCAAATATACAAAATGGTCATGGCCGGTACCATCATATATGAAGGGGCTTCTGTGAGTATCCTTTCCTCGACTGCTTGGAAAGCGCTTGGTTCGCCATCGCTTTTGCCTGAAATGAGAAATCTAACAGGTTTTCACAAAGGAACTAGTCGACATTTAGGGATCCTTCCCAATGTGCCCATAACATTGAGAAGGAAAACCGTTCAAATGAACGTAATGGTAGTCCAAGGGCCCTTAGATTATAATCTACTCCTTGGGCGAGACTATATTTATTGCATGGGAGCGATTGTCTCCTCACTCTTTAGAGTAATGTGTTTTCCGCACGAAGGAAGAGTGGTCAAGCTCGTAGACCAGCTTTCATTTCCCGGTTCACACATGGAAAATAGTCATATACCACCCCTAAATGGTCTTTTCACACAAGGAATGTCTCATCAATCCCCAGTCCGTCAGCCCGATGAGCGCGAGTGATTCGGGGACGTGACTGAAACACAGGGGGCATGCATCCTAGTCTGCTTCGGCAAAGAAAACTTTGGGTATAGGATAGGTTTCCGTGAGAAGTATATGACCTCTGACACTCCCCTCCGAGAATGGAAATGGGGGTTGGACTGGAATAAGATTCTCTTGTTAAAGTTATGTGGGTTGGCAAGCATCGCCACTCACCTTTGTTTATTTCGGTAGACATCGCCGAAGAAGTGTTTTTTTTGCGCTGTGAATAAAACAATCTTTGGTAACCTGTAAGAGGTAGACCTCTCTCGGTAAAACAAATGTTTTGACGGAAAGATGAAGGGGTAACCTTGAAACTCTGTTTTATACCTGGGGCATGCAAACCTTTTGGAATGCAAGCGAAGAGCGACCATTTATTTTTTTAACTTTGTAGGTCCTCTAACCCTTTAAACTCGTAAGATTGGTCGTTTCCTAACTTGCATAAAGAAAGGATGTGGGGCAAAGAGTTGAAAAATTTCCATTTTAAATGAGACATTCTTATTATACGACTGGATTAATCGAGCAGTTTTAACGCGGACTTCATGCTCATTAAAAAATAAACATAAGCAATGAGCACATGTTCCTCCAGAGTTTAAGCTCATTAAAAAATGAACCAATTTCCGGTAAATAACCATCGTGAATGTAAGACTTCAGCCTTTAAAGACTTGGTCGTGTTTGCACCGTCACCTCCACTTTTATATTGGCCGATCATTCACCTCCATTTGATTGTTTACCCATTTTGAGGGACAGCTGCGAAGAGTGATCATGTTAGCCATCTTTGTAACACTGTCGTGATTGGAAAATTCCAAACCTTACCTGGAATCAGCTGCTACCCATTTTATCATTCATTCCTCAAAAGACGAGTCTTCTTTAAGCTCTTTTCAATTGACTCGTAAAATATGAAAATATTGCCGAGCCATTGGCCTCTCCAGCTCGTTAAAACGGTCGGAAGTGCTATCCCTCCTTTAGATTTTAGTCTTTTTGGACCTGAGGGATTATTATACAAAAAGATCGAGTGCTTGTTTTGTTCGGCTCGTTAAAAGTATCGAAAATTCATCCCTTCTGTATTGTTTTATACTTTTTCGGACTTAAGGGATTAGATGACGAAAAAGGGATTTTGGAGTTTCCTTTACGTTCCTTTTCAGACTCTCTAAAATTGAAAAGGACTGAGTTATCTTTGTCGTTAAAAAAAACATAATAGCGACAAACTTGTCTGTGGCGGACAAGAACGAGTTTCACTATCGCTAGGCTCTTTAAAGCATAGCGATGGGTTTGCTCAAAGGGAAAATTATAGAACAAGCATATGTTATCCTCCTCAAGCTTGACAAAAATAAAGAGGTACTGGTCAGCAATGACTGGGGAAAAATTGGGAAGAAAACTTGAAGAAACTTTGTTGGTAGCAAGTCGCTCTTGAACATGACACTTTCACTCCGCATCCATGTCGGGTTGGGTTGTTTCATTCACCGGTCACATAACCATGGTCACATCACACCATCCACATTTGGGGTTAATGCTACCAATCCATCATGTCAGTGTCGCCAATATGTTCAAGAGAAGTCATTCAGAGAATTCACCCGTGTCTCACCCACTGCAATACACTTATGCTCCATTCTTTCATGACCGCCACCCTGAACCTTATATCACCAGACCATCTTTTACCTCCATTAAAATCATTTGCTCCGTTCCATGTCATTGATGTGGGATTCATTAAGGCCCTCCTATGACGGATCACTTCTTGTCGACATCAGCTCATTATCCGAGAAGTCGATCTAGGAACAACCCTTCAGTACTTTGAAGCTTGCATGCCTCAATGGCAAGTTTCTCACTTCCGGCGAAAGGTTTACATCAATGGCCTTCGACCGAAAGATTTTGCGTGGTGTTTGACGCCAAGTCCTTTATTCACACCACGTGAATTGTACTGCAGTACCTTGAGGGTCATCATCATTATCGGTGATTCCTCTCGCGCCTGTTAACAGCTTGCATCATTGGCTGGTAATCAGGCAATATCTTTCCATGTTCGACTCCAAAACATCTCTCACATGGATCGACTTGTACTTTGAGTGAAGATCGAACGGGATTGAAGACCCCGGATCTAGTTTCATCCATCCGGGCTGCGATATATATTCAGGAAAATAAAGACATCAAATGTACATCATTGCCGCACAGATAATCACCCGGTCAAAGGGATGATGACTCTACCAGAATCATCAGTCTACACTCAGATGATTGTCTGTCCTATGTACATGAAAATGAATTTATAAAGCTGAGCATGGGAATTCCCGCCTTAGCTAGATCATGACAAATATTATGAAGATAATGTATTGTATTGTGTCTTATTACAGGTCTCCTCTTGGCTTGAAAGAACTTCAGATCCTCATTATAAAGCATTTCACCCGACATCTAAAAAGAATTAACGACCTCATGCTTTAGGGGGCAACTGTTATAGATATTTTTGGACCCTGCAACCCCAGGCATAAAATATCCATAAAATAAGGGCTTCTAAGTCCCTAAAAGTGTTGTTCCAACCCCTAAAGGAACAAGGTCAACTGATTACAGCTTCTCCCAGAAGTTCTCCATGAAAAACTACTCAGAACTGGTCAAAACAGGATCATTTCACTTGCTCCATGGATAGGGTGCGTTGCATCTCACCTAAGTACACTTGGTGGGTGCATTGCATTTCAAAAATCCCTTCTATGGGGTGCGATGAGTGGGAAGAGACAAATGGTGGTGTCATTCTGCAAGGTGGAAAAGCATGGAATCTTTCAGAACTTTCTCCTGTGACACTTGCCTCTCTGAATTCGACCAAGGATGAGTAAGAGATCACCAATCTCCAAGTGGAAGCAAGAACTATCAGAAGGAGGACACTAATCAAAACACAAGCTGACTCATCCCCCTTACAGATATCTATATATGGATCCCTCATCCCAAAGATCGAGAGGCTGGAATTTTGCATCTTGTAAGGAATTGCTGTTAGTTTCTTGAGGCAATATCAGTGTGTGTTGGGTGATCTAAGCTTTGTATGAGGTGAAAGAGGGCTTTCTTTCCAAGAGGATGATGCTGGGTCGGAACAGCTGGTTGTAACTCTCTTGGATTTTTTCTTGATTATCAATAAATCTATTCTTGTTTTTTTCCATACTCTTGTGTAATCTATGTTTTATGCAGTTGTATGGTTAATCTACATCTGACCCTAGATTGTTTATGATAATAGATCCATGTTCTTGTATAGTTTTATGCTGCTTTGATCCTACGGGTACTCCGTGAAGCTGGGTATACGAGAAGGCAAGTAGTGAAAGACTATCAGAAGAGATAAGAACTGAACAAGGAGTCAAGCACAAGACAGAGCTTGGTCTCCTTATTCTTCTTTCATCTATCTCTCATAAAAGAAAACGACAGTAGACTTTACTTTGTTTGTTTCTAAGGCAGCTTCCACACCTTAGTGGGATAGAGCAGTTCTATATAGACACTTTTCCCTGTAACAGGATGTGCTAACCCTAAGAACCCTAAACATGCTAAGAAGTATGTAGTAATCACTTCTTCCAAGAAGAAGAGGTACATTCCTAGTAAATGTATTAAATGTTTGGGTAGTTTCATAGGCAATGGTAAGCAATGTAAGTATTCAAAGAAAGCCAAAAAAAACTATATTTGAGTTAGATGCATCCATGCCTTATAATTTTCATGTAATTTAATGAATATATTAAGGATAATAATGTTGTGGTGCAATATCTCAAAAATTTAAGATGAATTGATTACCCTACAAAATGCTAATTAAAGTAGGAATTAAAAAAACTAGTAGTTTCTTAGGTAAAATTAAGGGGAGACAGGATGATATAGTGAGGTGAAGTTGAACTTCACCGAATAAAGTTGAAAACACCTACCACTACCAAAATGAAAAAAACTAACATAGATATATTTAGGTATATTGTGGATGACCAGTGGAGGAAATAGAAGACTTTCAATAAATTTTGATATAATTTGAGAAAATACTAAATCCTAAATGCTTCATGGTTGAACCATTGCCTATACAAGGTCCAATCGACCAAGAAGATACACATAAGATATCAACCAAGGACCAATATACTAGGAATCGATCCTAGTAGTAAGGGAACCATGGACGCTAATTTTATTATAAAACAAAATCTCTTTTTGACATTTTCCATATTGTTAATAGGGCTCTTACTTTAGGGTGTAAGATAAGTATACTATAGAAAATTTTGAAATAGAGAAATGTCTTTATTTCAATGACAAATATGTCAAATTATTTGTGGACAAGCTGAAAACCCTAAGTCATCTCTAAATAGTAAAATATTTTTTTTCATTATATCAAATATTGCTCAAAATTAGGAGATGCTACAATTATAGGCTAATAATACTTAGAGAATTAGTTAAAGATTATTACAACATTTAAAAAAATAGATCTCACATATTACTCAATGGTAACAAAATGACAAGATTTTTGAAAGGCCCTTTATTAATTGATCACTTAAGTGATAACAAAAGAGGAGTTTGACATTAAGTTATGGTGAAATAAGAATATATTTATTGCTAATCTTAATGGTTTACTAAACTTTTCATTATAAAAGATTAGGCTATGGATCATTGGTTTCTCCATAGATAATGTTGAAAATAATGCCACTATTGGAGATTGCACTAAATTATTTAGAAATTAATTGGACAATATCACGATTAAAGAGGAAATTGTTGTAATCCCACTAATGAAATTTGCTAAAATATAGATTGATCATCTTATGTCCACGTTAAGAGATTTTGTGAGCCTCAACTACAAACATGTAATTAGGATTTCCAATAAAATTTCTTTACTAATTTCAATAACCAGGATTGTTATTTAAGAAAATGAAAGATGAGTTCAAAAATACTTCTCATGCCCATAATTATGTGTAAATCCTAGAATTTTGTTTTCCACTCCATTCCTATCATTTCTCCCTCTTATTCCCCCCTCTTTTATTTTCTAATAATGTCATCACTTTGTTAATTTCTACACTAAGTTTTGAGTGAAATAAATGATAACTAAAGTAACTCCTAATTCTTATTTTCAGGTGTTTTTATTTTTTGGTTGGAGAAGCAACATCATATCATTTAAAGAAAAACATATTTCCTTTTCAAATTTTTCCTATTTAGTGATAACAATTTTTCTCATTTATATATTATAATTTTTCTCGGACACAACAAAATCCAATAAATTTTAGATTAATCACATTACATGTGTTTACTTTCTAGTTTATCTAAAATGATACTTAAGATTCGGGGCACGACATAACTTGACACTGTATAAGCCCTTTTAAATTGTTAACGCTTATTTGATCATAAAACAAAAATTCGTATATTTATAACTTGATGTGTGAATGGTAAACTTGAGTATATCTAGTTAGTTTATATAATATGTTAGTAAAGAAATAAATATAGGTATACTCCTATCTTAGTCATTGTTGGCCATACTAATTTATTTACTCATATACATGAAGAAAAGAAAAAGTTTTAAATTAATTTTAAAGGCATTCATATAGTCCTTTCCTAGCTTATTTTTTTCTTTGATTATTATAGTATTCCACACAATCACTTGGGAGGGATAACACGTAAATTTTGTTGTCCATAGTATACTTAAATTTTATTGTCCATAGTATACTCCTATCTTAGTCGTTGTTGTCAATATTAATTTATTTACTCATATGCATGAAGAAAAGAAAAAGTTTTAAATTAATTTTAAACGCATTCATATAGTCCTTTCCTAGCTTATTTTTTTTCTTTGATTATTATAGTATTCCACACAATCACTTGGGAGGGATAAGTAAAAAGGGATAACACGTAAATTTTATTGTACATAGTATACTTAAATTCAAGGAGAGCATGCCACATCATCACATGATCCAACATGAGTTTTGAGTATTGTCAATATAAATGATAAATAGACAAAAACAATCCTAAAAAGTCAAATATTATGATAGGATCCATGATACAATAATAGACTTAAAACAAATATTGAAATCAAATGGGGAAATAAGGTTGTCAAAGCCAATGGTTGAAACTATAAATACGATTCGACACATTAGTTACAATAATTCAACTATAAATGCAATTCAACACATTTCTCACAATAACTCTATTACTATAACTCAATAACTCTAAAACTATAAACAAAGTTTTACTTAAATTCTATTTAAATGGTATATGAGCATATTTTTTTCCTGGAACAAAACAATAAAAATAACATACAACTTCTAATATTTAATCTACAATTTATTTATTTATTGACTAGAGGAATCAACAATTGAGTAGGTTTTATATTTGCATGATATGGGGTCGATTCCAGCCTCTACCACCATAACTCCTAGGTCAACTGTGCTTCCCTCTAGTGTATGATCACATGTAAGCAACTAGGGATTTGAATATGGGAACCTTGTACTCAAACTTACTTTACATTTTCACGGACTTGCCAAGTGAGATCCTTAGGGAGAGGGGGGTGAAAATCTAATCTATAATTTATGTAATAATTTTGAAAACAAATAAACACAACATGCTATAATAGTTTTATAGATCAAACATTTCTCTCAAATACTATTATTCATGATGGAAACTAAGATCAACTTAGTTGAGTTATGGTTTTAATATTCAAGGTCCAAGTGAAGTAGTTCTACTTTAAAATACAAAGGATGGCTCTTATACTTCAAGAATAACTAGTCGTATAGCTATATCCATCTTAATTTCAAGTTTATTAGGCATAAAAAGAAATCAAATCCTTCAAGGTGCAAACCTTTTATCAAGTTTTACACTCACAAAATTTTTTGCACCTTAAGGAATTTAGTTGGTCTCAATATTCTATAAATTAAAAAGTCAAGATGAATCTATGTAGATACATGCCACAATATAGCATCACATATAATAATCTTCAATTTTTCCTAGTTTAAATTAGGCATAAAATTGTTCCCTATTTATATTTTCCCATCTCCTTTATTTTACAAATTGAATCTTTAATGTAATGAAATTTCCTCTAATATGATGTTATTTTACATAAATTAATATTTGAATTTTAATAATTAATTTTCTATTAAATTAAATATTAACAAATATTCTTCTCTAATTTCCTATTATTTAAACTAATTTCATCTTGATATTAACTTTTTAATTTATTCACATTTTTTCCATCATTATTTTTTTCCTTAAGCGATAATCTATTACAAATCCATTTGGCTTCGCAGTGATCTATACACATCCATATACCACCTTCTCAAGATAGAATGCACACATATATTTATAATACTAGTAAAATATGTTAAACATGTTGGATTATTTTTACTAATGTAGCTCCACTAGGCAGATCATAATAACGCAAAAAATGGGGGCATTTAATGTAGAAAAATTGTTTGTTAGTCCCATCTGAGTGTGCTAATACAAAATAACTTGTTTCATTTTCAAAACCAAACTTTTGACTCTGGGACATTAGTGTCACGTTGTCTAGGTAAGTTATGTTCAAATACTAAAGCCTTATATTGAGGTAAATAAGCCATATTTGATTGATTAGACTGGAGTTGACTACCAAGTTCGTGGTAGGATTTTTACTGCTAAGTTCTAAAAGTGGATGACATACTTAAAAACAATAGACAAATTTTCAAAACCAAGCTTTTGACTATGGGACATTAGTGTCACATTATCTAGGTAAGTTATGTTCAAATACTACAGCCTTATATTTAGGTAAATAAGCCTTCTTGATTGATTAGACAAGAGTTTACTACCCATTCAGGGTAAGATTTTTACTACTAAATTCTAAAAATGAATGACATAAAAATAATAGACAAATTAGGCATTGTTGAAGAAATTAACATTTTCCACTAGATTTGCAATTGAAAGGTACAAGAGAGGAAGGCAAAGAACAGACTCATTCATGCAGTCGTGTTCTCCAAAAATTATATCTACACACTTTGAATTAATTCCACATTAATATTTTTGCACGCAATCATGTTTTCAAAAAGAAAAAGGAAGATCTACACACCTGTTGAATTAAATCCACATGAATATTTTTTCACTTAAATGTACTAAATCCAGAGATTGCATGTAACATTTCAATAGAATATTAAATCCATAGAATGCTCGTACCAATTTAACATCGTTGTGCATATGATAAGTTTAATATATTAGATCTATATATTGCGTGTCAAATGCATAATTGCTTTTCAATTCATTCCATTTACAGGAATAATCAATATGTTTTCATTGAACTCATCTCAATACTATAAAATTTAATTTGTATCCTCTCTAAAGAATATTAATATATGTTCATGGTATTTGTAAAATATAATAATCTCCAACCATGTAGGATTATCTAATTTCTCACTTGGGAACATTTTATTTGTTTTCATCTGGGACCAAAAGAGCTTGAAATGGTGTTTAATGATATTGGAGTGGAAGAGGAAGAAGCGACATCTATAAAGGGTGGTGGATTGGGTTCTAAAAGATGTTGGTTTTTGCTAGTGAAAAATGTTATAACTTCAGACATGGAAGGACGTAGTGTTGCAGATGCTTGTGTGCAAAGAAGAGATATGTGAACAACTTTTAGTACTTCCTCTTGGTAGTTTTCTTGAATGTTGGGATCAATTATGTCCAAGACAGTACCTGACAGATGACAATTCCAAACCTGCACCAAACATATTTTATAAATTTGAATATCATTTCAATTTTGTTTTAAGAAGAAAAGAGAATTATGAATATGTTGAGGCCATTACCATTGTTAAGAGAGATGGTATATCATTTGTGTGAATAGGGGGTTTATTCCTTCTTCCAGTTATAATCTCAAGGGCTAGCACGCCAAAAGCATAAACATCAACTTTTTCTGTCAAATGACCATGAATGAGATATTCTGGGGCCATGTAACCTCTGTGAAAACAAAAATAAGTATTAGCAACATTTTCTATGAAGAGGATTTTATTATTTATATTTATTAAATTTATTCTCACCTGGTTCCAACGATTCCCGTGCTAATATGACTTTGATCCTCTGAGAAGTATCTAACCAAACCAAAATCTGCAATTTTAGGTTTGAAATGGTGGTCTAGTAGAATATTGCTAGCTTTTATGTCTCGATGGATGATGCGTATATCTGATTCTTGGTGGAGATAAGCTAGCCCACAGGTAGTTCCTAATATAATGTCAAACCTCCTTTGCCAATCTAGTACATTTCCCATGTTTTCATCTGTTGCAAAGTGTAATTCTATCTCAAATAACTAAAATGTAACTAAAAGAATTAGTAATTCCTAACATTTAAAGATTAATTGTAAGGAAAATCAACTTATAGGGAAGAAATGTTACCAAATAGATAGTGATCAAGGCTTTTGTTGGGAAGGTATTCATAGACCAAGAGTTTTTCTGGGCCATCCACGCTACATCCAAGAAGTTTGACTAGGTTTTTATGTTGAACACAACTTATCAAATTCACTTCATTGAAAAACTCACTCACATTATCTTCTTTATTGGAAAATAATCTCTTCACAGCGATTTGTCTACCATCTATCATAACTCCCTGCCAACATGTCCAATATTTTTTGCTCAATGGTATTGTAAAATTATTAATGTATTTAAAAAATCAATATCATAAAATGGATATGGAAATCACCTTATATACTGAACCAAAGCCACCTTGACCAATTTTGTTTGTAGGGTCAAAATTTTTTGTTGCAGTTTGCAGAATTTCAAATTTGTAATTTAGTTTTGATTTGGATATTGCTGTTGAAAGTTGACCTGGTGGTTTGTAGCATCCTGCAAAGAAAATTATAACATGTTAATAATTTTAGTAGTATAACCATGTTATCAAATACTACATTGTTTTAGTTTATGTAATCTATGCATTGTTCTCTATTACATGTTTTATTTTTTAATAAACATAAAAAAATTAAAAATCAAGGAAAATTTTAGGGGCTAATATTTGCAAGTGGGTTAACTTTCCATGTTTTTTTCTAGAAAAGTATTCGCCAATTTCCATTTTTTCTAGTTATGATTAGCCAAAGATTTATAGTACAAAATTATTTTACCCTAAAAATCGCCAAAATTTTATATAAAATAATATAGAATAATTAGAAATATAAATATTATTACCAAAATTTTACAATTTACATATTATGGACTAGTATGATTTGCCAAGATTTATAAACTTTAAGATAAACTTTCATCCTTAAAATTCTTCCTGTTAAAAATTAATGCAGTGAAAACATTCAATGCTTTATCTTATACCAATTATAGTTTTAACATCTATAGGAATTATGATCATTAGAAATTTTTTATATTAGTAGCATTATGATATCTCTACTTTTATCATTAATGTTAACACTATTTAAATTGTTACAACTTGGTGTGTATTGAGTGGTGGGTGAGTGAAACACTATAAATTATTGTGTATATTTTCAAAACATATCACATACTCCATCCTTCCAAGCCTTACTAGATATGGGAGTGTTGGGTAGCAGAAGCCGCGCGCAACGGTCATGGGGCACAAAGCCCGAAGTTTTGGATAAAGATAGGGTAAAGACTCCGTGTGATGCGCGGAGCGCGATTTGTCATAAGTTAAGGTCAAAGGTTAGTCCACCCAAAAATAATGTAAAGAAATGTAAGTTGAGTCGGCCCGCCCATGGATCACGGTCCATGGAAAGGTACAAATAGAGTGAGGCTGTATGGGTAGAGAAAGCAAAGTTTTGTTGTATGTTTTTGGATCTGAAATGTAATGGGTTTTTTTGGAAAGCACTCTAAAAGCATCTGTAAGTCTGAGTTGAGGGTTTGGGTAGTAGATAGAGGCTCTGCAACTATGTGCGCAGAGGCCTAGAAGAGTCCGCAGCTTTGTGCGTGAACCCCTGCAGCTGAGTGCGCAGGGCAGATCTAGAGGTGTTAAGGAAGAAAGTGAATAAAGATAAGTTTCTTCTATAATTCTGTGCTAAATCTGAATCTGTCTTTTTGGATGACTGTTTTGATCTATGTGCATATGCTTACTTCTTGAATACATGTGAATCTGGGTTTAATCTAAGTACGCAAACTGAATAAATCTGATAAATGTTTCCTTAAAGACCCCTCTATATAGATCTGATTCCCAATACTTCATTCAATAAGATTAGATCGATAGACTACGCGCTAATAGAAAGCCAGAGTTATTTTGGATTTGTGCGAATACAGAGTAGCACGAAGCTGCAGAGCGGTGTGCGAAACCTCCAGAACACATCTAGACATCCCTAGGGTGCAGAAACCTGGTTCTAGCACCGTCCCCTGCTACCTCGGGTGAGACCTCAGTCTGCGCTCTGCGGGCTATTGCTGAAAGGGCTGGTAGTTGCGAGATTTGTTTGGCTAAATAATTCTTTCGAACCTAGGTCAGGCCCATATAAGCCAACAAATGGTTCCGTTGTCGGGACTGAGATCTGCCTAAGGGGTGTTTGATGTGGGAACACTGGATCCCTACAAAGAAAGAGATTGAAGAGTGGTGGGATCTGAAAATCCACGAGTTCGTAGTTCAGGAAAACAGAAACCCACGAGTATCAGAGGAAGATTGGCTGGACCATTATATATTCACAGACATTCACGAAATCTTCTTCTCGTCATTTCTGGTAGAACTGTATGAGTGAATCGCAAGGTTAGCTGACATCGTGGGAAGGTGCAGATTGGACCAGCCTATTGTGTGGACTCTGGAACTGGTGCGTAGGCTAGAAGCCACCGAAGATAAAATCATGTGCGCAATAGATCATTGGTTGGATCGGGTAATAGGAGCATTTATCACTGAGTTCGCGATAGATACAACCGTGAGCTATAGTGAAGCAGAAAGGCGATTTCTTCAAGGACCTCGAGGTAGGTATATCAAATCATTGAATACCTAGATTAAGATGTTGTTGTGTGAAAAACAGATTATGTACGTTTATTGATTTATGGAGTAACGCGGAGTGAAAGAGGTTACCGCGGAACGGGAGGGGTAAAGAACAGTCCTTTGGCTTCTATTTCAGGGGGGAGCGAGGAGGAGCTCACGAGGTTCTCACCAAGAAGTGCGGTCCAGTTGATTAGGGAGTGCTTCCCACTGATACCACCTCTGTCCATGCCACCCCCTGCATCACCTTCATCAAATCCGTCCACACCAACCCCAACCCACCTTCAACCCCACCACCACCAAAAGTTAGGATGGTGAGTGCAATCAAACTGCCAATATTTAAAGGTGTAGGGAATGAAGAACCAGGACGATTATGGTTTGTGAGATGGTTTGTATGGGATGTCCAAGGCATAACAGATGAGAACATCAAGAAGGCCACCATAGTTAGTGCACTATAGGACCGTGCATTGATGTGGTACAGAAAATACTCAACCGATCATCCAAACAGGGAATAGCGGTAATCCATGATGCATTAAATAAAGAGTTTGGCCAACCAAAGTCAGAAACCCAATCGGTTATTGGGTTTAAGGAGATTGTAATGTTGCTAGGTGAAACTCCGTGGGATCTGGACCAAAGTTTAAAGAGCACTATTCATGAAGCCAACATGACCTTGACAGATGCGCAACATTGTGCATGGTTTGTGGCATCATTGACACCACATCTGAGGACGACTCTGTCACAACAAAATATCTCAACCCAAGTTGAGGCACTAGAGATAGCAATGAGGTTGCACGAAACCCCAATACCGGATCCAGGGTTGGGAGTTCAGAAAATCCACGCGCAACTTCAAAACTTGCATTTTGAAATGCAAATCTTGAAGCAAGAAAGAGTATCCTGACCAGAGGAATGTGCGGAGGTAGGTTGTATTAAATGCAAGAGCTAGGGGCACGATAAGGACCATTGCCCTGTCTTCGTGAACCATCTAGCGGTGTGAGGCCCGATGCCATTAAAATTGGAGGTATAGGCAGGACCAAGTGTCGCACCTGCACTCTGGTGCGTGATTTGTCAAGTGGGTGGAAAACACACAACAGATAACTGCCACCTATTACAAAAGTATACCCAAACCCCACACCAGTTGTATTGCAATTTTTGTTTATCAGTAGGACACGATGAGCGAACTTGTCGAAGTTATGACTTAATGATGGAAAGAACCCTAGCTTACTGAATGCAAACTGAAGTGTGAGGAGGATTTCAAGGACGCGATCGAGGAAGAGGATTGGGCCCCAGGCAGGGCCATGGACAACTAATCTGTTACAACTTTGGAGGGTCAAGACACTACACTCATGACTGTACTAACCTGACTAGGACTTCGTGCCCCTATTGTGAGTAGTTTGATCATGAAATGGTAGACTATCCAACGTTAATTGCCTAAATGTGAAAAAAGGGAGTGCTACAATCTCCACCAACCCAAAATGTCTAGATAATGCAATCATAACCTTGTGAAGAGGACCCCAGTATAAATATAGTACTGAGGAGCAGTGCAACTATAGGAGGAAATCTGCAAGAAGAGTGTGCAAAAAGCAGAAAGTGGCACAACACACCTACAAAAGGACCTGACTCTGAGTCAAAACCGGGGATGAAGACGCTAAGGGAAGCTCAGAGGAGCTTCGCGGAAGCCTCTACTCTAGGTAGGAGGGATCAAACAGAGCCAGGAGTGGACCCCTCCATGATTACTACCTTTCTTAAAACTTGCATGAAATTGTTGCGTGATAGTAAAGCCATTCAAGGATTACAGGAGCTGATCACTGGGTGCGCTGGATCGGGTGAGCTGCATGTAGTCCAAAAAATAGGAAGACATGCTCTGCGCATTGGACGGGAAATGAGACTGACAGTGCAAATCAATGAGTAGGAAATGGATTAGGTCATCCTAGACTTAGGCTCGGATGCGAACATATTACCTAAACAAACCTGGGAGGGCATGGGAAAGCCCACACTGTAATGGTCCTTGATTCAGCTATGAATGGTCAACCAACAAAAGGTCTTACTAATGGGCCGACTACAAGCAGTGACTGTAGATATTGACAGTATAAGTACACAGACCGATTTTGAAGTCATAAAGATTGTTGATGATAGTAATCCTTACCCTGCATTGCTCGGAATTGATTGAACAATGAACATGAAAGGGATCAGTAACTTAAAAAGGTGGAAAATGACGTTCGAAAAGAAGTCACTACAAATAGTAGTTCTGTTGGACCCAGCAGAAGGAGAACGCTACACCGAACCCGTGCATGATGAGGAAAGTGACGACGAACTGGATTGCATCTATCAGATAACAGTGCAAGACAAATATTGGGTGCATTCCATAGACGATGGAAGAATCTCGTGGGAGTGCGATAGCACCTGCATAGTGGATTCCGATGAGGAGACTGAATGATAGTAGAATCAGTTGCAGGAAGCTATGACACTAAACTGCAATATGATGATTCGGTCATTGCGACGTGTAACCACTGAGGAATGACAGTGGCCAGTAGAGAGCGACGCAACAGATGAAAGGAAGATTGTTCATCTTGGCACTTTATGCCTAGCGCGGGAGCAACATAGTGTGTCAGAAGACGTGTTGCACGCACCTGAAGGGGGGACGCAAAAGCCGAGATATATGTGGCGGTTCCAGGTATGGACTGGAGGACATGTGTGATGGCTAAGTTTGTATAGAATGGTCGTTCATCAACGACGAAGGGTACAGGTGCACATTAGGCGACCATCAACCCACCCAGATCTGCGTGGAGCAAAGGCTCGCATAGCCGAGTAGGGAAGTCTCTTTACGACTGAACCAACCAACACAGATAAAACCCACCCTACCAGTGACAACATCTACGAAAGGATTCAGTAGCTCTGGGCAGCCATTTTGCGTGGTAAAATGCAACTTGGAAAGTTAGAAGCAACAGGGGCTAGACTCCGAGCACATAGTGCGAGGCTAGATGAAGGAATTAAGAAGCATTAGAAGTCATCTACATGAAGGAACTAACAAAGGGAACGGACATGGTTGGCTCTCTTACCTTGCTACAAGTAGCGACGTTGCTAGCATGGTTTCACTTCCACCTGAGAGGACAAGGACGCACACACCACAATCTGTTAGTAGAATCGCAGGAATGAAAAGGGTGCTTGCAGCCTGTGCTAGTCGGGAAACGGAAGATCCACGTGAGTGGTTTTCCCACCTAACTATCCATAGTAGGCCCAGTCCCAGTGCCCCACACCATTGGAAGAGGGCACGAGACTATAAAATAGGCTGTTGCTAAGCTGCGCAACATGGCCACAACATACATACAAGAACCGCACTTGCGTCCCTGGGGATTCGCTGCTGCGAAGGAAATATGGAAAGTGACCATTACAGGTACTGTTCATGATATGATGGCCCATTTAAGGCACATTGGAGTGGGCAGTGAGCAATTAAGGTAGAAGAATAACCGCCAAAATCACATTTATGAGCTTTCGCAAGGGAGAACAGTCGATTTTAAATTTGAAATCATATATAATCATAGTAAGGGTCACACCACCATGCTTTACCATCCTGGAAGAAAGCCGCCCTGGGTCTGAGACAAGCGCAAGATGAGTGACAAGCAACTCGAAGAAAGTTCGTTGTTTCAGGCATTGCCAAAACATTACCGGGAAGCAATCCTCAAAGCGAAAAACCCTACCACAGATAGTCCACAAGAAGCCACACCACAAGTAGCCGAGCTCCCTAAATCACCCCAGACGCCGAAGACCAGGAAGGACCCTCAGGTTCCAGAACTAGTAAGAAGGTCACCATGACACTTGCACTTTAGCAAGTTCACAATGGAGGGAAAGGGTAAAATTGTCACAATTGAAAGCGACAAGGAAGCAAAAGGTTCTCCCACATATGTCAAATAAGTAAACCCTGAGGAGGATCCCATCCAGCCAGTGCAACAAACCAAGTATGTGTCTACAAGCAAGGGGAAGGCGAAGGTACCTACAAACCTAAATGAAGTTGACACTATACTCGTTACCTCGGCTCTCCCAAAATTAGTCCTAGTGGAAAGCTCAGTGATTGGCCAAATTGCGACAATGAAATTCGAAGACTGGGACCTTGCAGATATAGTAAAATTTCCCCACCTGGCGACTGACACACTGATGGAGCAGAGTGTAGAAGGGATGGTGACAATGCTACAGCCAAAGGAGTGGCTGCAGAAGGTGGACAAAGACGAGTTTGCTCTGTATCTTGTCTATTCCTCACTTTTTCCGGCCCCCTATCACAATGTTGGTCATAAAGCAGTTTCTCTGTTTAGTTCATGAGGAAATATTATGGGTTGGCAAACTTGTCCGCATCAAAGGTGAACTTGTTCATCGGGTTTCGCACCTTCCCTGCGATAGAAGATACCCCCAAGAAATTGATGATAGAAGTGGCGATGTCGCGATGATAGAGAACCTGAAAAAGAAGTATAAGCTAGAGAAGGGGCAGCAAGGGTACATCATTAATAGCATTTCAGATAAGGCGGTCTGCGTTGCCACTTAGTTGCTGGCTAGGAATGTAATGAGGAAATGTCGCGGCACTAAGGTTCTGGCAGTAGTCATTGCACTTAGTCAGGAAAGTGCAGTTGGAGTATGGTTCAATTGGTCACAGTTCCTTTGTGAAGAGTTTCTGAACAACTGCCGAGAGGTTCAGGAGGAGGGAAAGACCTTCCATTATGCATGGCTGCTCCTATCCATTATGATGGTCGCTACTGTCTTACCCGAAGACAGCCAATTTCCTGTCTTAGATCCGGAGTGGCCAGAAGCCACTAGATATGCTTCCCTCTAGGCAACAAGGGACGCGGGACAAATTCGAAACATCAAAATCTTTTGGATACAAATGGACGCGAATGTGCACCAATGGATTAATGAGCTACCCTGCCTATTCGACAGGATCTATAAAAGCATGAAGCATATTGTTGAGTTTAAAGAAGACATGCATCGTACCTACATGAGGGCGCACAAGGACCCGGCACGAGCATGGACCTCACTCTGCTTTATTTCCATTGACAATGTTTTCGACGGGGTTGTGGATACCTAGCCACCAACATGGTGTGGACCAGAGGGAGTAGAGTGCAATGAGGTCACTATCCAGTAGAAAAAGGAGGAAGTTAAGTGTGTCGCGCAGCAAAAGTGAAATGAACAGCTCGCCGCGGAAGTTCAGGCAGCTTGAGAGGCGACACTGGCGGCAGCAGGAAAGACACCACCAGGAGGGGCTACATCGACAACGGCCAAAAGCAGTCAGAAGCCACCCACTGAGATGGCCACGGACGAGCCACTAGCAACTAGAACAGATTCACCTTTGAAGTGGCCAGCGCAACCAGAATGGCAGAAGCCACGAAGGAAGGCAAAGGTGTCCAAAATGGACAGTGGAGTGACCACCTTAACCGAGGAGGACCTAAATGACATAGAAAACACCGTTCGGGATGCCGCTCGGGATGCAGTCGATGCGGCTATGTCAGAGCAGTAGTTTATGTTGGGGGAACTCTGTACATAGCTACAGGAACTTGGAGCAAGGATCATGCCAATAAGCACCAGCACTACTTAGGGGATTCCTGGTATAACAGCCGCTGAACCGTTGTTAAAGGCCCAAATGGCTCATTCCATTACGATTCTAGCAGGAGCATTGATCACCACAAATGCGGAGGACCGAGCTATGCTAGGACAACTTATAGGGCTGGGACTAAACGTGGCTGCTCTACCACGCAAAATTTTGCAACAGCTCCATGACAGTGCCACAATCGAGCTTCGTGCTAGGGCCAGCCACGCCGAACAAGTACTCCATGAGCAGAAAATTAATATCGAACAACTGCGCCTCCAACAGGATGAAGCAGTCAAACAGAAGAAATAGGTGGAGAAGCTAGCAGCAGAAGCCTACTCGAGTGCCTGCAAGCTAGACATTGTAGAGGAATTGCCTATTGAGACACAAATCCATAAATTGGCTACTGGGTTCTGACACGCAAAGGACGAGGCCGTGTGGATCTAACTAGAGCTCAGTTTGTAGATTGTGGACTTAAAACTATAGGTTCCGCTGTCGATGCCACCAGAGATCCTAGAGCAATCCAGGAAAATTATTACTTTAGGGCATGTGATGCTCACACGTTTAATGGAGGAATGTACCGAGATACTAACTCAGTCGATTGTTACGCTCACCTCCCTTCAAGAGGATCCAACACTTCACCGATTGGAAACCGAGGCCCGGGAGCTCCAGCAAGCTTACAATCAGATCAGAGTAACCACACAAACCATTGCTATTACGCAGCGCTTGGCTAAGATACAAGAGGCTCAAGACCTGAAAATCCAAGCTGATGCCACCAGACAAAAGGAAGCAGTGATTAAAGCCTATCTCCAGCAGCGGCTGGATGATGCATTTGCAGTTTCAACCACCATAGAGCGCAAGGTAGCCCACATGCAAGCAAAGTATGCCACTATGGAGACATTAGAGACAAGGACTGAGGTGTCGGTGACACACGTGGAACAGATGTAGTGAATGACGGAAGAGTTTGCTGCTAACACAAGCAATGCACAGAGGTTGTTAACTGATCTCCACGCAATGTTGGTCGAACTAGCTGAGTGACTCGTGATGAGTCATGATGATTGTGTTGGGGGACTGTTGGGTAGCAGAAGCCCCGCACAACGGTCATGGGGCACAAAGCCCGAAGTTTTGGATAAAGATAGGGTAAAGACTCTGCGGGATGCGCGGAGCGCGATTTGTAATAAATTAAAGTCAAAGGGTAGTCCGCCCAAAAATAATGTAAAGGAATGTAATTTGAGTCGGCCCACCCATGGATCTCGGTCCATGGAAAGGTACAAATAGAGTGAGGCTCTATGGGTAGAGAAAGAAAAGTTTTGTTGTATGTTTTTAGATCTGAAATTTAATGGGTTTTTGAGGAAAGCACTCTAAAAGCATTTGTAAGTCCGAGTTGAGGGTTTGGGTAGTAGATAGAGGCTTTGCAGTTATGTGCGTAGAGGCTTGGAAGAGTCCGTAGCTGTGTGCACGAACCCCTGCAGCTAAGTGCGCAGGGCAGATCTGGAGGTGTTAGTGAAGAAAGTGAATAAAGATAAGTTGCTTTTGTAATTTTATGCTAAATCGGAATCTGGATTTTTGGATGAATGTTTTGATCTATGCGCATATGCTTACTTCTTGAATACATGTGAATCTGGGTTTAATCTAAGTACGTGAACTGAATAAATATGATAAATGTTTTCTTAAAGACTCCTCTAAATAGATCTGATTCCCAATACTTCATTCAATAAAATTAGATCAGTAGACTGCGATTTAATAGAAAGCCAGAGGTATTCTGGATCTGCACGAATACAGAGCAGCGAAGCTGCAGAACGGTGCGTGAAACCTTTAGAACACATCTAGACATCCCCAGGGTGCAGAAACCTGGTTCTATCACCTTCCCCTGCTACCTCAGGTAAGACCTCAGTCCCTGCTCCGCGGGCTGTTGCCGAAAGGGCCGATAGCTGTGGGATTTGTTTGGCTAAATAATTCTTCCGAACCTGGGTCAGGGCCATATAATCCAATAGGGAGATGTAACACCTTGATTTTTATCCTTGGATTAGGAATGAATATTTGCCTACACAATAAATGGCCAAGGGAAAGAAATGCGATATGTAAATATTGTACATTAAACATTAATAATAAAAATATATCACCCATTATAGACAAGGAGGAACACAAATGTTATGGATTCTCAATCCACAATGAAGAAAATAATGGGAGATTAAATGGACCACAACCAAATTATGATATTTCATTTTAATTCTAAATTCATTCCTTATGTCAGCGTATGTCACATCAACAATCTTTAGGATGACTTGCAAGTGAGTTTTGTGAGATTCTTAGGGGTGACCTAGAGAGTTGGGAATATGCATACATATTCAATGACTTTTGTTTATGCAAAAAAAAATCCCATAATTCTAGGGGGAGAATTGGGGAAAGCCTACGTTGTTATAATTATAACAAATTTCTAGTTATTCCTATTATGGGAGTTATGTGAGAAAATGTACTTATGTGCAAGGAAAATTAATGTGAATGAGGAAATTAACCATACTTGAGAATCTCATTAGTCCTAGTAATGAGATTTTTAGTCCAATCTATGTTGGAGCCTAGAAGGAGGTGGGATAGCCCAAGTGATTGTGTGGTAGAAAAGGAGATCCCCTTCTTTGGGTTATGTAGGGTAAAGAGCAGAAAGAGCTAGTGAGTTAGGATTGTGTTAGAGTGAACAAAGTGAAAATTCTAGGAATTGGGTAGAGTAAGATGATTATACTATCCATAAGAGAAATTTGAGTTTATTTGAACTCACAACCCCATCTCAGGGGTTACATTTTGTAGAGAGATTAAACACTAAAAATCCTCTAGTTGGGTACAATGCCCAACATCTATAGTCAGTTTGTGTTTATTTTCATAAATATAAGTGTCACGGTCAATTGATTATTATGTTGAATTTAATTTGTGGTATTATTAATTTAATATTGTGTATAATATAAATTGGAATCATTATACACACACACACACACACACACACACACACATCTATAAGCATGCATTAATTAAATGTGTACACATGGGTTGCATTCCCTATGTTGCATGCATAAGTCAATTCATAGGACTTATGTTATCATAGCTTAAAAGGTAGATATCATGTTTGTTAGATGACTAGGAAAATTATAAAAGGCATTAGAGAAATATTTTTAAATAGATGGGAGGAATTTGATTTATGCAACTACCCCAACAATATACATGAGTGGTTTGGTATATAACAAAGTGATATAGAAAACATAGTTACGTCAATAGGGCTATTTTAGCCAATAAGAAGAGCTTGTAGAGAAATAAAGTTGCATGTTGCACACTAAGTATTTGCTAAAATTCCTCTAGGTTCATTTTAGGAAAAAGTTATGAATTCAATTATTATGGAATGATGACTCAAATCCTCGAAATGGTTTTCTATTAGAGCATATAGAAGCAAAAATTTTATAATTCATGGTCATAGAATTGTCTTTCATAAAATTTGGAAAAGAAAGTTTGAAATTGGGAGAAAATTCCTAGTTCTAGATGAAACAATAAGGGTAATTGGCATAGAGACATTGAATTGAGAGGCCAAGTCATTGAATTTAGTGAAGAATGGAGAAGTTGTAGAGTCTAATTTTGAGAATTTATGGCAATTGTGATTAGCATTACATGTGTGTGTGTGTGTTCATGTATTATTCATTTTTTCTTTTAAATATCAATAATATGACATGGATCCATACTCTTGGTGCAGACTTGTATTGGTGACATGGAGGCATTAGATTACAACTAGGTGGAATCATAGGCATGTAAGTGGTAGTTACATGGCAAGGTCCATAGTGGCAGGAGGCAATACCATAAAAAGTGGTTTACAAACTCATGCAAGGCATTCTTTGAATCATGTCTTAGACTCCTATAATTGTCATAAGGGTGATGAGTGTCATATAGGCAATATGATATGGATAAATGATTATAGGACCATAGAGAAAATTAAATAGTGGGCATGTTATGCACCCCTAATATATCTTTGTGATTAATCTAATATCTACATTAGGAACATGTGTAGATTCATGTTGTATATAGGACCCCTGCCCATCACATCAACTTATGACCATGTATGACATGGAGGTTGTTAGGATGAAGTGGGACTCCCTATCTTAACTATGAGCAAAGAGTGGACCAAATGGTGGAAAAAAGAATAAGAAGCATGAGTGCGTAATAAATTTCTTAAATAATATAATTTATTAAGAAGAAATAAAAATAAAGTGGAGGCAAGAAAAAATGGGCCATACAAGAATGGCAAGGTAGCACAAGTGGTAAGGAAGATGAAATGGCCACATTAAATTTTGACATGTAGGAACCCTATTCCATGTCAATATCCATGTGTCTTTCCATACGAACAAGATGGTTACATATTTTTAAAAAATGGATCGAATTTCTTTTTTTGGTCATAAGAGGATCATATTTAGCAATATCTAGCTAAAAGTTTAGTGGTAGGTGCACCATGAGGATGAACATAAGAGTGCCAATGATTTACCAATTCATATTCAGTATTATAGAAATTGTATATTTTTTTGTTTTTGAATAACAAGGTGGTATTCCTTGATACATGCTCTATTCTCAATCAAATTTTGATAGTTAATAAGAAGAGTAGACATGAAGAAACATAATGGAGCACTTGGCCAAATTCTAAAGTGTTTAGGATGGAGGTGAAAAAATAGATCAGAATCCGCTATTTTAAGGAATCTTTAGGGGATTTTTGGGATCTCCAAAGGAGGAAAACGGACCCTAAATTACTAATCTAGAAAAGTTATCCTAGTTGACATTTTACCACCTCAAATAGTGAGATAAATTTGTCTTACTGAATATTTCCCAATTTTTTTATCTTGAATTGTAGTTTTGGCTACAAATTTCAAGTGTTGAGAAAGTGTAAAAAAGGCCATGTTGACAATTGCAAATTGATGTGAAATTTGGTAGGACAGTAAATATACCAATTTAGAAGTTGTTTTCTAGTCACAACATTGACTATTATCTACGTTTGGTATAAAAGAATTGCGATTCTTGCCAACGTTTCTTCTACAGGTGGTAGAAGCAAGCCTCTGAGCTTGATTTCACCCGTGATAAATGTGCAAAAATTAGGCAAAAGTAGTGATTTATGAAAGGCATACATCACTTTGGATTGCTCGCTAACTTTCTTTCTAGCTTGTGATGCATCTTCGCTCATGCGTTCCCTTCCAAGCCGTGTACTATTATAGTTTTCCAAGGGGCACACTCACCTTACCCTTAGTATGTTAGATCCTCTCATGCACCTTCTTTAGCTTGTTGTATTTTTCATACCCTTTCTACCAACACAGACATCTTACTTGCCTCTGTGCGAAATCACGATCAAGGCATTACCGTATGACCCACTGTTGGGACTCCTAAACCAAACGGTCTGAGGTCTAATTGGGACTTCTTACCGGGGATATCCACTTACATGTTGGCGGGTCCAACAACATCAACAATACCCAAGCTTATGAAATTAGAAAAACAATTACAATCTCTGGAACCGGAAGATCGAACTAGGGAACCTTGCTCGAAATCATAATTTGGAACCTTTCTAATGAGTTTTTCCTCCATTTTTATAGGGAGAATCAAAATAAGAACAACTTAAAAAATATTTTGGAATGCTCTATCTATCTAGAATACATCGTTGTTTGAGTGTGTGACTAACCTAACTATCCTAATGAGTTCATAACAAGCTTAATTCTTTTCTTGAAAATGCAATATTAACAAAACATTAAAAAAACATGAGGTTTCATTATTGACACAACGAAATATATCCATTGTCAATTCATATGATTTCCTCAAGCAGACTCAGGCTCCATGATCTGGGTTAGTGGTGGGTTGATGATCTGGCCATGCCTCTACCATTGTATTCCTCCCACAATTACCTGCAAATTCACCTATCATTTTCTCACTCTAACTGCTTGGATTTCCACTTTTTGGAACTATTTGTGACTTGGTGTGGTGGTGTGGAAGGTGTTATGCATAGGATGATGGATGAACGAAGCATATAGTTACCGACACATTCATCCTCTATACTCCTTTGCATTACAGTTGATATTCCTCCAAATTAGAAATAAATTAAGGCCCATATGACCATCCTTCAGGAAGGTTTATGGATAATTGTATATTTGTGCCCAATATTATTTATTTTTGTGGAATATTGTGAGAATATTGGGTAGATTATGAATATTTGGAGGAGGAGATAATTTAGGGACTTTCTCCCTACTACCATAGGATCAATATTGAGTAATATATCAACAAGATATCATGAAATCTTGCACAAATTCTGGAGCTCCAATGATTGAGAAAATCTAGGAATGTGTTCCCTATCATTTAATACAGATACCTAGTGTTGGGAACCAAATACACTATTTGAGCGATTTTGGAGGGGAAATATTCCTCCTTTCATGGGGAATGATTCCTAATGATTTTTTATAAGTACCAAGTCAAATTTTCCTCTAGGGGTGGATTTTTCTTATTCTTCTTGTGGAGACAACTCGTATTTTTGCAGTGCCACTTTCATTTCTTGCAGGGATGTAATTGTATTGATGGAAATATTGAAGAATGGTGCCATGTTCACCTTCTAAATCATGGTCTCCTTTATAGGAATATTATTTTCCTTCGGCTTGGCCATCCCAAGATCCTCAAATCCCTTTTTTATAATTTACTTTTCTTCCTTTCACTTCTTATTCACATGCATCTCTTGTTCTTGTCTTTTTCTATTTCTGCATTTAGTATTAATGATTTCTTGTTGTAGGATTGGGTTAAATGGTTGAAGTAAGTTATTTTTTAGGATCAAAAACATCATTCCATCCTTGGAACAACTTTGGAAGGTCATAGTAATCACTGAGCTACTTGGATTAGTTTGCTTATTCACAAATCTAAATTTCTGGAAGTCCTTTGTGGAAAATAGTAGTAATTCTATGCTATTGTTTAGAACAAGATAATTAGCTTCAATTTATTTGATTCCAATTTCATTGGATCATAAAAACATTTATTTTAATAAAAAAAATTACCCCATTACATTTTCACTTGATTAGGTTAGGCATTTGATAGATTAACTAGCTCACTGGTTATCGAATTGCTAGATTTTAGACTAGTATTTTTCTGTTATTTTTTAGCATGTTTTAATAGGGGTATTTTTGAGTGATTCCACTTGGAATGGATACCTAAGACATCCTATTCAATAAAAAAAATTTTCCCATCCAATTTGGATTTGATTTACTTAGTCATTCTGTGAATTATATCTTCCTATAGAAAATTTGTAACTTCCTGTAGAAGCACGTGTAACTTCCTGTAGCACTCTTCCAACATGTATATACTTGCCCATATTTTCTCAAAAATCTTGGTTAGTGTCCCTTGAGGTTGAATAATAACCCGTATGATTTAAAATAATTCTTGAGGAGGAATAAATACCACCTAGGAATTTCCTTTTTACTCCAGCAAAACATCTCAACAATTTGGGTTAATGGACATATTTATGAATTGGATAGTACAATAATCATTTTCTTGATTGCCATCTCCAATGAACTCTCTCAATGGATCTAAACTCTTTGAAATGAAATTATTTATATTTAATTCATGATATTTAATTTATGCAATTATAATATGTTTTCTTTCCCTGTATTATCTTTCCCGCAATAGGTTAAGGGTTCCATTTTGGGCATTTCCATTTTTGCAATTAGTTTAGGATTTGATTGCATTCACTCCATTACATCATAACATCGAGAGAAGGACACATTGTATGTTGCACATATAGTGCCAATACCTCTTAAGTTTGTACGAACCTGGGGTTGATAACTAAAGGTGGTAGCCTTGGGAGTTGCAACATTCTTGTTGCAATATTGAGGCTCATCACTTTTTGGTGTCCTTGTCGGGGAGGTGTCAAAGTATGCATTGTTTTATTCCCTAGTCGATTCATTTATTTTTTCTTTTTGAAAAAACACAAAAATTTCATTAGGCATATTGCATTTAATTAGCATTCTAATTCAAATTTTTTTATATAAGAAAAAAAATAAAAATGATTCTCTGACACCAACCCCCGCATTTGATCACATGGTGCAGTAAGAGCCACATCACCATTCATTTTGCAAGTAGAAGAAGATGGGGTGATAAAGAAGGTAGAAGAAATGGAAGGATATGCTGACAATGAAGAAGATCCTCTTGGATTTCTCATTCAAGATATTGATATAAGTGTGCATATGAAGAACATCCCTCCATCTTTCCTTCCCAACTTCCATGGTACGAGGTTAGAGGATCTGAAAAGTTTTCTCTTTGAATTTGAAATTGTTTGTAGATCTTATGGTTACTTATTAAACACTCAAAAATTGATATTTTTTCCAACAACATTGAAGGATAGAGCTCTTAAATGGTTCATGAGTTTAGGGACTAATTTAATAATATCGTGGAATGATATGCAAATGATATTTCTAGAAAAATATAAAGACCATGATCTTAAGGAAGAAATATTTAGAATGAATAATAAAGAAGATTAGAGCCTTGAGGATCTAATAGAGAGGTTCATGTATAATGTTAAGAAGGGAAAATTACATCATTTAGGATCTGACACGCTAAAAATCCTCTTACTTAGAAAAATTAGATATCAGTGGATTGATCTCCTTGATCTCATGAGTAGAGGTGATGTATACCAATTATCATTTGAAAAAAATTGTGATATCTGTAGGCACATCTCAAGAGGAAGGGCAAGAGTAAGTAAATCAACATCAAGATCGGTAAGTCAAACTAAACATGGGAATTTGTTTGATGACTTTAAAATCGAAATTCTTAGAAATCTAAGAAAATAAGTAAAAATATTAAGAATGTAAGATAAGGAAAAAGAAGATGTTGATATTTGTGTTGTCCATGCAGAATCACATGTTAAATATTGCCCATCATTACCAAGGGTGAAGGAAGTTTACCAAGAGGATAATGGAGCAAGTCAATTGACATTGCAACTATGTTATGTAGCTCCAAGAGGACCATGGCAACCTATTCAACCTTATATGATGCAAGATCCTAATTCACAATTTCAAGCTTATGCACATCCATCTCAAAGTAACTGCAACACACCATTTCCTTGGCAACCTTAGCTATCTCAACCCCAATACCAATCTTGGAAACAAGGTTGGTAAGGAACTTATGGGAGCCATCCACAATATCCTCAATATTTTACTCAATATCCTCCATACCCATCTCCATGCTATCCCTACCATCCACCTCCACCACAACCACAACCGAAACTACATACATATCAAATATCTAATCCTACTCAATTGCTTGTACCACCATTTCCAAACCCACACAAGGAAGTAGCTTAGTCCACTTACAATGTTGAGGTACAATACTTCCAAAAATATCCTCTTGATCTAAATGGTATTCATCCTAGATTAAGAAAGGTATTGGAAAAATGAGATTCTATTGATGCCATTCAAGGACAACATTTAAAAAAAGAAGATTCAAATGAGAAGACCAAAGAATCATGAGATACACTTGATGAAGAGTAGACATCAGAATCAGAGATTGATAAATTTACATCATGTTCACCATTAGATCCTCTATGTGTTCAAGAGAATAATCAGCAAAAAGAAGAAGATCTGAATTTTGTGGAAGAAGAAGACATCCAAGATAGTCCAAATCAACAAGTGGACCCGGGGCATCAAAACTATATTGAAATGTGGTTCCAGAAAATTGTTAAGTTGCAGCAACACACTCTTCTTCAACAATTTTTTATCTCATCTCAGTCAAAGAAGTTGGTATCTCACATTCAGGTACGTTTCAAAGCATATGTTTCGGGGCTACACGTGATTTCATCTGTCATCCTGTTATGCAAGTGACTACATTGGAAGTATTCCTACACTTGAAAATGATTTTTTTTTCAAGTAGAGTAGGATAGGAAAAGAAAAAAATGAAAAATAAGAGAAAAAAATAAAATCTCAGTTGAAAACATCCTTTGAGGCTGCTGAGATTGGCTCATTGATTGAAAAACTCCATGAGGCGGTCAATGGGTTAGAAAAAAGGAAAAAAGGGGAAAAAAGAAAATATCCTAGGTGAAAACCTCCTTTGAGGCACCTAGGAAGACCTACTAGTTGAAAACTTGATTGAAGCAGCTACTAGGCCTAGAAGAAAAAAAATTTATCCATATATCTCTCTTGCATGAATTCAAGTACCCTCCAACCTCCACAAGCAAGAAAAATAGGTTAGCTACTAAAAGAAAGTTTGATCACAAGCCTAGTCAAAATAAGTCAAATTCAGACTTTCTCCTCCTTTGATCAGATGCTACAAAAGTACCAAGGCCATGCCAATCCATCACCCTCATCTATTTCCACCATCCACTCATCATTCCCAAAATTTTCCCATTCATTTTCATTGTTGTCCTAAAATGCTACAGGAAGGCTCTGTTTTTCTATAGGAAGTAAAAATACACAGGGCAGAAAATTTTGTTTGTCATATCTTGAAAATCGTGCATCCATTTTCAGAGAACTTTTAGGGGAAGATGCATATGGATGATGGTAACATGATCAATAAATTTCATCAAATTCCAGTGCACACGTTTCGAGAAAATGACCACAACCTACAACCAATTTTATTTTTTATCGATATTCATGCATCCATTGGCTAAGATTGTTTATGGGGATGTGCATAAGGATGATTTCAATATGCTCAGAAAATTCCAAATCAATCCATTCTACAGTTTAAGAGATATGCATAAAACAATATTGCTATATGAAGACTATAATTGCTACAAGAAGATCCTCTAGCACTACACGAAGATCTTGTAGCACTATAAGATGGACGAGAAGAAGCTACAGGAGGAAAGAAAGGGGTCAAAAGTTCATGTCTTCTTTAGGGAAGGTTGAGAGAGGTCCCCCAACACCAATTTCATCACTCATCCACTCCACCAGCAACAGATTGGGCACTAGAAAGAAAGTTGCACACAAAAACCTTATGAGTCAAAAAATCATCATATATGAAGACCTGTACAAAAGAAAACAAGGGGAATTATCACCTCTAGAGAAGCATGGATATATTAGCAACTCAACAGCAGTATGCATGCCTCTCCAACAACCATCAAGTAGGTAGAAGTATGTAATATTATTCATCTCTTCTCTTAAGCGTATTATAGCTAGAAATTTGTTGCCAATGAATGAGAGATGAGGTTTTATAAGCTAAGGATGGGTCAGAATCCTCAACCTTCATTAGCAACTATAATCACAATTAAACAATTGACATGTCAGCAAAAGGAAGAATTAGAGGGAAATAAGTAGCAGATTGAAGGAATAACCTCCCTCCAAGCTAAGGGAAGCATCCCAAGCCTCATAGAGGAAGCTAGACACCTGGGGAGGCAGTACTAGCTAGTTGCAAGAGGATTAAGTGCTTATCTAGGAGAAAACAAAGCCACTACAGGAGAAACAGGGCTTCTACAGGAAAGATAGACTGTGTGCTATAGGAAAAACAAAGATGCTACAGGAAGGAAAAAATTATTGTAAAAGACCACGATTTTGAGGAATTTCACTCATAAACCCTAGGATTCAAAGGAATACACAAAAATCAAGGGTAAAAACGTATTTCTCCTTGCCATGTGTGAACAAGAAGCCTACAAAAATTTTCATTTTTTCAGTAGTCCAGCCTATGGGAAACTTTTGATAAATGTTTACAAATAAAAAAATGAAATATGGATGTTTCCTTCAAATTGAGCCTAATAAGAAGAGGAATTAAAATTATTTTTGAGTGAGCATGAAATCATCCTTCCTTCAGGAAACATAAGAAAGATGTTTTTTTCCTCTGTCATAAAAACCCTCATTACACAAGATTATCTAAAACTACTAGCAGAAATAGACGGTTGCCTTGCCAACTTTGGAAGGTTGTATTGAAGGCTATGGGGGGTGTATCCAACCATAGAAATACACAAACAAGAAGAAGGAGAAGAATATGTTAATGAAGAAGCAAATGAATATGGAGAAGAGGGAAATTAGACAAAATAAAAACTCAAGGAGAAAGAAGGAAGAAAGGAACAAATTGTGTTAAAAACCCAAATATCAGTGCCTAAGAGAGACCTAATCAAAACAAAGAACTCCAAATCCCATTAGGAAAACATCTAGGCCCCAAAAGAGAAGAATAAGGGTAAAAAAGGCAAGAGGGTATTCACCATCAAAATAGAACTTGAATCACAGTGATGAAAAGAGGCTTTCCAAGAGGTCTCTAATCTTTTTCTAGCTTTTGTCCAAAGCCTAGAAGATGTTATAGAAAGGTAAGACCAAAAAATTAAGCATGAGGTGAAATTTTAGTCAAGATTTGATATATTTTTGATATGCTACATGTTAGTGTCGGTATCTTCATCCCTCCATCAGAGATCAAATCCTCTTGCTGCATTGCATATTAGGTGTCCCGCTCAGTCAGCTACATTCCATTAGGCGCATGGATCATCTGATGGTAGTGGCCTTCCTACAGTTTCCCTCATGTTATCTACCTACTGGCTCATGTTTGTTCATTTCAAAGCATATACAATCATCTTTTGTCTTAAAGATTGCAAAGGTTTTGCTTTAGGGTTGTTATGCTCCTATACCAATAGGTGTCATATTTCATGATTGACTAGATTTTCTCTACAATATGTTCATACCTTTTCTGGTAGCAAAGTTTTTCCATATTCTCAAAAAATCAAAAAATTTAAAAATGTAAAGAGGGTATCCTAAAATAAAAATCAAAGGGTAAAAAAATAAATGGTCAAAAGAAAAAATGAAAAGAAATGAACCCCAAATAAAAGACCAGGAAAGTGTGCAAGTTCAAATGCCACTACTATTTCAGTTTCCGTAAATAAAGCATCATGTACAGTTTGTTGAACTTTTTACCACAATTGATGAATAGCCAAATAGCTTAATCATGGCTAGTTCATGTTTTGAATTTCCTGTTTTAGAGATAGAGAAGAAAAATTTGTCCAAACTGTTTAAACTTGGCAGATAAGTAGATAGGTAGAGAAGCAAAGGAGCTCAACAGTTTAATCTGAGCCCTTGGAAGAAATAAGTACAAACTTAGAAAGGTTTATCATGCAAAAAAAAAAAAAATTGATGAGGATTTGCTAGTCCAAGTGCACCCAATGGAAAAGAAGAAAAAATGTTAGGTACAGTAGGCTGGGTAGGCAATTTTGGTGTTGCAGAAGCATATTTGTGATTGATTTTGTCTCTCAAGATGTTCATCTTACTGTCATCAAAAGTACCACGGAAGATGTTTGAATGCAGCTCAAGCAAGGCATGATTAACTCCCCTCCATCATTTCCCAAATCATTTACTAATTTCCCCCAAAGGTATTGAGATCTGCTTAATATCATTAAAATCACTCACTCCATCTCATTTCATAATTTGCCTAAGTGAAACTTTATTTTTACTTAGGAAAAGTGGCCACATTTCTTGTGTAAAATCCCTGTTTTTCCTGTTTTCCTAAGTTTTGTAACATTATAACTTAGTGCTTATTTTCACATCATTCCTCATATTAACTATTAAACATTACTATATTACTCCCTTGTAATTGTTCTCTAAACTCGTAATATGTATATATGTGAAAATTCCCAAATATTAAATATCCTGCCCCGGTTTTACTATAAACCATATGTTACTGAACAAATGGGAATTATAGGTTTATCCGAAACATTATAATAACCCTCTATGCGCAACATTGGGATTTATTAACCTTTGGTTAGTTAAATAACCAACCCTGCAACCCCTTGAAACAATTGTAAATAATTCCGATGTGTTATAAAACCTTAATTTAATGCGTGGGTCCCGCGCCTTAACTCTTTGTTGCCTCCGTTGACCACCAACCGTCCGATTGGCACCCTCCCATCGGACAGCCGAGATCTATATCACTAACCCTCCATCCGCCAAACATTAACGCCCAGGGGATTGGCGGTATCGCCGCCCGTACGAGGACACGTGTCACACCTGCGCTGCTCGCGCCCCCCCCTTTGAAACCACTTAAACCCAGAAGCTGTGTGGGGAAAAATAGCTTACCACCCTCCTGCTGACCCTCCGTTGACATCACCACTACGTCATTGTCACGTCACCGTCCTGTACCCTCCGCTAAACGACAATATGTCCCGTCATGCTGACATCATCCGCTCAATAAATGCCAAAAATTACCTGCCAAGCAACCTTTTGTTAAATTGTCGTTAAAATGTCATTTTCACCCATTTTCTCCTCTGCGCACTATTTTCATGCAAATTACGTCCAGTTAATTGCTCGAGCACACAGTCCACCACCCGGCCGAGAAACTCCAGCGTCCTACCCTCCAGCTTGTCGGTCAACCTGCGATTGCACTGTTCGCCTCTAAAAATAGGTATTTACCCCCATTCACTTCCCGAACTGATAATTTTGTTTTTTCCTCAGTGAATTTTACCCAAACAGCCCAATTCAAGTAAAATTAGTTTGTAAACTCTCATAGAAATACACCCAGAACTGTCGTTTTGCCCATTGTTTCCATAGAAACCCGAATTCTAGTTTGAAAACACAAGAACCAAACATGGAAGCTCCCATAGCCCTGAACATCGCACCCCTCAATGCACCTCATAAAGACTAGGATTACTTACCCTTGGCTGATAGAGATTTTCAAATAAAGGAGCTATCTGGCAACATGAACCACCTCCAAGCATTTTGCCAAATTAGAGATAGTTATTGAGCAACTCTGACATCTATGGAATATGGGAATCTAACCTTCCCATGTATTACCTTCCCTCAGTCAATGTTTTCCTAGATATTATCCACCAATGTTGTGCCAACTATGAACCTGCCCAGAGAGTAGTTATGACCCCATTTTAAACTTTCCTCTTTTACATAACTGCTGAGTCTATCAATGAGATGTTACAATTCAAACCCACTCAGCCTCTGGCTCCTCTTTCCATGGGACTTTTTCTTGAGCAAGGCCCTCAATTGTCCAGCTCAGAGATAACCCGTATTTCTCATATGTTCATGAGACCAGATTGCCAGCGCCAAGGCCCACCTCCCTATTTTCATAGTTGGTTCACTGAAGCAGGAAGACTCGTTGTTGATATGATATCCTTCATCTTGGGATTTAATACCAATGAATGTGTTGATGAGATCACCCTAGTTCTACTATCAATTTTTACTCCTGGATAGCCCCCTGCTGTCAAATATGATTATGTCACTTTCATTGCCAACAAAATCCATGATCAATTCTTGAACCTGGATAGAGAGGGAGTCTTCAAATACACATCCTACATATACCATCTATTATTGTATTATCAGCTAGACAACTTTCCATTTCCTATCAGGAAATTGGATTCTAAAGGAGAGAGGAGGTCTGTGATCTTTTGGACCTTAGTCTTCCACAATGTCTATGAATCCCCTTATACCTATTGTGAATTCATTGACTTGTTTGTACATCCAGCCTCCACTCTATTGATAGGAGCTCCTCCTCCTAGGATCTATGGTGATATAAGGAAGATTTTACAGCTTTCCAGGTAATACAAGATAGGTGACTGGTACTTGTACCAAAATCACACGGAAATCAGAATCTATGGATGTGAATTGTGTCCCTTCAAGCTACCCAAATATGTGCCCATGAGGTTATTTGCATTAGAATATTTCAAGCAGCTCATCAATGCAGACTTAACCCACTTCTGTAATGAAAAAGGCTCGACTGAGAATAAAAAACCAGTTAGGCCCTTTTATCATCCATAAGAGGGAGGCATGGGAAGATGCTGAGAAGATATTAGGGGAATGCCTTAAATTGAAGAAGAGTTTTTGGTGGGTGTCATATGACTCAAATAGTTTTATAAGTGACAGAAAAGTCAGAAACAGGACATCAGTTTATATACATCATAGGATCCCACAAATTGAACAGTTTGCTAATCAGGATGAGTGGGTAGAGGGTACATTAATAGAAGAAATTACTGAGCAAGAAAAGATGGGAAAGGCTATGAAAAATCTTGAAAAAACTCTTGACCTGGACTCTTTTGGACAGGTATCTTTCAAGCTACCTTAGCAAACAGGAGTTGGTACATCCTCTACTGGAACTTCTCAGCAGCCTATGCAAGAAACCAGCACACCAGTTATAGGGTCTTCCAAGGGCAAGGAAGTGGCATACACAAAGAAGCTAGCAATGTCTGATCAGCAAGAACAAATTATTCCAGTCCAAACCAAAGTAGCAGAGATTCCTACATTGCAGACTCCTCTAAATGAGGAAAAAGGTAAAAAGAGGGACAGGGAAGAAGGCACACCTATCAGTGGACCTGCAGAACAACCGGGGGCAAAAAGGCAAAGATTGAATCCTCTGTCAGAAGGGGAAATCATTGAAGAAATGACAGACAATTAAGAGGTGAAAGGATAGTCAGCCAGCAGACTTCCCCGGTGATTGACACATCAACTAGCTCACATGGGTAGGAACTAGAAAGGCAGCACAGTGTGGAAGTTTCATCTACTAGGCCACAAGGAAAACAGGCCTCCGACATCAAAAGGAAATTTATTGAGTTAAAGGCTAGAAACAACCCACTGAGGCTGCAGATTTACAACCAGTATCTTAAGATGGCCCCCACCAACCAACAAGGTTAATGTCTGCCTATGACATTAAAGAGGGCAAAATGATTATGAGTTATTTCAAGCCCAAGGTGCGACAACCACAATCAGCTTCGATTACATCAGGACAAATCTGGAGGTATTAGCCAAGGACATTCATCCTATAGACCAGATTGAGCTTCATAAAAAAACTGGAGAGATGGTCTACTCCACACTAGCTGATAAAGCAATGTTGGCTCATAAATTGCAAAATTCCTTGGACAACACCTCTACTCAACTATATTTGGAGAAAGCCTCCTCTCTAGCCAAGGACAACAAGATAAAATATTTGGAGGATATTATCATTGAACTGGGACATGATCCCAAAGATGCCAAGGGCATAAAGGCACTGAAGAAGAAAGAAGAGGACATTGCTGCCCTCAGAAAATAGCTAAAAATGCCTCCCACCATGCGTCCACAGACGACAGAAGTTGTAGAGCAGAAATCAGAGGAGGACATGATGGACCTGCTCATGAGACTAAATGAGAGATTGAGTGAGACAGAGCAGGAATTGGAGAAATCTCTAAAAGAAAAACAGGGAGGGTCGACCTCCCAGCCACCTGAAGTAGTCCCAGTAGTTACAATTGCCCCCTCCACATCTGAAACAACATTTCCTCCCAATGTTCTAGCAACACCAGCAGCACTAGGAAGTAGTATGAGCATGACCACAGAGGAATTGATAAAAGCCATGGAGGAATTAAAACTCAAAGTATCAGAATTGAAACAGGTCAAGGAACAATTAGCAAAAGTAAAAAAAGTTATGATAAATCCAAGATGTGGCAGAAAAAATAAGAGAGGTTAAAGCATTAGAGAATAAAGTGAAGGCATTGGAAAAGGATCTCTCTCTGGATAAACTTCTGGCAGAAATCAAAGGAATTCTGTGGGCCAACATCAATCAGTCCCTTGGTAGTGTGTGGAGATCTATCCAAGTCATTTATGAGCAAATTGACTTGATAAGAGAAGCCCAAGTGGAGATTCAAAAAACAAGAGCTTTATTGAGACAGATGCCTGAACAAGCTAACAGGCTAATACATTTTTTGAATACTAAGACCAGTGAAGAACTAGAAGCACTGGAAATCATAGACAAGACAGGCACCATTCTGGACATCAAGAGAGTTCTAACCAAGAGAACTCTGATGAAAAATTTGGAAAGGAGGTGCCAGGACATGCAGGTGGAGATTAATTCGTTCATAGAAAAGTTTATAGTTTTGCATAAAAAAGGTTTACCAAGTCCTTTGGGAAGTAATGACCGCCTGATGAAACACACAGATTATACACATAAGTTGAATACGTATGCTGCTGGCCAAATTACTGCATCGACAAGTACTTCAGGAATGAAGGCACTTCCATCTGGCCAAAGCTTCTATGACAGCTTGGAAAATTTATTCTACATTGAACATGAGGTGAAGCATCTGTTCACTAGCCCACCTAATTTCTTCAGGTACACAGAGACTGATGAAACTTTGAGAAAGCTTGAGAGACATAAGTTACCGAAAGAGCAGTGGTGGCAAAGTATGTTAGAAATTCTATAGACATATCTTTGGTATCTTTGGTATCTTTGGTGAATTAAAAGTTTTTGCACCATTTACCATAAGGTGGTAAACAGAAATGAATGAGGGGCGTATGGATCAAAGCGTATTACATCAGAATTAAAGACGTCTGAGAAAGCCAGAGTAGCCAGCATAGAATATCAATGGAAAACAGCTATAGACCGACTCACAGAGCCTACCGTCAGCATATCTGACCAAACAGAGCAGCCAGCACAACAACATTTACTTCTTCATTTATTTCTTCCCTGTTTTCAAGACTACGTGTCTCTATCTTTTGTAAAAAATGATGAATCATCACCAGATATTATCTCCTTCAGATATTTTGTAAGATATTTTTATATAAATCCTCCCCACTCGAAGTATTGGTGGTTGGTGAACCATTCTTAGACTGCGCTGTAATGTTGAGATTTCTGAATAGAAAAGCTATTGGAACCAAATTGTTGTCTAGCCTATTGGATGAGGAATTGATGCTGAGGACCTGTTACAGAATTATTGAATCATCTTATGGATCAATAAGTCCATTCTACCTTGTGTTTTACAGTTTCTACGTTTACTATATCATCTATGTTTCATAATCTGAATGGTAAAGAATAGGATTAATTTAGAATTTGCTTAACTACACTCTATCTTCAGTCTTTATTATTCTCTGTGTTTTCTTCAGAATTAGTATAAGCAGTGAATTATTAATTGCTCCTGCTCTCTATTTCTTTCATGTTGACTATTAGCTAAGGAATTATTAACTGCTCCTTAACAGTAATCATCCATTTTCCCTCTTTCAATATGGTGAAGGATTCTTAACTGCCCTTCACCCATTTGAGTTCATTCCATCTGATTCTAGCCTATATTTGTTCCATTGTTTGACTACCTTGCTCTGTGATACCATCCTCTGTAAAGAAACCTAATCCAGGAAGCTACCTCCTTTGACTCCATCATGCCCAATGCACTGAACTATTCAGTTTGCCCCACTGTTCTGCTGAATCTCACCATCCAAAAATCAAACAAAAACCCTGAACTTCATAACTAGCATAATACCTTCCAAAACAAAGTTAAACCATAAAGAGAGAGTCCTCTCTCGATGCATATTGGCTAGAATCTATGTCTAAAAGATTGGGCTGTAGTTACCTCGGTCGTATTCCCTTTCTTACAACTTTTGGGAACAACCTGAGTGATAACATCATTGGCGACTCCACTAGGGATCTGAATAATTTGCTTATTACTGCTATCTATTTTATAAGCTACAGATAGAGCCTGAAGCTAGCCAGGTAGCCTTTGAAATGCTTTTGTTTTGCAATGGTAGAAGTAAATGAATGCTACTTCAGTCTATCTTTGGTCTAGCTTGTAGATTGGACAATTGGTTTCAAATTCTTGATCAGTTCCTTCTTCATAAATCTTTAAGAAAGTTCACAATTTTCATATTTGAAGTGTCTTAAAGAGGCTGTTAAAAGTTGTAGTGTCAAAACAATTAACAAAAAAACCAATTATACACTTATAAGCCTGGCTTCAGAAAGGATTCGTTACACCAGATCACATCCTGATCCAAACCCACGACCTGTGTTCAAAAATCCCAATCTGATTCCTAAGATTCTTAGAAGATAGCAGAGCCAAGAAATTTCTACTATTTCTCGGCCTTTATCCAGATCAAAATCCTATCCTGTAAGGTCAGCTTGCCTCGATGATGAACCTTCTGCCAACTATCTTGAAAACCCTTCATTTGACACCTTTTCCGAATCTAGATTAACCTACAGAGTCCAAGATCCCATATTCATTGAAAATCCACATCTTGACCAACACTTATAGAGCTCCATCCAACCTGAGCTTACCTCTAAAGAAAAACCCAAATCTTCCTGTGATTACTACTGCTTCTCATAGTTCACCATCAGCACTTCATATTTCCCAGCCTCAAGCTACCCCTTCCACTCTTCCATCCACTGTCCATATTCTTGTTTTTGTCCCTACTGCACCAGTTGTCACACATATCCCTGTTAACATGGCAAACAGTTATGCTCCTCTGAACTTACCTGAAAATCTAGGGGCTATGCCCCAAGACTATCAAATCAAAATCACTTCTTTTGATGGCACAGTCTCATATACAACTCAACAACATACTAAGAAAATGACAGATTATTTTGAAATATATGAAGTTGATGATGATGATGATGTTAGAATGAGAATTTTTGTTCAAAGTTTGACTGGAGATGTTAGAACTTGGTTTAGAGCCCTTCCTGCAAACAGTATCAATGACCCACAAGCTCTTTATCAGACCTTCTTGAATAGATGGGAAAAGAAGAAAGATCCTCTGCATATTTTATCAGAATATGAAGGATTAAAGAGAGGTCCCCAAGAAATTGTCCAAGATTATTGTATTAGATTCAATAATGTTTATAACGCTATTCCTCAAAATCTCAGACCTCCTCCGGATTTGGCCCTAATCAAGTTCCCTGATGCATTTGACTCTGATATGGCTTACCAACTTAGGGAAAGAGCTCCTCGAGACTTAGAGGAAATGTAGATTATAGCTGTCAGCATTGAGGCTAACCTAATTTCTAAACGAAATCAGGCCAGAACTGAAATAAGGATGCCTTTCAAAGAAGAACCTTCTGCCTTTGAACATAAATTAGATGCTATTATTAAAGGAATGGATAGACTTGGAGATAGAGTAGAAACAATTGAGAGGAAATCCTCTTGGGATGGCCAACCAGGCAACACTAGAAGAAATCCAAACTTTAGGAAAAACTAGAACCCTAACATTGGAAAGTCTGGACCTGACCAAAATATTAGCCCCCCATTCCAAGAAAATTTTGCTGAAGCCTCAACTTCTGAGGAACCACCAGAAGACACTCAAATTAACTTGATGGGCGTCAATAGTTAACAACAAGTTTTCTTAACCCAAGAAGGATAAGAAGCTAACACTCTCAAACAATTCCAAATTCAGTCAGGTGAGTGATTTGATTTTAGGGAAGGATATGATACAACAATCTACGAAGTCCACAAGCAATACAATCTGAGGAGTAGGAGAATAGATGTCCCTGAAACTAATAATAAGAAGGATGCCAAGCAGCCTAAAAAAATTAAAATCAATAAACACCCTTCACAAGTCCCTCCCGGAACAGATCTAAACCCAAAAAACCCAATAATTGAAGATGTATCAGATGGGCAACGATCTGATAGACAACCTTCTACTTCTTTTCCTCCCAAAGGAAATGTAGAAGAACCTCGTGAAAATGATTTATAAGCAACAACAGGCCATAGTACCACTCCTGAAAAAGAGAAAAACAAAGAAAATACAACAGAACAAGAGAATCCCACTGTCAGAAATGCAAAAACTGAAACTGAAAAACCTTTCAATCTTGAGACCGAAATAGGAAAATTAAAAGTAGCCATTCCATTGTCAGAATTGGCTAAACATGATGTCTATAGAAGTCAAATTAGTAGATCACTTCAAATCTTTGTGAACCAAGATTCAGTAAATGTTTTTGATGATCAGCCTGAATTGATTTTTGGACCTGAGGTAAATGGAAAATCAATAGATGGAGGTGTTCCTCCTTTCTATGTAAGTCTAAGCATACATGAAAAAATACTTCATAATGCCATGTTTGATTCTGGTGCTTCTCACAACTTAATACCTAAATCTGTAATGGAGAAGTTGGAACTAGATATCACCAGGCCATACAAAGAATTATTCTCTTTTGACTCCAGCCAGGTCAGATGTCTAGGATTGATCAAAGATTTATGTGTGTCATTAGTTCAATATCCTGCCAAAACAATTCTAATGGACATAGTGGTAGCTGATATTCCACCCAAATATGGCATGTTATTGTCTAGGTCTTGGGGTGCAAAGCTTCAAGGATCACTACAGTTGGACATGTCCTATGCTACTATTTCAGTATTTGGTCAACCAAAGAAGTTATATCGAGAAACTTTGATGAAATATGTGGTGAGTAGCCAGGAGAAACCCCAGAATTTCCCTATCTACTCCATGCATTCTGATTTTGACTCCTTCATTCTCTATAATGTTGAAACAAATCCCCCAGCTAATGTCAAGGTTTTAACATTTCAACAAGCAGAAATTTCAAATGAAAACTCTAGTGCTCACATTCTAGAAATTTCCAAGAACAACGATATATCAGACACTCAAGATAAAATAGATAAAACCAAACAAATATATATTTCCATAAAGCAAATTACTAAGATTCCTAATACTGACTACGAACATGAAACCCTTTGGTATTTAGAATTTGATGGTTCAGTTAACAAATTAGGAGCAAGAGCTGGAATCTGGGTGCATAATCTAGAAAATGACCATGCTAAAGGTCATGCTTACAGGTTAAACTTTAAATGCACCAATAAGATGGCTGAATATGAAGCCTTATTGCTAGGACTTAAATCGGTCAAAAGTTTAGGTGCAACAAGGGTATCAGTTTTGGGAGATTCTAATTTAATCATCCAATAGATAAAAGGAAACTTCCTCACAATTGATCCCAGACTGAGAGCTTATAGAGGAACAACAATTGACATTCTAAACACATTTCTTGAAACACAGCTTACCAAAATTCCAAGAAAGCATAATTTGCATGTTCATAGCTTAGCAACATTTTCCAGCACTTGTAAATTAATGTTTGAACCTAACCATCAATTAACAGCTGAGATTAGACACAAGCCAGCAATACCTGACAATATAAAGAGCTAGCAAGTGTTCAATAATGATATTCAGATCAACAATTTTCTAACTCTAGAGGAAGAATTTTCTAGCACAAATATAGACTTAGACACTGTCAGTGAGATAGATCAAACAGAAAAAATACAAACAAACATTTCAACAGAGAATGCAAGTCAAAGGATTCACCCCACAAAATTTACCAAGGAGGAAATCCAAAACCTTAAGGAAATAGATATTGATGAGATCGTTGAATGAGAAGCCGAAGTTATTGATTTAAAAGATAATTGTTTGCCCAAAGGATTAACCCCTTTGGAAGATTTCTTTGATTCTAATGATATCCCAAAGAAACGCAAAATGCTACCTCTAAAAGCTGACATTGAAGACTGTAACATAGGAACTAAGGAAAATCAGAAAGTGATAAAATTATCCAAAACTTTGCCCCCTGATCAAAAGCTTAAATATGTTGAATTGTTCAAAGAATTCCAAGATGTTTTTGCCTGGAGCTATGAAGATCTAAAACCTTATGACGCCTTTGTAATTCAACATACAATACCCCTCAAGGAAAAGCAGAAACCATTCAAACAAAAGCTCAAAAGAATTAATCTTGTACTACTTCCCCTAATTGAAAAAGAAATCAAAAGAATGTATGAAGCAGGGATAATCACTCCTATCAGGTTTTCAGAGTGGGTGTCTAATCTAGTACCCACTAGGAAAAAAACAGGGGAAATCAGATTGTGTGTTGATTTAAGGAATGTGAACAAGGTTTCTTTAAAATACAATTACCCCTTGCCCAAGATGGACCACATTTTACAAAGGGTAGTGGGTGCCTCTAGGATTTCACTTTTAGATGGATTCTCAGGTTTTAACCAGATTCTGGTCCACCCTGGTGACCAAGAAAAAACTGCTTTTACAACACCATGGGGAACTTTCAAATATGTTAAAATGCCATTTGGACTTAAGAATGCAGGGGCAACCTTTCAACGAGCAATGGATATAGCTTTTGCAAAGGAAATTCATGATTTTCTAGTCATATATCTAGATGACCTCACTGTCTTCTCTAAATCCGACCAGCAACATCTAGATCATTTAAGACAAGTGTTTCTAAAATGCAGAAAGTATGGTATTTCATTAAACCTAAGAAATCACTCTTTGGTTTAGAAGAAGGCAAACTGTTAGGCCACATCATTTCCAAAGTTGGCATCAGAATTGATCCTGATAGAATACAAGCCATTCTACAAGTACCTCACCCCAGAAATGTCAAAGAACTTCAAGCTTTCCTAGGGAAGATCAACTTTTTAAGAAGGTTTATACCTAATTTTGCTGAATTAATTAGATTGTTGAACAATATGTTAAAAAAAGATTCCAAGTTTAAGTGGAAATTAGAAGCCAAACAAGCATTTGAAGAAATTAAAATGGCTTTGACTAGAACACCAGTCCTTACAAGTCCAAAATTTGATAGGGATTTCATAATATTTTCATTTGCATCAAAACACACCATTGCTGATGTTTTACTAAAAAAAGATGATCGAGGAGGTGAAAAACCCATAGCCTTTTTTAGTAAAACACTTAGAGATGCACCATTAAAATACCAAATCATGGAAAAACAGGCTTATGCACTTGTGAAAGCTATCAAAGACTTTAGAATCTATATTTTATACTCCCATGTAATAGCTTATGTGCCAAGTACTGCTGTCAAATACATCCTAACTCAGGAGGGAATTGAAGGAAAACAAGGAAAATGGATAGCTAATATTTTGGAGTATGATATTGAAATAAAACCTACAAAACTGATAAAAGGACAGGGATTGGATAAACTCATGACTGAAACAAACTTTCAAGCCCTTGATATCAATGAACTTGATAATGAACAAGAGATGGTACCTCCACAGATCAATCAGGCCTTTTTAGAATCACCTTGGTACGTTGATATAACCCATGTATTATTAAACCTGTAGGCTCCTCCAGGATTATCCAGGACAAAGAGAAGGTTTTTAGAGATGAAAGCTTCAAAATTATGTATTCTAGATAATGTTTTATTTTGGAAAAATCAGGAAGGTATTCTATTGAATTGTTTAATAAAATATGAAGCTGACAAAGTACTCAAAGAATTTCATGCAGGGGACTGTGGTGGTCATCTTTACTGGAAACCAACTGCAGACAAAATCCTAAGGGCTGGATTTTATTGGCCAACCTTGTTCGCTGATGTCAAAATGTTTGTCACTGCTTGCCACAAATGCCAAATTTTTGAAGGCAAGAGGAAACTTTTACCTCTACCCCTTAGACCAATTTCCACAGAAAAGCCCTTCCAACAATGGGGTTTGGACTTCATTGGGGAAATCCATCCTCCCTCTTCTGGCCAACATAAATGGATTTTCACTGCCACAGATTATTTCACCAAGTGGATATAAGCCATCCCTTGTAGACAAGCCAATGTTTCAGTTATCATAGGATTCATAGAAACCAACATACTGTTCCAGTTTGGCTGTCCTGAAAAGATTATAACTGATAATGTTGCTGCTTTCAAATCCAAGAAAATGTTAAATTTTTGTCATAAATACCATATCACTTTAGGTCATTCCATAGCTTATTACCCTCAAGGTAATGGTCTAGCTGAGTCCTCCAATAAAAGCCTGATTAACATTATGAAGAAATTGTTGGAAGAGAACAAGAAAAACTGGCATAAGAAACTTAAAAATGCACTGTGGGCAAACAGATTAACTACAAAGAGATCTATTGGAACTAGTCCCTATGAGCTAGTTTACGGCATGGAAGGTTGTATTTCCTTCATCTTTGGGAGTCCCTGTAATGAAATTACTACAATAAATCTAGGTGGAACCCAATGACATTCAGAGAAGAATAAATCAGACCATTCATTTGCAGCAGACCAGAGAGGAAGTATATCAAAGATCTCAAGTGCTACAAGAAAAACTCAAGAAGATTTTTGATAAAAGGAAAAAGGTTGAAGATTTCTACATTGGAGACAAAGTTTTAAAATGGGATTCTAGGAGAGAAGACAAAGGAAAGCATGGGAAGTTTGACTTCCTATGGAAGGGACCTTTTATTATCCAGGCCTTGCAAGGGAATAATACTTACTTATTGAAGAATCTGGATGGTTCAGAAGCGAAAGAAGGGCCAGTTAATGGTCAGATGCTGAAATACTACTTTGATCCGACTGTCTGATATATTTTGTTTTAACCTGTACATACTTTATATTTGATAATGTCTCGGCTTAGATTGGATAATATCTTGCTGAAGTTGAAGCCCGAAGAGAAGGCCCTAAGCTTCACAAAGTGCAACTATCCTACATATATATAAAGCAACCAACAGAAGGAGATTTCATAGCACAATCAAGAGTTACGGAGAAGGCTATCTGACCTACTATTCTTGACTTTCCACCAGGGAAAGCCATCCCCAAGTGGAGCCAGTGTTATGCTCCTATACCAATAGGTGTCATATTTCATGATTGGCTAGATTTGCTCTGCAATATGTTCATACCTTTTCTAGTAGCAAAGGTTTTCCATATTCTCAAAAAATCAAAAAATTTAAAAATGTAAAGAGGGTATACCCTAAAAGAAAAATCAAAGGGTAAAAAAATAAATGGTCAAAAGAAAAAATGAAAAGAAATGAACCCCAAATAAAAGACCAGGAAAGTGTGCAAGTTCAAATGCCACTACTATTTCAGTTTCCGTAAATAAAGCATCATGTACAGTTTGTTGAACTTTTTACCACAATTGATGAATAGCCAAATAGCTTAATCATGGCTAGTTCATGTTTTGAATTTCCTGTTTTAGAGATAGAGAAGAAAAATCTGTCCAAACTTTTTAAACTTGGCAGATAAGTAGATAGGTAGAGAAGCAAAGGAGCTCAACAGTTTAATCTGAGCCCTTGGAAGAACTAAGTGCAGACTTAGATAGGTTTATCATGCAAAAAATAAAAAAAAATAAAAATTGATGAGGGTTTGCTAGTCCAAGTGCACCCAATGGAAAAGAAGAAAAAATATTAGGTACAGTAGGCTGGGTAGGCAGTTTTGGTGTTGCAGAAGCATATTTGTGATTGATTTTGTCTCTCAAGATGTTCATCTTACTGTCATCAAAAGTACCACGGCAGATGTTTGAATGCAGCTCAAGCAAGGTGTTAGCCTCCTATACCAATAGGTTTCATGTTTCATGATTGACATGGGAAGTTCCAAATATGTTCAACTTTGATACTGCAAAGGTTCCATATTTTTGTGTACAGACACGTGTAAATATTGTAAATATTGTTCTTCATATTGATGGGTGGTCCAACAGTTCAATCTGGATCATGCCATGTTTAAATTGCTATTGTAGAATAGAGAAAGAAAATCTGTCCAAACAGTTTAAGCTTGGCAGATTAGTAGCTAGGTAGAGAATGAAGGTGCCCAACTGTCTAATCTAGGCCCTTGGAAGCAATAAGGGTAGTTTTAGTTAGGAGGGCAGTTAAAAAAGAAAAAAGCAATCAGGGTTTGCAAGTCTAAGTGCACCCTTCACGAAGTAAGAAAAAATGCTAGGTGTATTAGACTGGGTAGGTAGCCTGGGGTTGCAGAAGCCAGATCATCTTCAGTTTTGGCCTTGACAAAGAAAGCTCATCTCATCAGTGGCAGAAGTACCAATGCTGTGTTTCGATGGAAAAGTTTGGAAGCATGTCTAACTTCCCTTCACTCCCCCTAAAAGTCTCTTACTAACATCCCCCTAATGGACCTTGGGATCTGCCCAACAAGTCCTAGTTTTACCTCATGTTTGTAAAATATCAAGTCAAAGTGTTGGCTTTCATTAAAGAAAAGAAGCCACATTTCTTGTGTAAAATCAGTCCCCCACATTCATTCACCCCTAAGTCTAAGTTTTACTTCTTAAACTTAGCCTTCTGCTCCACTTTCACCTCACAAACTCATATTAACGCCTAACTCTACTATATAGCTCCCTAACTACTTTCCCATCCCTATTGCTACTAAAACTATATAAAATCCCCAAAAATAATAATATCCCCTTCCCTTGGCACTATAGCCATATATTCTAAAAGTTTGGGGAAATATTAAGTCCATCTGGGACTTATATTTAACCCTTCCGCGTTTGTCCCTTGGGATCAGTTAACCTCTGGTTGAATTGATAACCATTTGTTCCCCCCCCTCATGAACCATTTTCTATGTCACTCCGCGTTCATATTTTGTGATAAAATTGGTTCAAATCATACCCATGTTGTATAAAACCCATAAAAACCCACATTATTAAAGTCCCCCCCCCCGCCGTATAAAAACAAATAATAAAAATGTGCGCCAGCCCCGTCCCTAACCATCTGCCCCCTTATCTGTCCCATCGGCCGTTAGATCTGGCGCACCTTAGATCTACGGTGGGCGGGTCTTTTCCTGTCCCGATATGCTGAGGGTTAACGTCCGGGAGATGGGCGGTTTTCCTGCCGTACTCCCGCCACGTGTCGCCCTCCCGGCTGTGTCGGGGCCCCCTCCGCCGAAACCGCTTCTGCGCAAAAGCGGTGCGATATGAAACCACAAACCGCTTCCCTTATATGACGTCGGCGCCACGTCTTCCCATGACGTCACCTCCGCACCACCGATGCTCTGCCACGTTGCTGCCACCTCACCTCTTTGTGCCCGCGCCCTGCCACTGTGTCATTACCACATCACTGCCCCGTCAACTGCCACGTCACCCATCCGTACCCGGGACCCGCCGATGACGTCATGCTGACGTCATCCCAAAAAAGCACCAAAAGCGCCAAAATGACATTTTTTGTATAAAAAGCGCGCAAACGACTGTTTTTGGTCATTTTCATTGGTCCATTTGTAAAGCTCTGGTTCGCTGTTTTTACCGTTTTCACTCCCAAAGCTCGGATTCGACCAACCAAGCCGCTATAGCCTGCAATTCGACTCCATAGCTTGCCATTGTACCAGCTCGTCCACCCTCGGCACCATTTTAACCAGGTATTTGCCGGATTTCCCCTCTTCGCCCCTGTTCTTCCCATTTTTCTCCGTTTTACATGCTGCAAACCTACAAAATTCCTCAATTAGCAACTCTGCTGCACCTAAGACTTCACCAAAATCCACTGATAAGCCTTCACCTCAAAAGGAACCCTGTAAACCCGCGCCCATTTACAATTTCACCGTCAAAAACTCCATTTAAAGCTCGGCCTCCAGACAAAATCTTGTAACAGACCATCATTGCCCAATTCCGCCTCATCCCACTGGAAATGTCAGTCCTTTAAGCTGTAATTATCCCTTTCCCCTTTGGTCCCTAAATTTCACCTAAAAACTGCAAAGATTGCCTCTTTCATCATAGTGCCAAACAGTCAAAGCTATTGTTACATTTGAGTTCAGTCCCAGGTTCCTATGCTAGTCCTCACAAACACGTTTGTTTAGCCAGCTGTTGCCTTGATCTTCCTTCCAAGCTCAAACATTGAAAAGTTTCATAATGGCCACTCCATCAGCTCTAGACATCACTCCCATGAATCCACCAAGCAAAGAGCTTGAATCAATGGCCTTGGCTGACAGAGATTATATTATTCAAGACCTAGTTGGGGACAGGAATCATTTGCATACCTACTGCCAGCTAAGAAACAACTTTATAAACAACTCTGACATGTATGGCATATGGGAGTCCAATTTGCCACATTATTTCCTCCCCTCTGTCAATATTTTTACTGAGATTATTCACCTGTGTGCTGCAAACTATGAGCCAAATCAGAGGGCTGTCAAATCTCCATCTGGGAGTATACTTTTTTATATCACTCCTGACTCCATCAACCAGATGTTAAATTTCAAACAGACTCAGCTATTATTTCCTTTCTCCATGAAGCACTTGCTGGAAGAAGCCTCCTGGCTCCCTGGCCCCAAGATTGAGAGAATTTCTAAGACATTTATGAAGGCAGATTGCCAACCTAAGGAGCCTCCTCCATTCTTATATGTCCATTTCAATGAGGTTGGCAAGCTACTTGTAGACATGATATCTTATGTATTAGGTTTCAAAACAAGTGAACATGTGGATGAAACAGTGCTGGTTCTGTTGTCTTCATTCAGCCAAGGGCAGCCTCCTACTGTCAAGTATAATTATGCCAAGTTCATAGCAAACAAAATTCATGACCAGCTCATAAAGCTAGATAGGGAAGGAGTCTTCAAGTATTCCTCATACATCTACCATTTGTTCATGTATTATCAGTCTAAAAGCTTCCAGTGTCCCATCAAAAAATTGGATTCAAAGGGGGAAAGAAGGTCTGTTGTCCTCTGGTCATCAATATTCCATCAAGTCCAGCATTCTCCATACTCTTACTGTGAGTTCATTGACCAGTTTGTCTATCCAGTCTCCTGCCTCTTAATGAAAGCTCCTCCTCCCAGAATATCTTATGATATGCAGAAGATATTGCAGCTATCTAAGAGCTACAAAATAGGTGATTGGTATCTATACCAGGATCACACTATCATCAGAATCTATGGTTGTGAACTCTTTCCTTACAGGCTCCCAAGATATGTACCAATGAGGTTGTTTGCCTTGGAATACTACAGGCAGCTTATCAATTCAAATTTGACTCATTTTCACAGCACCAAGAAGAAGGCTCACCTGAAATTTAAAGACCACCTAGGCCCCTTTATCATGAACAAGAAGGAAGGTTGGGAAGATGCTGACCTAATACTGAAGGATCAACTTAAGTTGAAAAGAAGTTTCTGGTGGGTCCCTTATGACCCACTTGGCTTTATTAGTGCCAGAAGAGTCAAATATAGATTGACAGCCTATACACATTGCAAAATCCCACACATTGAAAAATATGCTAATCAAGATGCGTGGGCACAAGGCACATTAGTTGAAGAATTCACTCAGGAGGAAATTATGGAGCAAAATGTTAAAGATCTTGAAAAAACTATTGACTTAGATTCTTGTGAGCAGGTAATATTCAAGTTGCCACAACAAATTGGAGAGGGCACATCAGCTGCAGCAGCTGCACGAGCCAGCCAAGCACCATCTTCATCAACAACAGGTGCAGCAAAAGGAAAAGAGGCAATGGATACAGAACAGGTCACTACAGAGCTGCCTGCTACTTCAATGGAGCAGTCCCAAGAACAGGCTCCTCCGCAACAAACAGAGGCACCCCAAATGCCAGTTTTATAGACTCCTGCCCATGAGGAAAGAGGCAAAAAAAGTGACAGAGAAGATTCCACACCTGCCAGTGGATCTACACAACAGCTTGAAACTAAGAGGCAAAGAGTTGATTCTCCATTTGAAGAGGAAATCAGTGAAGAGGTCCTTGAAAGCCCAAGGAGAGATAGAGAGGGAAATCAACAAATGCCTACTAGCTCTTTCCAACAAGAGCTAGACAAACAGCATGCCATGGAGGTGTCTTCCTCCACACAACAAAGCAAGAGACCAGCTAGCATCAAAGCCACCTTCAAGGAAATCAAGGCTCAAAATGAGCTACTAAGAGTGAAATTGTATGACCAATTCCTGAAGGCAACACCTGCCAAGTAGGAAAGATTGATGGCAGCATATGATATCAAAGAAGAGAAAATGATTCTCAGCCACTTCAAGCCCAAAGTTCAGCAGCCCCAGACAGCTACAGACTATGTCGGGACAAATATGCAGGTCCTGGCCAAAGACATTCACCCCATGGATCAAATAGAGTGAAATGGTCTATGCCACTTTAGCAGACAAGGCCACACTAGCCCATGAATTGAAGTAATCATTGAAGAACACTAACACTCAGTTAGATTTGGAAAAAATGTCCTCCTTAGCCAAAGACAATAGAATAAAGACATTGGAGGAGATTATTATTGACTTAGGACATGATCCTAAAGATCCTAAGGGCGTCAGGGCCATTATGAAGAAGAAGGACGATGATATTGCTGCATTAAGAAAGCGATTGAGGTTGCCTCCTACTGAACACCCTCAAACTGCAGAGCTAGTACAACAGAAAGAAGCTGAGGATACATTGGATTTGCTTATGCAAATGAACCAAAGAGTAATCCAGATGGAGGAAGAATTAGAAAGAGCAACCCAGAGCAAGCAGGGAGAGTCATCTTCTCAGCCTCCTCCAGCAGTTCCAGCTAATGTCCCTGTTCCTCCTACACAGCCAGCAGCAATCCCAGAAACTACATCAGCAACAACAGCAGTAGCAACTACAACAGCATCTGAAGCAAGCATGAGCATGGACGAAATGATGAAAGCTGTCAAGGAGCTTGAGCTTCAGGCTACAGAGATAAAAGAGGCCAAAGAGAAATTGGCCAATCTTGAAGAAAAGTATGATAAGTCCAAAATGACAGTAGCTGAAAAAACAAGGGAAATTAAGTCCTTGAATGACAAAATTAAAGCCTTGGAGAAAGAGCTAGCTTTGGACAAAACCCTGGCTGAAATAAAGAAGATTCTGTGGGCCAAGATTAATCAGTCAATCACTAGCCAATGGAGGTCAATTCAAGCCATGTATGAACAGGTGGAGCTAATTGGCCTAGCTCAGTTTGAAACTCAGAGAGCCAAAGCAGCATTGGGAAACATGCCTGAGCAGGCCAACAAAATGATCAACTTTTTAAAACATCAGACTAAGGAAGAGCTGGCAGCACTGCAGATCATGAATAGAACAGATGCCATACTGACAGAAAAGAAGGTGCTCACATTAAGAGGCTTTGTGCAAACTCTAGAAGCAAGATGTCGGGAAATGCAAAAGGATGTAGACAATTTTAAAATAAAGCTTGCAGCACTACAGACTAAAGGGTTGCCCAGCTTACTGACTAGCGTTGGAAGGTTATTGACATGTGACCAATATGCAACTAGGCTCAATAACTATGTCACAAATCAGCTTACTGCTTCATCAAGTTCTCCAGCACAGGCAGGACCTCCTTCAGGACAGACTCTCTATGACAAGCTGGAAAACTTATTTTACATGAAACATGAAGTTAACCATCTGTTTGAGATGCCACCCAACTATTACAAGTATACAAAGGCGGATGAGACACTCATCAAAATACAAAGGCATCAACTTCCTCCAGAAGATTGGTGGCATGCAATGCTGGCCATTTTACCCAGGTGATATCAGTCTTTTCGCTCCTTTTTCAATTTTCAAATTTCATGTCAGCTACAGGTCAGCGGGATTAAATCCCAGGCACCGGATAAAGCAGAGAAACAACAAGTGGAGTAGGTCAAATTAATGACAAGGCAAAGGGTTGGGACAACAAGCCCAAAAAGCGCGGATTTTTGAAAGCGCAGCCCCAACCGACTCAAATGGACTCAAAAGTCAACATTCACTGACAGAAAGAGCAGCTGTTACATTTGTCTTTACTTCAGCATTTACTTTCTCATCAGCCGCTCCTTAGGAGTTGGTGAAAGAATTTATGAGTTAATAAGTCATCCTCTAGATATTTTGTATCTCCTTTTTTGTATAAATATCCCCTCATAGAATGTTTTTGGGGTTGGTTGATTAGTTTACTTCATGAGAGACTCGCACTGTATATCTGATAGTTTCTTTAATCAAAGACTGCTGAAAAGCTTGGAGGATGGACTGTCTGCTGTGTGTTCAATGGTTGAAGAGTGACTATGGAATTCTTGTGCTACTACATGGGACAATAAGTTTTTCTTCATTCTATTTTCAGTTTATGAATGCGTTTATCCGCTATCGTATCACCATCTAAATAGTAGGAAAAATGGATAGTCTAGACTTTGCTTAGCTGCACTCTATGCTCAATTTCTATTGTTTCTATATGTTTTCCTCTGAATTAGCTATGAATATGAATTCCTCTTGGCTCATATTTCCCCTAATTCACCCATGTATGACAGTTATTTAGGAATTCTTGACTACTCCTAGATAGAACTCATTCACTTTCCCTCTGTTAAGCTAAATGAGAGATTCTTAGTTGCCTCTCATTCCTTAGCCTTCATTCCATCCTTATTCAGCTCGAATGTTGTTTCATGTATAGCTATCCTGCTCTATAGTCCTCTTGTGACCAAGAAAACGCACCAGTAGCCCTACTTCATGACTCCATGCCCAATGGTTTGAACCTCTTACACTATGCATGCCTCCCTACTTGAAGACATCAGCCATCCCACCAAAACTTAAACAAAACACAAAGAACTCCATAACTAGCCTAAAATCTCACAAAACAAAGCTAAATCCTAAAGAGAGAGCCCTCTCTGATTGCAGGTAGGCTAGGACCTGCAGTCCAAAGGTTGGTTTGTGGTTACCTCGGCCGTATTCCCTTGGGGGTCAATGGGAACAACCTGAGTGATAACATCATTGGCGACTCCACTGGGGACAGAACGAATTTTCCAACTACTGTCTACTCCTTAATGCTGCAGATAAAGTTTGAATGACAGCTAGGAAGCCTTGGAAACTGCTCCAAAATTTGATCAGTCTCTTTCTAAACCACAACTATTCCTAGAAAATTTCCAAAAAACAAGTTCAGAAGCTGGCTCCAAAGAAGAAGACCCGTTACACCAGGTCTAATCTAGATCCAGATCCACCAGCTGTTTTTGAAAATCCTAATTTAATTCCAAAGATTCTCAAGAAATAAGAGGAAGAGGAACAATTTACAGATTCAAGCCCTGAAATAGTTCCTCAAAGTTATATTCCAACCCCTGCTAAAATTTCATTTCATCCTCACACCACTGCTCCCACATCTCCTAGTTCCTCATCCACTTCACAAAGTACCTTCTCTACTCCTCCATCTACTGCACATACTACTATTATCCCTGTTGTCCCAGTTGTTCCGTTTATTCCTGCTGTCCCACTTATCCCAGTAAATATGGCGAATAGATATGCACCCTTACAGTTACCTGCAAATCCAAGGGCTATGCCTCAGGATTATCAAACCAAGATCACTTACTTTGATGGTATTGGTTCTTACACAGCCCTGCAACATACCAAGAAAATGCAGGACTACTTTAAAAACTATGAAATAGATGATGATGGTGTAAGAATGAAAATTTTTGTCCAAAGTTTAACAGGAGATGTAAGGACCTGGTTTAGAGCTCTTCCTGCAAATTCTATAGGTGACCCAGAGGCCCTTTACCAAACTTTCCTTAACAGATGGGAAAAAAAGAAAGATCCACTTCATATATTATCTGAGTATGATACTATAAAAAGAGGCCCTCAAGAAGCTGTTCTAGATTATTGTGCTAGATTTAACAACGTTTACAATGCTATTCCACAAAACCTTAGGCCTCCACCTGATCTAGCCTTATATAAATTCCCTGATGGATTTGACTAAGACATGGCATATCAGTTGAGAGAAAGAGCCCCTCAAACCTTGGCAGACATGCAAAACATAGCTGTTAGTGTAGAGGCAAACCTGATAGCCAAGCGAAATAGAGCAAGGGCTGAGAGAAGAACCACTTTCAAAGAAGAACCATCAGGTTTAGATCAGAAACTAGATGCAATCATCAGTGGCATGCACAGACTTGGAGATAGGGTAGAAACAATTGAAAGAAAATCATCATGGGATGCACAACAAACTAATACTGTCAGAAACCCAAATTTCAGGAAAAACCAAAATCCAAATGCTGGAAGGGCTGGCCCAGATCAAGACATAAGACCTCCTTTCCAAGAAAACTATACGAAAGCATCAACCTTTAGTGAACCCATAGAGGACACTCATATAAACTTGGTGGGTTCAAAGAGAGAACATAATGTTTTCTTAACAAAAGAAGACTATGATCATACCCAAAAAGATCAAGATGATCATGACTTTAATCAATTTCAGACTAAGCCCGGAGAATCTTTTGACTTCAAGCAAGGATACGATTCGGCTGTTTATGAAGTTCACAAACAATACAAGCTGAGAAGTAGGACCATAGATGTGCCAGAGCCCGTCAAACAAAGGAAGTGAAGCAGCCCAAGAGGATTAAGGACAAGACTGCTTTCTTGGGGCCTACTGACAGAATAGTCCCAAATCCGAAAGAAGTTACAATAGAGGATATAACAGACACATCAGACATGCAACCCTCCAATAGTCAACCTTTGGTATCCTCCTCCTTAAAAGAAACTACAAATAGTGTTCCTGAAGGTCTTCCCGAAACAGAATTACCTCAAGATGATTCTGATAATCAAAAGAAAGTAGCTGATAACACAATGGAAAAGGGAAAATTTGCTAGTCACAATACTAAAACCCAATCAGAAAAACCATTTGATTTGGAGGCAGAAATAGCCAAGTTAAAGATATCTATCCCTCTCTCTGAACTTTCCAAACATGACATATATAAATAGCAAATCAAAAGATCTCTGCAAATACCAGAAAATAAGGATGATGTTAATGTTTTGGATGATACACCTGAGTTACTTTTTGGCCCAAAAGTTGATGGAAAAACAATAAATGGAGGTGTTCTACCCTTTTATGTCAGCCTACATATTCATGATAAAATATTACACAATGCAATGTTTGACTCAGGAGCTTCACACAACCTAATGCCCAAAGCTGTAATGGAGAAACTAAACCTTGATATCATAAGACCATACAAAGACTTATTCTCATTTGATTCCAGCCAGGTCAAGTGTTTAGGTTTAATCAAGGACTTGTGTGTGTCTTTAGTCCAATATCCCAATAAGACAATTCTAATGGACGTGGTGGTAGCTGATATCCCACCTAAGTATGGTATGTTGTTATCAAGATCCTGGGGAGCCAAACTCCAGGGGTCTTTGCAATTAGATATGTCCTATGCCACTATCTCAGTCTTTGGGCAACCAAAGAGACTGTATAGAGAAACACTAATGAAATATGTGGTAAGTAGTGAGGAAAAGCCCCAAAACTTTCCTATTTATTCAATCCATTCTGATATGGATTCTTTTATCTTGTTTAATGATGATGGATGTCCTCCAACTGAGGATAAGCCTTTGGCTCTTGAGCAAAAACCATGCATAAATGAGGAATCAATTGCTTAAAACCTTGAAACTACTGAAATGATTGATGAAACTACCATACAAGAAAAACCATATGAAACACAAAACTCTAAACTGCCCACTCCAAAAATAACTGAAACTCCCAATACAGAACAAGAACAAGAAATCCTTTGGTGCTTGGAGTTTGATGGTTTAGTTAATAAACTAGGAGCAGGGGCAGGAGTGTGGATCCATAATACACAAAAAAATCATGCAGAGGGTCATGCTTATAGATTGAACTTCAGATGTACCAACAACATGGCGAAGCCCTCCCTCATAGGTCTTAAGCTGATTAGAGATCTAGGAGCAACAAGAGTGTCAATTCTAGGAGATTCTGATTTGATTATTCAACATATGAAAGGCAACTTTGTTACCAATGATAATAGACTGAGAGCCTACAGACATGCTGCCACAGAGATACTCAATACCTTCGCAGATTCCCAACTTGCTAAGATTCCTAGAAGCCATAATCTTCATGCGCATAGTCTAGCTACTTTTGCTAGCACTTGTAAGCTGCCCTTTGAACCAAATCACCATTTTACTGCTCAAATAAAGCACAGGCCTGCTGTCCCAAACAATGTTAAAGACTAGCAAGTCTTTGAGAATGATGCTCAAATCAATAATTTCTTGACTTTACAGGAAGAATTTTCAGGCCTAAACATTGATGATCATGCCATAAATGACCTACAACAAGCAGTAAACCAAAATCAGCAAACTTTAACAGCTGAAACAGCTAGACAAATGCTGCATCCGACCATCTTTGATGAGAAAAACATAGAAGAGTTGAAACAAATGCATTTGGATGAAATAGCCAAAACAGAGGACGAAATCATTGATTTAAAAGACAATTTTCTCCCTGCTGGCCTCACTCCATTAGAAGACATGTTTGATGCAAACGATGTTCCTAAAAAACCAAAAATGCAGCCCTTGAATGCTGCAATTGAATACTGTAATATAGGGACAACAGAGAAGCCCAAAATGATAAAGTTGTCCAGCTCTTTGCCTCCCGATCAAAAGCCAAAGTATGTTGACCTGTTCAAAGAGTTTCAAGATGTATTTGCATGGAGTTATGAGGACTTGAAGTCCTATGACACCTCAGTTATTCAACATACCATCCCTTTAAAGCCAAATCAAAAGCCCTTCAAGCAAAAACTAAGGAGAATCAATCTTGTGCTTCTTCCTTTGATGGAAAAAGAAGTGAAGAAAATGTTTGAGGCTGGTATCATAGCACCCATTAGATTTTCAGAATGGGTATCCAATCTTGTTCCCACAAGGAAAAAATCAGGTGAGATTAGGCTATGTGTGGACCTAAGAAATTTAAACCAAGTCTCCCTTAAAGACCACTACCCATTGCCCAAGATGGACCACATTCTACAAAGAGTAGTGGGGTCTTCAATAATTTCATTGCTTGATGGCTTTTCAGGTTTCAATCAAATACTAGTTCACCTGGATGACCAAGACAAGACAGCCTTTACAACACCGTGGGGAACTTTTAAGTATGTAAAAATGCCTTTCGGGCTAAAAAACGCTGGTGCAACCTTTCAAAGGGCCATGGACATTGCTTTTGTCAAGGAAATCCATGATTTCCTGGTTGTCTACCTTGATGACCTTACTCCTTTCTCAAAATCTAATCAAAAGCACCTAAAACACTTAAAGCAAGTATTCCTAACATGTAGGAAATATGGGATTTCCTTAAACCCCAAGAAGTCTTTATTTGGCCTTGAAGAAGGAAAACTTCTTGGCCATATCATTTCAAAAGATGGGATTAGAATTGATCCTAAAAGAATTCAAGCCATCCTACAAATCCCATATCCAAGAAATATCAAAGAGTTACAAGCATTCCTTGGAAAAATTAATTTCCTAAGGAGATTTATCCCAAACTTGGCTGAGCTGATAAGAATGCTAAATAACATGTTAAAGAAGGATTCCAAGGTAAAATGGACTTTAGAAGCCAAGCAAGCATTTGAGGGCATAAAGTCAGCCTTGATCCAAGCCCCAATCCTCACAAGTCCTCAATTTGATAGGGATTTCATCATTTTTTCATTTGCATCTGATCACACCACAGCTGCTGTCCTTTTGCAAAGGGATGATCAAGGGAATGAAAAACCAAATGCTTTTTTTAGCAGAGCCCTTAGAGATGCGCCTTTGAAGTACTAAATCATGGAAAAGCAGGCCTATGCCCTTGTTAAGGCCATCAAAGACTTTAGAATTTATATTTTATATTGCCATGTGATTGCTTATGTGCCAAGTGCTGTTGTAAAAGACATATTAACCCAAGAGGGACTTGAAGGCAAAAGAGGCAAATGGATTGCCAACATTCTTGAGTATGACATTGAGATAAAGCCCACCAAGCTAATAAAGGGACAAGGTTTAGCCAAACTGATGTCCGAAACAAATTTTCAAGCCTTAGACATTAATCAACTGGACAATGAACAGGAGCTGGTGACTCCATAGATCAGTGAAACCTTCTTGCAATCCCCTTGGTATGCTGATATTTGTTATATATTGTTAAACCTGTGTGCTCCTCCAGGGTTGTCCAGAACCAAAAAGAGATTTTTAAAGATGAAAGCTTCAAAATTTTGTGTCCTAGATGGTGCCCTGTTTTGGAAAAATCATGAAGGCATATTGCTTAATTCTTTAACTATGAATGAAACTGACAGTGTTATGAAAGAGTTTCATGCAGGGGACTGTGGAGGACATTTGTATTGGAAATCCACTGCTGACAAGATATTAAGGGTTGGTTTCTATTGGCCCTCTTTGTTTGCAGATGTCAAGAAGTTTGTTGTTTCATGTCACAAATGTCAAATCTTTGAGGGCAAAAGAAAGTTGTTGCCCTTGCCCCTTAAGCCCATTTCAACTGAAAAACCTTTTCAACAATGGGGTCTTGACTTCATTGGAGAAATTCACCCATCATCTTCAGGCCAGCATAAGTGGATTTTAACAGCCACAGATTACTTTACCAAATGGATTGAGGCCATCCCATGTAGACAGGCAAATGACTCCACCATTATCCAATTCCTTGAATCCAATATTTTGTCCAGATTTGGCTGCCCTAAAAAGATCATTATAGACAATGCTGCTGCCTTTAAATCCAAGAAAATGATCAGTTTTTGCCACAAATTTCACATCACCTTAGGCCACTCCACAGCCTATTACCCTCAAGGTAATGGCTTGGCCGAATCATCCAATAAGAGCCTCATTAACATCATCAAGAAAGTCTTAGAGGAAAATAAGAAGAATTGGCACAAGAAGCTTGTAAATGCCCTATGGGTAGACATATTGACAACCAAGAGATCTATTGGGATGAGCCCATATGAATTAGTCTATGGCATGGAGGCCAATTTCCCTTCACCTCTGGGAATCCCTGTTATCAAGTTGCTGCAAGAGATTCAGGCGGAGCCCAATGATATCCAAAGAAGAATCAATCAAACTATCCATCTACAGCAGACCAGAGAGCAAGTATACAACAGAGTTCAGATTTTGCAAGAAAAGCTCAAGAAAATGTTTGACAAAAGAACCAAAGCAGAAGATTTCTTCATAGGCAATAAAGTTCTTAAATGGGATTCAAGAAGAGAAGACAAAGGAAAACATGGCAAGTTTGATTTCCTTTGGAGAGGACCCTTTGTTATTCAAGCAGTGCAAGGAAATAACACATATTTTTTGAAGAGTCTGGATGGCACTGAAGCTGAGGAGGGCCCTGTAAATGGCCGAATGCTAAAGCACTATTTTGATTCCTTTCCATGTATATAACTCAGCATGGTTTTGTACATTAATATTTATATTTTCAGCAGTTAGATAAGGATCTAGAACAACAAATTTTGGAAAACGGATCAAAGCAAATGCACCATTTCAGATCTTTGTTTTACCTTGCAAAGTTCCAGTCATTAGCATCAAAAGAGGGAAGTTTTCAGATTATAGCAAAAGTTGAAGACCAAGGCATTATGACCTGCTGTTCTTGGCCTTTCATAAGGAAAAACCATCCCCAAGTGGAGCCACTATTAGCCTCCTATACCAATAGGTTTCATGTTTCATGATTGACATGGGAAGTTCCAAATATGTTCAGCTTTGATACTACAAAGGTTCCATATTTTTGTGTACAGACACATGTGTAAATATTGTAAATATTGTTCTTCATATTGATGGGTGGTCCAACAGTTCAATCTGGATCATGCCATGTTTAAATTGTTGTTGTAGAATAGAGAAAGGAAATCTGTCCAAACAGTTTAAGCTTGGCAGATTAGTAGCTAGGTAGAGAATGAAGGTGCCCAACTGTCTAATCTGGGCCCTTGGAAGCAATAAGGGTAGTTTTAGTTAGGAGGGCAGTTAAAAAAGAAAAAAGCAATCAGGGTTTGCAAGTCTAAGTGCACCCTTCACGAAGTAAGAAAAAATGCTAGGTGTATTAGACTGGGTAGGTAGCCTGGGGTTGCAGAAGCCAGATCATCTTCAGTTTTAGCCTTGACAAAGAAAGCTCATCTCATCAGTGGCAGAAGTACCAATGCTGTGTTTCGATGGCAAAGTTTGGAAGCATGTCTAACTTCCCTTCACTCCCCCTAAAAGTCTCTTACTAACATCCCCCTAATGGACCTTGGGATCTACCCAACAAGTCCTAGTTTTACCTCAAGTCCTAGTTTTACCTTATGTTTGTAAAATATCAAGTCAAAGTGTTGGCTTTCATCAAAGAAAAGAAGCCACATTTCTTGTGTAAAATCAGTCCCCCACATTAATTCACCCCTAAGTCTAAGTTTTACTTCTTAAACTTAGCCTTCTGCTCCACTTTCACCTCACAAACTCATATTAACTCCTAACTCTACTATATAGCTCCCTAACTACTTTCCCATCCCTATTGCTACTAAAACTATATAAAATCCCAAAAAATAATAATATCCCCTCCCCTTGGCACTATAGCCATATATTCTAAAGGTTTGGGGAAATATTAAGTCCATCTGGGACTTATATTTAACCCTTCCGCGTTTGTCCCTTCGGATCAGTTAACCTCTGGTTGAATTGATAACCATTTGTTCCCCCCCCCCTCATGAACCATTTTCTATGTCACTCCGCGTTCATATTTTGTGATAAAATTCGTTCAAATCATACCCATGTTTTATAAAACCCATAAAAACCCACATTATTAAAGTTCCCCCCCCCGCCGTATAAAAACAAATAATAAAAATGCGCGCGGGCCCCGTCCCTAACCATCCGCCGCCTTATCTGTCCCGTTGGCCGTTAGATCTAGCACACCCTAGATCTACGGTGGGCAGGTCTTTTCCTGTCCCGATATGCCGAGGGTTAATGTCCGGGAGATGGGCAGTTTTCCTGCCGTACTCCCGCCACGTGTCGCCCTCCCGGCTGTGTCGGGGCCCCCTCCGCCGAAACCGCTTCTGCGCAAAAGCGGTGCGATATGAAACCACAAACCGCTTCCCTTATGTGACGTCGTGCCACGTCTTCCCATGACGTCACCTCCGCACCGCCGATGCCCTGCCACGTTGCCGCCACCTCACCTATTTGTGCCCGCGCCCTGCCACCGTGTCATTGCCACGTCACTGCCCCGTCAGCTGCCACGTCACCCATCCGTACCCGGGACCCATCGATGACATCATGCTGACGTCATCCCAAAAAAGCGCCAAAATGAAATTTTTTGTATAAAAAGCGCGCAAACGACCGTTTTTGGTCATTTTCATTGGTCCATTTGTAAAGCTCTAGTTCGTTGTTTTTACCGTTTTCACTCCCAAAGCTCGGATTCGACCAACCAAGCCGCTGCAGGCTGCAATTCGACTCCATAGCTTGCCATTGTACTAGCTCGTCCACCCTCGGCACCGTTTTAACCAGGTATTTGCCGAATTTCCCCTCTTCGCCCCTGTTCTTCCCATTTTTCTCTGTTTTACATGCTGCAAACCTGCAAAATTCCTCAATTAGTAATTCTGCTGCACCTAAGACTTCACCAAAATCCACTGATAAGCCTTCACCTCAAAAGGAACCCTGTAAACCCCGGCGTTTACAATTTCACTGTCAAAAACTCCATTTAAAGCTCGGCCTCCAGACAAAATCTTGTAACAGCCCGGCATTGCCCAATTCCACCTCATCCCACTGGAAATGTCAGTGCCTTAAGCTGTAATTATCCCTTTCCCCTCTGCATTTTTCCCCACAGTCCCTAAATCCAGAGAATTCACTAAAGAGAAGGGAATTTGGCCTAAAAACTCTGCAAAGATTGCCTCTTTCATCATAGTGCCAAACAGTCAAAGCTATTGTTACATTTGAGTTCAGTCCCAGGTTCCTCTGCTAGTCCTCACAAACAAGTTTGTTTAGCCAGCTGTTGCCTTGATCTTCCTTCCAAGCTCAAACATTGAAAATTTGCATAATGTCCAATCCATCAGCTCTAAACATCACTCCCATGAATCCACCAAGCAAAGAGCTTGAATCAATGGCCTTGGCTGATAGAGATTATCTTATTCAAGACCTAGTTGGGGACAGGAATCATTTGCATACCTACTGCCAGCTAAGAAACAACTTTATAAACAACTCTGACATGTATGGCATATGGGAGTCCAATTTGCCACATTATTTCCTCCCCTCTGTCAATATTTTTCCTGAGATTATTCACCTGTGTGCTGCAAACTATGAGCCAAATCAGAGGGCTGTCAAATCTCCATCTGGGAGTATACTTTTTTATATCACTCCTGACTCCATCAACCAGATGTTAAATTTCAAACAGACTCAGCTACTATTTCCTTTCTCCATGAAGCACTTGCTGGAAGAAGCCTCCTAGCTCCCTGGCCCCAAGATTGAGAGAATTTCTAAGACATTTATGAAGGCAGATTGCCAACCTAAGGAGCCTCCTCCATTCTTATATGTCCATTTCAATGAGGTTGGCAAGCTACTTGTAGACATGATATCTTATGTATTAGGCTTCAAAACAAGTGAACATGTGGATGAAACAGTGCTAGTTCTGTTGTCTTCATTCAGCCAAGGGCAACCTCCTACTATCAAGTATAATTATGCCAAGTTCATAGCAAACAAAATTCATGACCAGCTCATAAAGCTAGATAGGGAAGGAGTCTTCAAGTATTCCTCATACATCTACCATTTGTTCATGTATTATCAGTCTGAAAGCTTCCAGTGTCCCATCAAAAAATTGGATTCAAAGGGAGAAAGAAGGTCTGTTGTCCTCTGGTCATCAGTATTCCATCAAGTCCAGCATTCTCCATACTCTTACTGTGAGTTCATTGACTAGTTTGTCTATCCAGTCTCCTGCCTCTTAATGAAAGCTCCTCCTCCCAGAATATCTTATGAGATGCAGAAGATATTGCAGCTATCTAAGAGCTACAAAATAGGTGATTGGTATCTATACCAGGATCACACTGTCATCAGAATCTATGGCTGTGAGCTTTGTCCTTACAGGCTCCCAGGATATGTACCAATGAGGCTGTTTGCTTTGGAATACTACAGGCAGCTTATCAATTCAGATCTGACTCATTTTCACAGCACCAAGAAGAAGGTTCGCCTGAAATTTAAAGACCACCTAGGCCCCTTTATCATGAACAAGAAGGAAGGTTGGGAAGATGTTGACCTAATACTGAAGGATCAACTTAAGTTGAAAAGAAGTTTCTGGTGGGTCCCTTATGACCCACTTGGCTTTATTAGTGCCAGAAGAGTCAAATATAGATTGACAGCCTATACACACTGCAAAATCCCACACATTGAAAAATATGCTAATCAAGATGCGTGGGCACAAGGCACATTAGTTGAAGAATTCACTCAGGAGGAAATTATGGAGCAAAATGTTAAAGATCTTGAAAAAACTATTGACTTAGATTCTTGTGAGCAGGTAATATTCAAGTCGCCACAGCAAATTGGAGAGGGCACATCAGCTGCAGCAGCTGCACGAGCCAGCCAAGCACCATCTTCATCAACAACAGGTGCAGCAAAAGGAAAAGAGGCAATGGACATAGAACAGGTCACTACAGAGCTGCCTGCTACTTCAATGGAGAAGTGCCAAGAACAGGCTCCTCCGCAGCAAACAGAGGCACCCCAAATGCCAGTTTTACAGACTCCTGACCATGAGGAAAGAGGAAAAAAAACGTGACAGAGAAGATTCCACACCTGCCAGTGGATCTACACAACAACCTGAAACTAAGAGGCAAAGAGTTGATTCTCCATTTGAAGAGGAAATCAGTGAAGAGGTCCTTGAAAGCCCAAGGAGAGATAGAGAGGGAAATCAACAAACGCCTACCAGCTCTTTCCAACAAGAGCTAGACAGACAGCATGCCATGGAGGTGTCTTCCTCCACACAACAAAGCAAGAGACCAGCTAGCATCAAAGCCACCTTCAAGGAAATCAAGGCTCAAAATGAGCTACTAAGAGTGCAATTGTATGACCAATTCCTGAAGGCAACACCTGCCAAGCAGGAAAGATTGATGGCAGCATATGATATCAAAGAAGAGAAAATGATTCTTAGCCACTTCAAGCCCAAAGTTCAGTAGCCACAGACAGCTGCAGACTATGTCAGGACAAATATGTAGGTCCTGGCCAAAGACATTCACCCCATGGATCAAATAGAGCTACATAAGCAAACTGGTGAGATGGTCTATACCACTTTAGCAGACAAGGCCACACTGGCCCATGAATTGAAGGAATCATTGAAGAACACTAACACTCAGTTAGATTTGGAAAAAATGTCCTCCTTAGCCAAAGACAATAGAATAAAGACATTGGAGGAGATTATTATTGACTTAGGACATGATCCTAAGGATCCTAAGGGTGTCAGGGCCCTTATGAAGAAGAAGGATGATGATATTGCTGCATTAAGAAAGCGATTGAGGTTGCCTCCTACTGAACACCCTCAAACTGCAGAGCTAGTACAACAGAAAGAAGCTGAGGATACATTGGATTTGCTTATGCAAATGAACCAAAGAGTAATCAAGATGGAGGAAGAATTAGAAAGAGTAACCCAGAGAAAGCAGGGAGAGTCATCCTCTCAGCCTCCTCCAGCAGTTCCAGCTAATGTCCCTGTTCCTCCTACACAGCCAGCAGCAATCCCAGCAGCAATCCCAGAAACTACATCAGCAACAACAGCAGTAGCAACTACAACAGCATCTGAAGCAAGCATGAGCATGGATGAAATGATGAAAGTTGTCAAGGAGCTTGAGCTTCAGGCTACAGAGATAAAAGAGGCCAAAGAGAAATTGGCCAATCTTGAAGAAAAGTATGATAAGTCCAAAATGACAGTAGCTGAAAAAACAAGGGAAATTAAGTCCTTGAATGACAAAATTAAAGCCTTGGAGAAAGAGCTAGCTTTGGACAAAACCTTGACTGAAATAAAGAAGATTTTGTGGGCCAAGATTAATCAGTCAATCACTGGCCAATGGAGGTCAATTCAGGCCATGTATGAACAGGTGGAGCTAATTGGCCTAGCTCAGTTTGAAACTCAGAGAGCCAAAGCAGCATTGGGAAACATGCCTGAGCAGGCCAACAAAATGATCAACTTTTTAAATCATCATACTAAGGAAGAGCTGGCAGCACTGCAGATCATGAACAGAACAGATGCCATACTGACAGCAAAGAAGGTGCTCACATTAAGAGGCTTTGTGCAAACTCTAGAAGCAAGATGTCGGGAAATGCAAAAGGATGTAGACAATTTTGAAATAAAGCTTGCAACACTACAGACTAAAGGGTTGCCCAACTTACTGACCAGTGCTGGAAGGTTATTGACACGTGACCAATATGCAACTAGGCTCAATAACTATGTCACAAATCAGCTTACTGCTTCATCAAGTTCTCCAGCAGAGGCAGGACCTCCTTCAGGACAGACTCTCTATGACAAGCTGGAAAACTTATTTTACATGGAACATGAAGTTAACCATCTGTTTGAGATGCCACCCAACTATTACAAGTATACAGAGGTGGATAAGGCACTCATCAAAATACAAAGGCATCAACTTCCTCCAGAAGATTGGTGGCATGCAATGCTGGCCATTTTACCCAGGTGATATCAGTCTTTTCGCTCCTTTTTCAATTTTCAAATTTCATGTCAGCTACAGGTCAGCGGGATTAAGTCCCAGGCACCGGATAAAGCAGAGAAACAATAGGTGGAGCAGGTCAAATTAATGAAAAGGTAAAGGGCTGGGACAACAAGCCCAAAAATCGCGTATTTTTGAAAGCACAGCCCCAACCGACTCAAATGGACTCAAAAGTCAACATTCACTGACAGAAAGAGCAGCTGTTACATTTGTCTTTACTTCAGCATTTACTTTCTCATCAGCCGCTCCTTAGGAGCTGGTGAAAGAATTTATGAGTTAATAACTCATCCTCTAGATATTTTGTATCTCCTTTTTTGTATAAATATCCCCTCATAGAATGTTTTTGGGGTTGGTTGATTAGTTTACTTCATGAGAGACTCGCACTGTATATCTGATAATTTCTTTAATCAAAGACTGCTGAAAAGCTTGGAGGACGGATTGTCTACTGTGTGTTCAATGGTTGAAGAGTGACTATGGAATTCTTGTGCTGCTACATGGGACAGTAAGTTTTTCTTCATTCTATTTTCAGTTTATGAATGCGTTTATCCGCTATCGTATCACCATCTAAATAGCAGGAAAAATGGATAGCCTAGACTTTGCTTAGCTGCACTCTATGCTCAATTTCTGTTGTTTCTATATGTTTTCCTCTGAATTAGCGATGAATATGAATTCCTCTTGGCTCATATTTCCCCTAATTCACCCATGTATGACAGTTATTTAGGAATTCTTGACTGCTCCTAGATAGAACTCATTCACTTTCCCTCTGTTAAGCTAAATGAGAGATTCTTAGTTGCCTCTCATTCCGTAGCCTTCATTCCATCCTTATTCAACTCGAATGTTGTTTCATGTATAGCTATCCTGCTCTATAGTCCTCTTGTGACCAAGAAAACGCACCAGCAGCCCTACTTCATGACTCCATGCCCAATGGTTTGAACCTCTTACACTATGCATGCCTCCCTACTTGAAGACATCAACCATCCCACCAAAACTTAAACAAAACACAAAGAACTCCATAACTAGCCTAAAATCTCACAAAACAAAGCTAAATCCTAAAGAGAGAGCCCTCTCTGATTGCAGGTAGGCTAGGACCTGCAATCCAAAGATTGGTTTGTGGTTACCTCGGCCGTATTCCCTTGGGGGTCAAAGGGAACAACCTGAGTGATAACACAAGGCATGGCTAACTCCCCTCCATCATTTCCCAAATCATTTACTAATTTACCGCAAAGGTATTGAGATCTACTTAATATCCTTAAAATCACTCACTCCATCTCATTTCATAATTTGCCTAAGTGAAACTTTATTTTTACTTAGGAAAAGTGGCCACATTTCTTGTGTAAAATCTTTGTTTTTCCTGTTTGCCTAAGTTTTGTAACATTATAACTTAGCGCTTATTTTCACATCATTCCTTATATTAACTATTAAACATTACTATATTACTCCCTTGTAATTGTTCCCTAAACCCGTAATATGTATATATGTGAAAATTCCCAAATATTAAATATCCCGCCCCGGTTTTACTATAAACCATATGTTACTGAACAAATGGGAATTACAGGTTTATCTGAAACCTTGTAATAACCCTCTGTGCGCAACATTGGGATTTATTAACCTCTGTTTAGTTAAATAACCAAACCCGCAGCCCCTTGAAACAATTGTAAATAACCCCGATGCGTTATAAAACCTTAATTTAATGCGTGGGTCCCACGCCTTAACTCTTTGTTGCCTCTGTTGACCGCCAACCGTCCAATCGTCGCCCTCCCATTGGACAGCTGAGATCTATATCGCTAGCCCTCCATCCGCTGAACATTAATGCCTGGGGGATTGGCGGTATCGCCGCCCGTACCAGGACGTGTGTCACACTCCCGCGCTGCTCGAGGCCCCCCCGTCTGAAACCACTTAAACCCATAAGCGGTGTGGGGCAAAACAACTTAGTGCCCTACCGCTGACCCTCCACTGACATCACCACTACGTCACTGCCACTTCACCATCCTGTACCCTCCGCTAAACGACAATATGTCCCGTCATGCTGACGTCATCCACTCAATAAATGCCAAAAATTACCCGCCAAGCCAACTTTTGTTGAATTGTCGTTAAAATGTCATTTTTGCCCATTTTCTCCTCTACGCACTATTGTCATCCAAATTACGTCCAGTTAATTGCTCGAGCACACAGTCCACCACCCGGCCGAGAAACTCCAGCGTCCTACCCTCCAGCTCGTCGGTCAACCTGCGATTGCACTATTCGCCTCTAAAAATAGGTATTTATGCCCATTCACTTCCCGAACTGATAATTTTGTTTTTTCCTCAGTGAATTTTACCCAAACAGCCCAATTCAAGTAAAATTAGTTTATAAACTTTCATAGAAATACACCCAGAACTGTCGTTTTTCCCATTGTTTCCACAGAAACCCGAATTCCAATTTGAAAACACAAGAACCAAACATGGAAGCTCCCATAGCCCTGAACATCGCACCCCTTAATGCACCTCATAAAGACCAGGATTACTTACCTTGGCTGACAGAGATTTTCAAATAAAGGAGCTATCTGGTGACATGAACCACCTCTAGCCATTTTGCCAAATTAGAAATAGTTATCTGAGCAACTCTGACATCTATGGAATATTGGAATCTAATCTTCCCATGTATTACCTTCCCTCAGTCAATGTTTTCCCAGATATTATCCACCAATTCTATGCCAACTATGAACCTGCCCAGAGAGCAATTATGACCCCATTTCAAACTGTCGTCTTTTACATAACTGCTGAGTCCATCAATGAGATGTTACAATTCAAACCCACTCAGCCTCTGGCTCCTCTTTCCATGGGATTTTGCTTGAGCAAGGCCCTCAATTGTCCAGCTCAGAGATAACTCGTATTGCTCATATGTTCATGAGGCTAGATTGCCAGCCCCAAGGCCCACCTCCCTATTTGCATAGTTGGTTCACTGAAGCAGGAAGACTCGTTGTTGATATGATGTCTTCATCTTGGGATTTAATACCAGTGAATATGTTGATGAGATCACCCTAGTTCTACTATCAATTTTTACTCCTGGACAACCCCCTGCTGTCAAATATGATTATGCCACTTTCATTGCCAACAAAATCCATGATCAATTCTTGAACCTGGATAGAGAGGGAGTCTTCAAATACACATCTTACATATACCATCTGTTATTGTATTATCAGCCAGACAGCTTTCCATTTCCTATCAGGAAATTGGATTCTAAAGGAAAGAGGAGGTCTGTGATCTTTTGGACCTCAGTCTTCCACAATGTCTATGAATCCCCTTATACCTATTGTGAATTCATTGACTTTTTTGTACAACCAACCTTCACTTTATTGATAGGAGCTCCTCCTCCTAGGATCTCTGGTGATATAGAAAAGATTTTACAGCTTTCCATACAGTACAAGATAGGTGATTGGTACTTGTACCAAAATCACACGGAAACCAGAATCTATGGATGTGAAATGTGTCCCTTCAAACTGCCCAAATATGTGCCCATGAGGTTATTTGCATTAGAATAGTTCAGGCAGCTCATCAATGCAAACTTAACCCACTTCTGTAATGCAAAGAAAAAGGCTCAGCTGAGAATAAAAAACTAGTTAGGCCCTTTTATCATCCATAAGAGGGAGGCATGGGAAGATGCTGAGAAGACATTAGGGGAACGCCTTAAATTGAAGAAGAGTTTTTGGTGGGTGCCATATGACCCAAATAGTTTTATAAGTGACAGAAAAGTCAGAAATAGGCTTTCAGTTTATATACATCATAGGATCCCACAAATTGAACAGTTTGCTAATCAGGATGAGTGGGTAGAGGGTACATTAATAGAAGAAATTACTGAGCAAGAAAATATGGAAAAGGCTATGAAAGATCTTGAAAAAACTTTTGACCTGGACTCTTTTGGACAGGTATCTTTCAAGCTGCCTCAGCAAACAGGAGTTGGTACATCCTCTGCTGGAACTTCTCAGCAGCCTGTGCAAGAAACCAGCACACCAGTTATAGGGTCTTCCAAGGGCAAGGAAGTGGCATACACAGAGCAGCCAGCAATGACTGATCATCAAGAACAAATTCCTCCACTCCAAACCAAAGCAGCAGAGCTTCCTCCATTTCAGACTCCTCTAAATGAGGAAAAAGGTAAAAAGAGGGATAGGGAAGAAGGCACACCTATCAGTGGATCTGCAGAACAACCGGGGCCAAAAAGGAAAAGGTTGAATCCTCTGTCAGAAGGGGAAATCATTGAAGAAACAACAGACAATTTAAGATGTGAAAGGATAGTCAGCCAGCAGAATTCCCCGTTGATTGACACATCAACTAGCTCACACGGGTAGGAACTAGAAAGGCAACATAGTGTGGAAGTTTCATTCACTAGGCCACAATACAAACAGGCCTTCGACATCAAAAGGACATTTACTGAGATAAAGGCTAGAAATGATCCACTGAGGCTACAGATTTACAACCAGTATCTTGAGATGGCCCCCACCAACCAGCAAAGGTTAATGTCTGCCTATGACATTAAAGAGGGTAAAATGATTATGAGTTACTTCAACCCCAAGGTGCGACAACCATAATCAGCTGCCGATTACATCAGGACAAATCTAGAGGTCTTAGCCAAGGACATTCATCCTATAGACCAGATTGAACTTCATAAACAGACTGGAGAGATGGTCTACTCCACACTAGCTAATAAAGCAATGTTGGCTCATAAATTGCATAATTATTTGGACAACACCTATGCTCAACTAGATTTGGAGAAAGCCTCCTCTCTAGCCAAGGACAACAGGATAAAATCTTTGGAGGATATTATCATTGAACTGGGACATGATCCCAAAGATGCCAAGGGCATAGAGGCACTGCTGAAGAAGAAAGAAGAGGACATTGCTTCCCTCAAAAAACAGCTAAAAATGCCTCCCACCATGCGTCCACAAACGACAGAAGTTGTATAGCAGAAATCAGAGGAGGACATGATGGACCTGCTCATGAGACTGAATGAGAGATTGAGTGAGACAGAGCAGGCATTGGAGAAATCTCTAAAAGAAAAACAGGGAGGGTCGACCTCCCAGCCACTTGAAGTAGTCCCTGCAATTACAACTACCCCCTCCACATCTGAAACAGCATTGCCTCCCAATGTTCCAGCAACACCAGCAACACCAAGCAGCAGTATCATCATGACCACAGAGGAATTGATAAAAGCCATGGAGGAATTAAAAATCAAAGTATCAGAATTGAAACAGGTCAAGGAACAACTAGCAAAAGTAGAAAAAAGTTATGATAAATCCAAGATAAGTGTGGCAGAAAAAATAAGAGAGGTTAAAGCATTAGAGAATAAAGTGAAGGCATTGGAAAAGGATCTCTCTCTGGATAAACCTCTGGAAAAAATCAAAGCAATTATGTGGGCCAACATCAATCAGTCCCTTGGTAGTGTGTGGAGATCTATCCAATTCATTCATGAGCAAATTGACTTGATAAGAGCAGCCCGAGTGGAGATTCAAAAAACAAGAGCTTTATTGGGACAGATGCCTGAACAAGCTAACAGGCTAATACATTTTTTGAATACTAAGACTAGTGAAGAACTAGAAGCACTTGAAATCACAGACAGGACAGGCACCATTCTGGACATCAAGAGAGTTCTAACCAAGAGAACTCTAATGCAAAATTTGGAAAGGAGGTGCCAGGACATGCAGGTGGAGATTAATTCATTCATAGAAAAGTTTACAGTTTTGCATAAAAAAGGTTTACCAAGTCCTTTGGGAAGTAATGACCGCCTGATGAAACACACAGATTATACACATAAGTTGAATAAGTATGATGTTGGCCAAATTACTACATCGACAAGTACTTCAGGAATGAAGGCACTTCCATTTGGCCAAAGCCTCTATGACAGCTTGGAAAATTTATTCTACATTGAACATGAGGTGAAGCATCTATTCACTAACCCACCTAATTTCTTCAGGTACACAGAGACTGATGAAACTTTGAGAAATCTTGAGGGACATAAGTTACCGGAAGAGCAGTGGTGGCAAAGTATGTTAGAAATTCTATAGACATATCTTTGGTATCTTTGGTATCTTTGGTGAATTAAAAGTTTTTGCACCATTTACCATAAGGTGGTAAACAAAAATGAATGAGGGGCATATGGATCAAAGCGTATCACATCAGAATTGAAGACGCCTGAGAAAGTTGGAGCAGCCAGCATAGAATATCAGTGGAAAACAACTGTAGACCGACTCACAGAGCCTACCGTCAGCATATCTGACCAAACGGAGCAGCCAACACAACAACGTTTACTTCTTCATTTATTTCTTCCCTGTTTTCAAGACTATGTGTCTCTATCTTTTGTAAAAAATGATGAATCATCATCAGATATTATCTCCAAATATTTTGTAAGATATTTTTGTATAAATCCCCCCCACTCGAAGTATTGGGGGTTGGTGAACCATTCTTAGACTGCACTGTAATGTTGAGATTTCTGAATAGAAAATCTATTGGAACCAAATTGTTGTCTGGCCTATTGGATGAGGAATTGATGCTAAGGATCTGTTACAGAATTCTTGAATCATCTTATGGATCAATAAGTTCCTTCTACTTTGTGTTTTATGATTTCTATGTTTACCATATCATCTATGTTTCATAATTTGAATGGTAAAGAAAAGGATTAATTCAGAATTTGCTTAACTGCACTCTGTCTTTAGTCTTTATTACTCTCTGTGTTTTCTTTACAATTAGTAAAAGCATCGAATTCTTAATTGCTACTGCTCTCTGTTTCTTTCACGTTGACTATTTGCTAAGGAATTCTTAACTGCTCCTTAACAATAATCATCCATTTTCCCTCTTTCAATATGGTGAAGGATTCTTAACTGCCCTTCACCCATTTGAGTTCATTCCATCTAATTCCAGCCTATATTTGTTCCATTTTTTGACAACCTTTCTCTGTGATACCATCCTCTGTAAAGAAACCTAATCCAGGAAGCTACCTCGTTTGACTCCATCATGCCCAATGGACTGAACTATTCAGTTTGCCTCACTGTTCTGCTGAATCTCACCATCCAAAAATCAAACAAAAACCCTGAACTTCATAACTATCCTAATACCTTCCAAAACAAAGTTAAATCATAAAGAGAGAGACCTCTCCGGATGCAGATTGGCTAGAATATGTGTCTAAAAGATTGGTCTGTGGTTACCTCGGCCGTATTCCCTTTCTTACAACTTTTCGGAACAACCTGAGTGATAACAAGGGTTTCATTGTCATTTAGGTATAGGGTTTCATAAAAAAAATGTTTCAAAGTGTCTAATATCAACCAGCAGGCCATGAGGAGGTCCCAGCATCAATAAATTTCATCCTCAAGTGCTCAGAGATGTGTCTTTCCTCAAAATTCTGTTTTGAGGAAAAGCAGAGAATTTTTGCTTTTATGGTATAAATTTATGTAATTTTATTTTCTCCATATGTAAATCACTCCATCTGTAACCCTGGTTTCTTTCCCTAGCCCAGTAGTTCCAACACCTGCAAAACAAGCAAAGCTCAGGTCATTTAGTCCATCACAAAGCTCAATGAAGTGAAAAAAGTCCAAAAAAAGAGTAAAAAACAAAGTCATTTTCAAACATTATGAAAGTGGGTTTTGCAAAATTAAATTTTAAAGCTCCATGTATAAATCATGTCTCCAAATGTTTAAAGCTCATTTGCACTCTAAGATCAAAGAGAAAGCAAAGCAAAATCGTGTTGTGGTGAGAAAGTGAGAAAATTGGGTGAGAATCGCTCCAAGTCATTGGGCGCGGCGCACTGGGCAGGAGGCGCGATGCATAGAACCACAACCTCCAGTTCAATTTTGCACGGGCGCGGCGCATACACTAGGCACGACGCATTGGGTTTGCTGCGCGGTGCATACAGCCGACAAGCCCGAAGACTACCAAAGCTTGCTCGAAATCACTCAAAATGCGTGTGTCTTCTCTTTTACAAGTAGGTTGACCCTCTGTCGCAGCTTTTCATCCAAATTTGATGGTTGTGTGATGATGTTTGTTGTATGGTGAGTGTTTAAAGGAAACTGAACCCTATCATTTGAAATTTCTCAAAGAAAATTGCTGCCTAGGGTTTCAAACTGTTCTTTTGCTACCAAGTTATCCTCTCACCTTACCACTCCCTTACTCCATTATTTCCCTGATTTCCCTATCCCCTAAATCCACACACCCTTAACTTCATTAATCCGATATCTTGAATCCCATTTCCAAAAATCCCACATGCAAATTCCCAAACCCTAGTGCTATACTAAAAACTCCCAAACTACTCCCTAATTCCCTTTTCCCTTAACTAAAACCTACCCCAATAGTCCCTAAATCCCTCACTGTTTCCTCCCCCCACAGTCCCTCATTTCACTGTTTCCTTTGGTAGAAAAAGTTAAAAACATCACAATCACCTACTTGTCATCAAGGCAGCTCCAAGACAATTTATCCACCATAAGACATGGCATCTGATCCTTCAAATGATTATGAAGAGGAGACCCATAGTGACTCACCTACAGAGGGACATGCACCCAGGAGGCCTCATAGAGGTGGCAAACATATTAGAGAAGAACCAACAACTCTTGTTGAATTACAGGCCTGCCCTCTTTCCATCTCTTGTTTCCGACATCAGTCATGTTATGAATTTTGTGAGAAGGTTGCTAGAATTCAGTTTCATCATGAGTTGGCTCGTTTGTTTGTGCTGCATTTACATGGTGATCAAGCCACTCTAGCTGGTGTCACTTTCACATTAACACCAGAATCCATTTCACTAGCAACCGGTATTCCCAACATTGGAGAGCAATGGAACAAGAGGCAGAAAATTGACCGGCAGCATTATGAACCATATATCAAACATGGCTGTATGAGGCAACTTAGCAGAGTATTTCCTTTCCGGTACCTCAAAGATGCTTATGCTCCTTTGATGAAATAGATCATGAGGTATTTCAGCGATGAGGACCGGTTTTCACGTTTGTATGCTTATCATATCAGGCTGTTGATGCATTTTACGAAGGTAAGGATGATGAACATTGCTTACTTCATGTGTCGAAACATAGAGAAGATGACCACCCTAGTGCAGCATAAGACTCCTCAACAGCAGTTCAACAGTATTTACCATTTTGCTCTCATTAAAATTGTGGTTATTCATCAGCTTGGCTTACAGGGCATCACTTGGGAGGACTTCATCTCTCGTGAACTTTTTAGAGCTCCACAGGGACATTCAGAGGCTTTACATGAGACAGGTGGACCTTCTTATCAGCATGAGGGCCATGAGACATAGACCGCTAGCATACCGGTGTTCATCACCTATCAGAAGGGCACTAGACGGTTGTTTGCAGTAGCAAAGCGAGAGTTATCTCCACCCAGGGTGGAAGGGGCCTCGCTTCTGTCATCAGCACAACAAGTTCAGGACCAAGGCCAGAGGCCACTGCAGGAGGAAGGACCATCAGGTGAGTGGGAGTTTAATTTCATTCTCATTGAGGGTGATGATACTGATATGGGCCCGCAAAGCAAAAATCTTAGAGAAATAATTCAGGAGCAGCAGGCAGACATTGATGCCTTGTCTATCAACTTGGATAAAGCCCAATGGACAATACAACACCTGGAGCGAAGGAATAAGCAGCTTGAGGACCAGCAGGTGATTATGGAGTTGCAAAACATTCGGGAGAATCGCCAAGCTGCCCAAAGGAGGAGAGTGGAGTTCACTTCACTTGAGCAGGAGATTAATGCCGATAGGGAGTCATGGCTTGAAAGAGCCAATATCCACTTGGAGATGAAGCTAGAGAAGGCCATCAATGAGAAGAATATGCTTAGAAACCTATCATATCATTACTTGTCAAGGAACTTGGTGTGCCAAGTGAGAATCAGGAGTTGAAAGGCAAAGTTGAAGAGAGCATCAAGGAGGCAAAAAGAGGATGAAGGACTTCAGATATTGGTTGAGGCTTCCTTGGCCAACCACCATGTTTGATGGAGAAGACTTAGACCAAATTTAAAAAAATTTGGAGCATTTTTGAAAATTTTGAAATTTTTGGCACAAAAAACAGGTTTTTCTGCCCTATGCGCCATGCCACATGGCACTCGCTTTTGCTAGGAGCCTCCAAAGCAAAAAAACTCATCATTTTTGTATTTGGGATGAAAAAATATGTTTTCCTACCAATGGCCAAGAAGTTTGGATAGGTTTTGATCCCTCAAAAAGGTCGAAAACACTCAAAAAATGACCTCACTGCCCCTATTTTGACACACAGGAAGCAGTGTTGGGAGAATGGACTTTTGGAGGGGCAAATGGAGGCAAAATTGAAAAATTCGACTTGCGTTGGAAAGTAGACAGGCAGGCCTTTCCAACAAGCACACCTGGAGCTCATGTGGAGATCAAAAAGGCCTTCAAAAGTGGGTCCAAACAGTAACGACACATAGAGAATTAGGCGCGGCGCATAGTGGAAAAATTGTCAGTTTGACCAAGTTTTGCTCTGTTTTTCGCCGAGCTTTGGCTAGTTTCACTTTTTCACTTTCCTAATGGAAACTTTGTGATGTAATTTGATGTACATTGATGGATCATGATGTAAATATGTTAAATTTTCACTTTTAGAGGTAGATTCATCAGTTTAAAGCTTGTTTGAAACTGAATGAATCAGTTCCCTTGTTTCTAGAGGCATGTTGTTATGTTGCCTAATTTCTAGTTCTCAGTTCAGAATTAGTTGAAACAGCTCCTAAACATGTGTGCTTGTCCCCTAGAGGTAAGGATGAGATATGTTTGTCTATATTATGTTGTTTTTCAGTCATTAGCATGGTTGTACTTTTGAGAAAGCCTTGAGCTTCATTGTACATTCATTTCAACATTTTGGCTAAGGAATTGAGACCAGGGTTTGCAGCACTCTTTGGGATTCATGTGGAAATTTGTCTTGGTATAGTGCTTTTCTTTGTAATTGTGAATTTGCTTATATGTCATGTATGCCATTCTCTATCTTGTTTCTTCTGAACTAAACGAACAAGAGTGTAAGTAGAATCCATTGAAATTGCAGTGCTCTACTTGAAGTTTGCTTTAGTTTCTTGATGTTTTCAGATGTTTGGGGAGGATCCATGATTGATCTTGCCCTCTTCGACACCTCACCTATCTATTCCTTCCATCTTATTCAATTTTAAGTGCCAAAAATAGTTGCCTACCTTGCCCCATTGAGATCTTTGCAGGACTGAGCCTCAATCCCCGCACCCAAAATCTACCTTTCCATCTGAGCCAACAAAATCTATTGAATCAAACTCTCTTGCACATATACCTAGCCTAATATCAGAAGATATTTCAGTCATCTCAAGCCCTCATCGATCACAATTTGCTGAGATTGACCTAGAGAGAGCCCTCTCCTGAGCCTGAGGTAAATCTAGGCTCTAACATAGTGGCGACTCTGCTGGGGAATAAAGTGTTTGTTTGTTAGTGTTCTTCATTTTATAAACTATAGACAGAGCCTAAAGATTAGCCAGGTAGCCTTCGAAACGCTTTTTCTTTGCATTAGTGCAAGTAGATAAATGCTACTTCAGTCAATCTCCAGTCTAGTCTTATAAACGAAGTATCTAACTTGCAGATCACCCTAGTACATTTGATAATTCTAAGCTTTTGGATGATAAGTTTAGGATTTGATAGGTTGAACAAGTTGTTAATGTCCATTTGATTTTTTGGAAATAATAGCACACTGGCTTCCAGAAGACATACCAGAGCAAATCCGGATCCTGATCCCCCTCCTGTCTACGAAAATCCCAATCTTATTCTGAGAATCCTTTGCCAAGGAAGTTCTGTCATTCCCGTGTTCAAAGCTCAATCGTGTCCTATTGTCTTTGAGTATCTTGAGGATCTTGAGTTTGATGAGCAATTTGAATTGTCTTTGTTTGAAACCAAATCAAAAAGCGTTGTTGCTTCAACTGCCTTAAATCCTGAGTTTCTTAGAAATCTTGAAACGGAAAGGGCCAATAAATCTATTGACGATTATATCTTGAATCAGCTCCAGACTTCAATTGTGGCTTCTAATATTGATGATTTCTTAGAGATTGCTTCTGCAACCCTTGGGTCATCTGCAATTGCATCTAGTTCAAGAATTCCCACCGAACCTCCTTTCATTCCTACCATTCCTATGCAGCCTACTATTTCTGATAAAAAATTTGCAGTAGTGTCCCCCCATCCACTCCTTCTATTCCTCAAACATCCAAGATTGCTTCTCCTCCACATACGCCTCCTCATACCCCCCATACATCGGCTGCACCCACTCCCCCAACCTCCCCAAGACTGATTGCAAATCCACCAAGAGAAATGGCTTCTTGTTTTGCACCTCTTGTACTGCCTTAAAATTTGGATGATGTGCCTGCCGACTATCAAAGCAAAATTCCTTTGTTTGATAGCACTCCTCATAGTGTTATTGCTCAGCAACATGTTGACAGAATGACAGAATTCTTTGATCTCCATGAGATTGATGCAAAGAAAGTAACCATGAGACTCTTTGTACAAACATTTGGTGGTGAAGTAAGGAAATGGTTCAGGGCCTTGCCGGCTGCAAGCATCACTACATTTGCCAATCTACAGAGACAATTCTTAGACTGTTGGGAAGTGAAGAAAAACCCTCTTCAGATCCTTTCCGAATATGAGCACATCAAGCGGAACGCTGGTGAGTCTGTTCAAGATTACTGTATTAGATTCAATTCAGTTTACAATGCAATCCTTGATCATATAAAGCCACCCATGGGGCTAGCCTTGATTAAGTTCCCAGACGGTTTTGATATTGATATGGCTTATCAATTAAGAGAGAGAGATCCGGCTACTTTGGAAGACATGCAGAAGATTGCCGTCACCGTTGAAGCAAATCTGCTTGTCAAGAGAGCTATAGCAAGAGCTGAAAAGAAAGTTACAATAAAAGAAGAGTCTTCCTCGTCAGATCAAGTGCTTCGAAAGGTGGAACATATGCTTGATAGAATGAAACTTGACAAGTCTGAACCACAAGTAAGAAATCCTAACTTTCGTGGCCAGCAGCAGCCCCAATATAGGATCAAACAAAGAGAGCAGCGAGCCCAAGATCAAGCAGTGCAGCAGCAAGTGCAGACACCTCTACAACAGAATTTTGTACATGGTCCGGAATTAGAAGTGGAGGAGAATGTGATTGGAGAAGAAAATCATTTTTTTATGCCCGATGACATGCCAATTTTTATCACTGAAGATGAGGAGTATTCCGAGAATTCAGCTGAACGAAGGGATGAAAATTTCATTTTGGCAAATGAGACAGTTCTTGAGGAAGAGTCTGATGAATACCAAAGAGGATACATGAATGCTTTGTCAGCTCATCAGCGGCAATATTCACTCTGAAATAGAGATGTGCCCGTGAATCCAATTCAGAAAAGGAAGGAGGCAACAACGTCAAAGAATGATCCTCCCAATGTGCAGAAAAAGGGAAAAGAGACAGCTGATCCTAACACCAGCAAAACGACATCAGCAAGTGAAAGACCAAATCAGCCAAATGTGTCAAAGGAGAAAACGGAAAAGAAGGATGTTCCAGCGAAAGAGGTAGAAAAAGTTTCAGTTTTTAACTTAGAAAATGAAATTGCTAAGTTGAAGATATCCATTCCTTTGACTGAGTTGATGAAGAACAACAATTATAAAGGTTAGGTGTCTAAAATTTTGAGTTTAGATCCATCATCTGACATGGTAAATGTGGAGGATGATAGTCCCGAGCTGATCTTTGGGCCAGCATTGGAAGGTCAGTCCCAAGATAGTGATGTCGCTCCTTTCTATATCAGTCTCAGGGTGCAAAACTTTGTATTACATAATGCTATGTTTGATTCTGGAGCCTCTAATAATCTCATGCTGAAAGCCATCATGGAGAAATTGGGATTGGATATCACCAAAAAATATCATGACCTTTACTCTTTTGATTCTGGTAGAGTAAGGTGCATTTCTCTCATCAAGGATTTAGTGGTTAGTTTGGATCAGATTCCGACTAAAAATGTTTTGATGGACGTGGTGGTGGCGGATATACCTCCTAGATTTGGCATGCTTCTTTCCAGATCTTGGGGAGAAAAGATTAAAGGGACAATGCAACTTGATTTCTCCTATGCTACCATTCCCGTGTTTGGTCAGATGAGGAAAATATAATGGGAACAAAAAATGAAGTACATGATCACTAGCAAGGAGAAACCGGTAAATCATCCAATCAACTATGTACATAATGATCTAGAATCATTTGTTTTGTATTCAGATAGCTTTAATGATGTAAATAGCCAAATAGTTGAAGTAGAAGACATTCCCGAGATCACTGAAAATTTTAGAGAAGTCTTAAAACAAGAATGGCAAAGACTTCATGGTACCACTGAGTAATCAACAGTCCGACAGCAGCAACATATTGATGGACAGCAAGGAAAAGGAAAAGAATTTCAGCATTTGGAAGAAGATGAAACAGGCCTATGGAGCATGGACTTTGATGGCGTGGTAGGAAGGGAAGGTGCTGGAATTGGTATTTGGATACAAAGCCCGATTTTCACCCCAAACAAAGTGCCAAGCAATGTAAAGGTCTGCTCTTATAAACTAGCTTTTGACTGTTCAAACAATGAGGCTGAATATGAAGCCTTAATTGCTGGTCTAAAATTTCTTAGAAAATTGAATGCTAAAAGGATTTCAGTGTATGGTGACTCCGAGTTAGTTATCAAGTAGGTGAAAGGGGAATACCAAGCCAAGCATCTTCAAATGTGGGCCTCCCGCAATGCGGTGTTGGATATCTTGAAAGTATTTTCTGATTATACTATAACCTGTGTGCCCCCTACTTAGAATGTCATTGCAGATTCACTTGCAACAACAGTAAGAAATTTGAAAATTTAGATGAATTCAAACAACAAGTTTGAGATTCACGTGAAGCATCGCCCAGCTGTCCCCGACAATCAAAGGTATTGGCAAGTATTCCAAGATGATGATGAGATCGATGAATTTCTACAAAATAAAGGTAAATTCAAGGACACTTCTATTGATGTGGAGTATGACGATGGTGATGAGGATATGGAAGTCAATTAGATGGAAGTTTTTCAGCTCAAAGACAACATTATTCCTAAAGTTCTAATACCTTTAGAGGAGCTCTTCGATCAGGATGATGTGGCTAGAAAATCGAGCTTGCTACCAATCGAAAAGGGAGTTGAGGATGTGAACATTGGATCAGCTGAAAATCCCAAGATGGTGAAATTATCAAAGGCATCGCCCCCACAGGTAAAAGCAAAGTATATTAGTTTGTTATCCTCTTTTACTGATGTATTTGCTTGGGATTATTCAGATTTGAAGGCATATGACATGAGCATAATTCAGCATGTCATCCTGATCAAGCCAAATCAAAAGCCTTTTCATCAAAAGCTAAGAAGAATAAATCCAAAGCTGTTGCCCTCAATCGAGAAGGAAGTGAATAGGTTGTATAAAGCTGGTATCATAGTCCCCATAAGATTTTCAGATTGGATTTCAAACTTGGTGCCCGTCCACAAGAAAACAGGTGAGATCCGGTTATGCATTGATTTTAGAAATCTGAACAAAGTTTCCTTGAAAGACAATTATCCATTGCCCAAGATGGATCACATACTTCAGAGAGTAGTTGGAGCATCACGGATGTCACTACTCGATGGTTATTCAGGTTATAACCAAATTTTGGTCCATGAGGATGATCGTGACAAAACAGCGTTCACCACTCCGTGGGGAACTTTTCATTATGCAAAGATACATTTTGGATTGAAAAATGTTGGTGCAACCTTTCAGCGGGTGATGGATATAGCATTTGCTAATGAAAAATATGTCTTTCTAGTTGTTTATCTTGATGACTTAACAATTTTCTCTAATACAGATGAAGAGCACCTCTATCATTTGAAGATTGTTTTTCAGCGGTGTAGGAAGTATGGCATTTCGCTCAATCCAAAGAAAAGCTTGTTTGCCATGGATGAAGGCAAGCTTCTCGGGCATATTATCTCAAAGGAGGGCATCTGCATCAATCCAAATCGAGTGGAAGCCATTCAAAAGATTGATTTCCCATGAAGTAAGAAAGAAATCCAATCCTTCAATGGTAAGACAAATTTCTTACGTCGCTTTGTGCCCAATCTTGCAGAACACTTAAGAGAAATCACAAATATGCTGAGAAAGGATAGTGCAGTAAGGTGGATCGAGGAAGCAGTTAAGTATTTTAATTTGGTGAAATTAGCTCTTTCTTCAGCTCCGTTTTTGATCAATCCAAACTATACTCAGGATTTTGTTTTGTTTTCATTTGCCTCGGATCATACTATGGTAGCAGTCTTGATGCAGAAAAGAGACCAGCTCGAAACACCAATTTCATTCTTTAGCAGAACCATAAGGGATGCGGCATTGAAGTATAATATTATTGAAAAATAGGCCCTTGCATTGGTAAAGGCATTGAAATATTTTCAGGTTTATATTTTGCATTCTCACATCTTTGCTTATGTCCCTAATGTTGTTGTTAAGGATGTCCTAGTGCAAACAAATCTGGAGGGAAGGAAAGGCAAATGGATTGCTGCCTTGCTGGAATATGATGTGGAAATCAAACCGACGAAGCTCATTAAAGGACAGGGGCTGGCTAAAATAATGGCTGAGTCAAATCTGCACACCTTGGACATTAATCTAATTGCTTCTATGTCTGAGGAAGATGAAGAAAATCTACCCACTCAGGTATCAGAAATTTTCCTCCTTTCTCCTTGGTATTCGGACATTGTTTATGTACTCCAAAATCTGTCATCACCACCTCGAATGGCTAAGAACAAAAGTAGGACACTGAAATTGAAGGCTACAAAATTTTGTATCATGAATGGTGCATTTTATTGGAGAGATCCCAGTGGTGTCCCGCTAAATTGTTTAGTAGAAGAAGAGGCAAAACAAGTTAGGGAAGATTTTCACAAGGGAGATTGCGGAGGCCATCTTTTCTGGAAAACAACAGCTAATAAAATCTTGAGAGTGGGGTATTATTGGCCAATTCTATTTGCTGATGTGTACAAAACAATGGCCAGCTGTCATGAATGTCAAATTTTTCAAGGTAAGAGGAAGTTGCAGCCTTTACCACTCAAGCCCATTGAAGTAAATGCTCCATTTCAGCAGTGGTGTTTGGATTTTATTGGTGAGATTCATCCTTCTTCTTCAGCACAGCATAAGTGGATCCTCACAGCGATGGATTATTTCACCAAATGGATTGAGGCGATTCCTACAAGGCAGGCCACCGATTCGGTAATTATCTCATTTCTTGAAAACAACATTTTGTCTCGTTTTGGATGTCCAAATAAGTTGATCACTGATAATGAAACAACTTTTAAATCGAAAAGAATGATTAACTTTTGTCATAAGTATCAAATCAGTTTGGGGCATTTGACTGCCTATTACCTACAAGGCAATGGATTGGCGGAATCCTCAAACAAATCTCTTGTCAACATCATCAAAACGCTGCTGGAAACTAACACGAAGAGTTGGCACAAAAAGCTAGTCAATGCACTTTGGCAGACAGGGTAAGTCAAAAGAAATCTATTGGCATGTCTCCTTTTGAGCTTGTGTATGGTGTGGACACAGTCTTTCCGACCTCTTTGGTAGTCCCGGTGGTTAAACTGTTGCAAGAAGCTGACAGCAAAGATGATAGTTTATAGCGGAGGATCAATCAAATGATACATTTGCAGCAAACTAGAGAGGAAGTATTTGAGAACACTTCCAAGCTGCAGGAAAGAATTAAGAGGATATATGACCGGAAAGAAAAGGCGGACAGGTTTGAAATCGGAGACATAGTGCTGAAATGGGATGCAAGGAATGAAGAAAAAGGTAAACATGGAAAATTTAAAAATCTTTGGAAAGGACCGTATAAAATTGCTACACATCAGGGCCAGAATTCTTTCCTTTTGCAAGAGCTGAATGGCGAAGACTATCCAGGCAAGCTAGTCAACGGTCGGCTCCTCAAATGGTATTATGTGTGAACTATTTTCTGTTGTCCTATTCATCATTGTATATACCCGTTGTTTAAATTCCATTGCAAGTGTGTACTATTTTCATTCTTCAGTTTGGGGCCCGAGGTGGAGGCTATAAAGCTGAGGTTTGATTTCAGTTTTGGTTTGGTTTGTTAGAGTCAGGTCTTTCGATCAATTTCAATCTTGAAAATGAGTCAATTTGATTCACGTTCAGTGCTGAAATTGAGTCTTTAAGTCAAGAGTTCAGTTTTGTTTTGTCGAAGTTATTGACTACATAGCCGAATGGATGAAGGCACAGACTGCTTTCCCAGAGATCTGTAGTTCTTGGCACCTCCAAGGAGCTACCATCCCCATTAGAGCCAATGTTAGTGTCGGTATCTTCATCCCTCCGTCAGAGATCAAATCCTCTTGTTGCATTGCATATTAGGTGTCCCGCTCAATCAGCTACATTCCATTAGGCACATGGATCATCTGACGGCAGTGGCTTTCCTACAGTTTCCCTCATGTTATCTACCTGCTGGCTCATTTTTGTTCATTTCAAAGCATATACAGTCATCTTTTGTCTTCAAGATTGCAAAGGTTTTGCTTTAGGGTTTCATTGTCATTTAGGTCTAGGGTTTCATCAAAAAAATGTTTCAAAGTGTCTAATATCAACCAGCAGGCCATGAGGAGGTCCCAGCATCAATAAATTTCATCATCAAGTGCTCAGAGATGTGTCTTTCCTCAAAACTCTATTTTGAGGAAAAATCGAGTATTTTTGCTTTTATGGTATAAATTTATGTAATTTTATTTTCTCCATATGTAAATCACTCCATCTGTAACCCTGGTTTCTTTCCCTAGCCCAGTAGTTCCAACACCTGCAAAACAAGCAAAGCTCGGGTCATTTAGTCCATCACAAAGCTCAATGAAGTGAAAAAATTCCAAAAACAGAGTCAAAAACAAAGTCATTTTCAAACATTATGAAAGTGGGTTTTGCAAAATTAAATTTTAAAGCTCCATGTATAAATCATGTCTCCAAATGTTTAAAGCTCATTTTCACTCCAAGATCAAAGAGAAAGTAAAGCAAAATCGTGTTGTGGTGAGCAAGTGAGAAAATTAGGTGAAAATCGCTCCAAGTCACTAGGCACGGTGCACTGGGTAGGAGGCACGGTGCACATATCAGGCGCGGCGCATAGAACCGCAACCTCCAGTTCAATTTTGAATGGGCGTGGCACATACACTGGGCATGGCGCATTGGGTTTGCTACGCGGCGCATACAACCGACAAGCCCGAAAACTGCCAGAGATTGCTCCAAATCACTCAAAACGTGTGCATATTCTCTTTTACAAGTAGGTTGACCCTCTGTCGCAGCTTTTCATCCAAATTTGATGGTTGTGTGATGATGTTTGTTGTATAGTGAGTGTTTAAAGGAAACCAAACCATATCATTTGAAATTTCTCAAAGAAAATTGCTGCCTAGGGTTTCAAACTATTGTTTTGCTACCAATTTATCCTCTCACCTTACCACTCCCTTACTCCATTATTTCCCTGATTTCCCTATCCCCTAAATCCACACACCCTTAACTTCATTAATCCCATATCCCAAATCCCATTTCCCAAAATCCCAGATGCAAATTCCCAAACCCTAGTCCTATACTAAAAACTCCCAAACTACTCCCTAATTCCTTGTTCCCTTAACTAAACCCTACCCCAATAGTCCCTAAATCCCTCACTGTTTTCGCCCCCCACAGTCCCTCATTTCACTGTTTCCTTTGGTAGCAAAAGTTAAAAACATCACAATCACCTACTTCTCATCAAGGCAGCTCCAAGACAGTTTATCCACCAGCAGACATGGCATCTGATCCTTCATATGATTATGAAGAGGAGACCCATAGTGACTCATCTACAGAGGGACATGCACCCATGAGGCCTCATAGAGGTGGCAAACATATTAGAGAAGAACCAACCACTCTTGCTGAATTACAGGCCTGCCCTCTTGCCATCTCTTGTTTCCAACATCAGTCATGTTATGAATTTTGTGAGAAGGTTGCTAGCATTCAGTTTCATCATGAGTTGGCTCGTTTGTTTGTGCTGCATTTACATGGTGATCAAGCCACTCTAGCTGGTGTCACTTTCACATTAACACCAAAATCCATTTCACTAGCAACCGGTATTCCCAACATTGGAGAGCAATGGAACAAGAGGCAGAAAATTGACCGGCAGCATTATGAACCATATATCAAACCTGGCTATATGAGGCAACTCAGCAGAGTATTTCCTTTCTGGTACCTCAAAGATGCTTATGCTCCTTTGATGAAATTGATCATGAGGTATTTCAGCTGTGAGGGCTAGTTTTCACATTTGTATGCTTATCATATCAGGCTTCTGATGCATTTTACCAGGGTAAGGATGATGAACATCCCTTACTTCATATGTAGAAACATAGAGAAGATGACCACCCTAGTGCAACATAAGACTCCTCAGCAGTAGTTCAACAATATTTACCATTTTGCTCTCATTAAAATTGTGGTCATTCATCAGCTTCACTTACAGGGCATCACTTGGGAGGACTTCATCTCTTGTGAGTTTTTCAGAGCTCCACAGGGACCTTCAGAGGCTTTACATGAGACAGGTGGACCTTCTTATCAGCATGACGGCCATGACACACTGACCACTAGCATGCTGGTGTTCATCACCTATCAGAAGGGCACTAAACAGTTGTTTGCAGTAGCAAAGCGAGTGTTATCTCCACCCGAGGTGGAAGGGGCCTTGCTTCCGTCATCAACACAATAGGTTCAGGACTGAGGCAAGAGGCCACTGCAGGAAGAAGGACCATCAGGTGAGCGAGAGTCTGATAGAGGCCACTGCAGGAGGAAGGACCATCAAGTGAGCGAGAGTCTGATTTCATTCTCATTGAGGGTGATGATACTGATATGGGCCCGTAAAGCACAAATCTTAGAGAAATCATTCAGGAGCAGCAGGAGGACATTGATGCATTGTCTATCAACTTAGATAGAGCCCAATGGACAATACAGTACCTGAAGCAAAGGAATAAGCAGCTTGAGGACCAGCAGGTGATTATGGAGTTGCAAAACATTCGGGAGAATCGCCAAGCTGCGCAAAGGAGGAGAGTGGAGTTCACTTCACTTGAGCAGGAGATTAATGCCGATAGGGAGTCATGGCTTGAAAGAGCCAATATCCACTTGGAGAGGAAGCTAGAGAAGGTCATCAATGAGAAGAATATGCTTAGAAACCTATGATATCATTATTTGTCAAGCAACTTGGTGTGCCAAGCGAGAATCAGGAGTTTAAAGGCAAAGTTGAAGAGAGCATCAAGGAGGAAAAAAGAGGATGAAGGACTTCAGGTATTGGCTGAGGCTTCCTTGGCCCAACACCATGTTTGATGGAGAATACTCAGCCCAAATTTCAAAAAATTTGGAGCATTTTTTTCATTTTTGGCACAAAAAAGCAGGTTTTTCTACCCTATGCGTCGCGCCATGTGGCACTCGCCTTTGCTAGGAGCCTTCAAAGCACAAAAACTCATCATTTTTGGATTTGGCATGAAAAAATATGTTTTCCTACCAATGGCCAAGAAGTTTGGATAGGTTTTGAGCCCTCAAAAAGGTCAAAAACACTCAAAAAATGACCTCATTGCCCCTATTTTGACACACAGGAAGCAGTGTTGGGAGAACAAACTTTTGGAGGGGAAAGTGGACACCAAATTGAAAAATTCCACTTGTCTTCGAAATTAGACAGGAAGACCTTTCTAGCAAGCATACCTTGAGCACCTTTGGACACCGGGAAGGCCTCCAAGAGTGGGTCCAAATAGGCACAATGCATAGAGAATCAGGTGCGGCGCATAGAGGAAAAATTGTTAGTTTGACCAAGTTTTGCTCTGTTTTTCGCCTAGCTTTGGCTAGTTTGACTTTTTCACTTTCCTAATGGAAAAATTGTGATGTAATTTGATGTAAATTGATGGATCATGATGTAAATATGTTAAATTTTCACTTGTAGAGGTAGATTCATCAGTTTAAAGGTCGTTTGAAATTGAATGAATCGGTTCCCTTGTTTCCAGAGGCATGTTGTTTTGTTGCCTAATTTCTAGTTCTTAGTTTAGAATTAGTTGAAACAGCTCCTAAACATGTGTGTTCAACCCCTAGAGGCAAGGATGAGCTATGTTTGTCTATATTATGTTGTTTTCTAGTCATTAGCATGGTTGGAATTTTGAGAAAGCCTTGAGCTTCATTGTACATTCATTTCAGCATTTTGGCTAAGGAATTGAGACTAGGGTTTGCAACACTCTTTGGGATTCATGTGGAAATTTGTCTTGGTACAGTGCTTTTCTTTGTAATTGTGAATTTTCTTAAATTTCATGTATGCCATTCTCTATCTTGTTTCTTCTGAACTAAACAAACAAGAGTGTAAGTAGAATCCATTGAAATTGCAGTGCTCTACTTGAAGTTTGCTTTAGTTTCTTGATGTTTTCAGTTGTTTGGGGAGGATCCATGATTGGTATTGCCCTATTCAACACTCACTTGTCTATTCCTTCCATCTCATTTAGTTTTAAGTGCCAAAAACAATTTCCTACCTTGCCCCATTGAGATCTCTGCAGGACTGGGCCTCAATCCCTGCACCCAAAATCTACCTTTCCATCTGAGCCAAAAGAATCATTATTTTATTCAATCAAATTCTCTTGCACATATATGTAGCCTAATATCAGAAGATATTTCAATCATCTCAAGCCCTCATCGGTCATAATTTGCTGAGATTGACCTGAAGAGAGCCATCTCCTGACCTAGTAGGGCTAGCTACTAGGCTGAGCATGGTTTGATGTTGGCCCTGGATCCTAGCTTTTCACCCTGAGGTAAATCTAGGCTCTAACACTACATAATGCTACAGGTTTTCTACAAGATTCTTTGTGTTGCTACAGGATCTCATCTAAGGGCATTTTTAGGGTTTCAATGGTGTCCAAATCATCGAAAAAGGTAACAGGAGATTGGAAAATGATGTGGAAGACCTTGCCAAACTAAAAAATCTTCAAGAGCCCATCTTGCATAAGGGGAAAAAAGCAAGAATGTATAATAGAGAGGCCACTATGGCCATGAGTGAGGCACAATTAGGTCACTAAGTTTCTTAGAGGATGAGCAACACTTTGAGCAGGGGGGTATGATGGGCCTCCAAATGAGACATAAATTAAGGCACATATGACCATCCTTCAACACATTAAACCTCTTTTTTGCATTAGATAATATATTTTTAACTTTAATATGTTCATTGTGAAGGTTTACGGATAATTGCATATTTGTGCCTAATATTATTTATTTTTATGTAATATTGTGAGAATATTAGGCAAAGTATGAAGATTTGGATGGGGAGATAATTTAGGGACTTTCTCCCTACTACAAGAGGATAAATATTGAATAATAAATCAACAAGATACCATGAAATCATGCACAAATTCTGGAGCTCCAATGATTGAGAAAATCTAGCAATGTATTCCCTGTCATTTAATGCAAATTCCTAGTGTTGGGAATGAGATCCCCCATTTGAGGGATTTTGGAGGGGAAAGCTTCCTCCTTTCATGGGGAATGCTTCCTAATCATTTCGTATAAGTATCAAGTCCAATTTTCCTCTAGGGGTTGATTTTTCTTAGTCTTCTTCTGGAGAGAACTCATATTTTTGCAGCTCCACTTTCATTTCTTACAGGGATGTAATTGTATTGATGGAAATAATGAATATTGGTGCCATGTTCAGCTTCTAAATATTGGTATCCTCCATAGGAATCTGAGTTTCATTGGGATTTTTTAGCCTAGGAGCCTCAAAGCCCTTTTGTATAATTTACTTTTCTTCCTTTCACTTCTTATTCACATACATCTTGTGTTCTTATCTTTTTCTATTTTTGCATTTAGTATTAATGATTTCTTGTTGTAGGATTGGATTAAATGGTTTAAGTAAGTTATTTTTCAGGATCAAAAGCATCATTTCATCCTTGCAATAACTTTGGAAAGTCAGAGTAATCATTGAGCTACTTGGATTAGTTTTCTTATTCAAAAATCTCAATTTCTAGAAGTCCCTTGTGGAAAATAGTAGTAATATTATCTATTGTTTATAACATACTAATGAGATTAAATTGAGTTTATTCCAATTGAATTTGATGATAAAAAAATTAATATTAATTAAAAATTTGCTGCATTACATTTTCACTTGGTTAGGTTAAGCATTTGATAGATTAACTAGCTCACTGGTTCTCGAATTTCTAGATTTTAGACTAGTAATTTTTTTTCTATTTTTTAGCATGCATTAACAAGAGTATTTTGAGTGATTCAAATTGGAATGGAGACATAATACATCCTGTTAATACAAAAAAAATTCCCATCTAATTTGGATTTTATTTACTTGGTCTTTTGGTGAATTATATCTTCTTGTAGCAAATTTGTAACTTCCTGTAGAACCACCTGTAACTTCTTGTAGCACTCTTCTAGATTGTATATACTTGCCCATATTTGCTCAAAAAACTTGGTTTTTGTCCCTTAGGGTTGAATCATAACCCATAGGATCTAAATAAACGGTTTAGGGGGAATAAACACCACCCAAGAGTTTCCTTTTTAACCCCACAAAAGATCTCAACAATTTGGGGTAATTGATAGATTTATGAATTGGATAATACAATAATGATTTTCTTGATTTCCATCTCGAGTGAAATCTATCAATGGATCTAAACTCTTTGAAATGTAATTATTAATATTTAATTCATGATATTTACTTTATGAAATTAGAATAGGTTTTCTTTCCTTGTATTTTCTTTCCCGCAATAGGTTAAGGTTTCCATTTCGAGCATTTCCATTTCTGCAATTAGTTTAGTATTTGATTACATTCACTCCATTACATCATAACATTGAGAGAAGAACACATTGTATGCTGTAAATATAGTGTCGATACCTCTAACTTTGTAGGAACCCTAGGTTGATAATTAAAGTTAGTAGCCTTGGGAGTTGCAACATTCTTGTTGCAATAATGAGGCCTGTTAGAGTCAGTCTGGTCAGCCCTCCGTCAGGGATCAAAACTCTTTATGCATTTCATTTCTCGGTGTCCCGCTCCATTCACTCAGCTGCATTTCGCTAGGGGCATGCCATAATCTGATAGAGAGGATCATTGATAATCATTCCCCCCCTCATGTCTGGCTCTTGCTAGCTCAGGTTTTTGTCAATAATCACCAAAGTCCACAATAGTCAAAATCTAGTCCTTTAATGGATAAAAGTCATCTTTAGTCATTAGGTCTAGGAATTCATCAATTTGGTCTTTGAAACATGTCCAGTAAAAGCCATGTAGGCCAGAGGGAGGCCCTTACACAGCTATGGTTTAGAGAACTTCATCGTCATGTGAATAAACTTCGACTCTTCTTCAAAACTTTGTTTTGAAGAAAAGTCAAACCAGGTCATTTATGACAAAATTTTCCAAAAAATCGCCAGTTGAATTTTTCAGATGTAGTCATGGCTTCTAGTGGCCAAATTCCCTATCATATAGTCCCTACAAATAAGTGCTGAAAATTTCATCATTTGAGCCAGAATTTCAAAGGAAAAGTGAAAATCAGTGTGTTTTAAAATCAGTGAAAAAAGTGCAAAACACAACATTAGAAAAATGGGTTTTCAAGGAAGCTAAAATTAAACCCATCTCTCCCAAGCTTATATATACTTGTTTATTTCCCAAATCAAAGCCATTGTGCTCTTATAAGCTTTGGAGAGACATTGCAAAGGTGAGAGGGCGAAATCGTGAGCGTTTGAGTGAGTAAGAGCTGGTTTTCGAGGGCACGGCAGATACACCCAGGAGCATGGTGCACAAAGAGGGCGCAGCGCACACACAACTAGCCCACAGTTGGAAGTTTACACAGGTGCAATGCATACCCAGTGCACGGCGCACTGGGATTTGCGCACGACGCATACAGGCAGGGGCCGAAAAACATTGCCAAACCACTTCAAATCTTGGTGAAAGCTATCAAGTTAAAAGGTAGGCCTTATGACACCTCTTTTCCATCAAATTTTTGTCAATGATATGGTGTTTATAGGATGTTTAAATGTCGCCCAAAAGCATGAGGTCAACCATAAGAAAATCACCAAGAGAACGATGGCTGGGGTTGCAAGATTGTGTTTCTAGTGCTAAGGTTTCACTCCACTCACCTTTTTTCCCCTCACCTCTCATTTTTCCCATCTTCCCTTGACCATTTTTCCTAAAACCTCACCCTAAAATCACTATCATAACCCTCTCCCTATTCCTCCAAGCAAGTCAGGGTGACTTCGTCAGCGCGCGGTGCACACACAACGAGGCGCGGCGCACTGGGAGGCTGGCCAGAGTGTAAAACTGCCACTGGCGCGGCACACTCAGAGCGCGCGGCGCACTGGGCAGTGCGCGTGACGCACAGAGATATAAGCCTAGAAAATAAAAAATTTGTCCAAAAATTTTGTGTATGCCCATCAAATTCGAGAGGTAGGCAATATGCCTCCACTCTTGCATCAAACTTGAGAAGAGTACCATGATTTTGAGAGTATAAATCAAATGCCAATTTTTTTTTAAGGTAAACAAAGTAAGACATAAAGAAAACATGATCCTAGGGTTTTTGCTATAGTGACAGTGCTGCCAAGGTGTTCTCCTACCCTACCCCATCAATGCCATACCCAAAACACTCCCAAATCCCTGACAAATCTCTCCCTTTAACCCCTATTCCCATTTCATCTTTCCTCTCCTAATACTCCTTGTTTTATCGTCCCCCTGGTGACAGATTTTCAGAGCAACTACCAGTTTCATTGGAATCAGAGGGCAACATAAAACTCAGGGTACAAACAGCAGTAATGGCATCCGAAGTTTCATCAGAGTATGAGGAGGGGACCCACAGTGACACATCTTCAGGGGAAAGGGCCCATAGGAGACATCACCGGAGTGGCAGACACCTTAGACATGAGCCAAACACCCTCACTGAGCTGCAGGCTTTCCCCCTTGCTATGTCTTGTTTCCAACACTTGGCATGTTATGAATTTTTTCAAAGGGTAGCAAATTTCAGAGTCCATCATGAGTTGGCCCATCTTTTTGCACTTCATCTACAAGGAGGTCAATCTGTCTTGGCTAGGGTCACTTTCACATTGACACCCAAAACCATATCAGTGGCAACAGGCATACCAAAAATTGGAGAGCAGTGGCATAAGAAAAAGAAGGTGGAGAGGCATCATTATGAGCCTTACATCAAGGACAGATGTTTCAGCCAGCTCACTAGAGTCTTTCCATTCAGATTTTTGAGGGATGAGTATGCCCCACTCATGAAATTGATCATGAAGTATTTCAGTTGTGAGGGAAGGTTTTCCCACTTCTATGCCTATCACATCAGGTTGCTCATGCCCTTTACCAGGGTGCAGATGATGAATCTCCCATCTTTCATTTGCAACAACATAGAGAAGATGAAAAACTTCATGCAGCATAAGACTCCTAGACTGCAACTAAACAATGTCTATCATTTTGCTCTTATCCGGATTTTGGTAGACCATCAGTTGGGATTGCAGGTTATTACCTGGGAGGACTTCATCTCCTGTGATTTATTCAGCACTCCACAGGTGGTATTAGAGGCAGAGCATGAGGTAGGGGGTCCTTCACATCAGTTTGAGCGCCATGAGACTACTACCATGCCAGTGTACATCACATACCATAAGGGCAGTAGACCTCTTTTTGCAGCAGCAAAGCGAGTGTTATCTCCATGTGGGGGTGGAAGGGGCCTTGCTTTCGACATCAGCATCACAGGAGCAGAGTAGAGGAAAAGAGCTAGTGCATGATCAGGGGCCTTCAGGAGAGCCATCAGGTGAATGAGAGACTGAGTTTGTTCTCCTTCACGATGATGACAATGACACAGAGCCAACAAATGCAGAGCTTAGAGAGGTCATCCAGGAACAACAGTCAGAGATTGAGGCCTTGTCCCTTGACTTGGAGAGGGCCAAGTGGAACATGAAGTACCTGGAAGAGAGAAACAAGCAGCTATAGGATCAGTAGGTGATCATGGAGCTGCAAAACATTCGTGAGCATCGCCAAGCTGCTCAAAGAAGAAGGGTTGAGCTCACATCTTTGGAGCAAGAAATCAATGAGGATCGGGAGGACAACCTTGAGAGGGTCAACATGCATTTGGAGAGGCTGCTAGACAAAGCTGACAAGGACCTTGCACTGTTGAGACACATGGCATTTCACTACCGGGCACGAAACATGAGCACCAAGGCCCGAATAAAGAATTTAAAGGCAAAATTGAGAAAGGCAACAAGAAGGGAAAAAGAGGCAAAAGAACAAGATAGGCTTAGAATCTTGGCTGAGGCTTCCTTGGCTCAGCATGGCACCCCATAGAGAACCTCCAGCCCAAATTTCAGCAAATTTGGGGATGTTTTGGTCACATGGAGATTTTTTGGACAAAAAACAGGAAATTCCTCCCTATGCACTGCGCCACTGGCGCGACGCTAAAATTCTAGAGCTCCAATCGAGGAATGGTTTGCATTTTTGGATTCAGCATGGAAAATCACGACTACTGGTGTCCGGGAAAGAAATTTTGACAAGATTTGGGTCTCCTAAATGTCAAAAAACGCCCAAAAATGGCCTCTCTGCCACTTTTTTGACACACAAAAAGCATTCTTGGGAGAATGAATATTTGGAGGAGAAAATGAGAACCAAATTCAAAAATTCCAGTTGGGTTGGAAAGTAGATGGGACAAGCTTTCCAACAAGCCCACTTGGGCACATTTTGGACACCCGCAAGTGCCCCAAAATAGGCCCCAAAGTGGCATGACACACAGAGAATTTGGCGCAGCGCACAGAGGAAAAACTGCCAATTTTCTCCCCTTTCACGAAATTTTGGTTCGTGACTTCTCCAAGTGGGCTTGGTCATCTACACTTCAGTTTTTTGGCACCAAAGGCTGCATTTAAAGAGTTTTTTCTCTAGATTGGCATCCATCAATGTGGCAAAGGAATGCAAAGGGTCACCCCAGCCAAATGTCATGCTTGTGAGCTGTTAGCCTCCTGCTGCAGCAAGTTAATCATCTTTCATGATCGACGGTTTTACATGCCAAATATGTCGTGCTATGCATGCTACAATGCTCCATATTTGCTACAGATGGCCAAAAAGTATCCACAAGAGTAGGTTGGTCTAAGGGCCACTGCTGTGTTCCAATTTTGATTAAGCAATCCATTTTTGGTTTGAGGCAGTTTTTCAGTTGGAGGTACTCAGGCTGGAGTTCACTAACATCTCTCTTTTTCTCCTCACCCTTATTATATAACTCCCTATTAGTTTTTCCCCTTCCCCTATTAAAATCATGTATATAAATCCCCCTATGTAAATATCCCATCCCTGGCACTATAGCCATAATTATACTAAGTCAGGGAAATCTCAGTCCATCTGGGACTGTTTTTAGCCCATCCGAGTCATTGAGGAACTGGTTTGACATCTGGTCAGCTAGTAACCTCTCCCTTAACCCCAAAAACCCCCAAAAAACCCATGTTTTCACCTTCCCCTTGTAAAATTTCACCCCACCGCTGTAAAAACCCACATTCTGCCCCTAACCCAAAGATCCTGCGCATAAACATTAACCCGCGCCTTTATTTAACCCCGCAAACCCGTTTTCCTAAGTCTATAACCCACCGCGCATATTAAATTTGGAATATTCCTATGAATATTCCTGCCCGTTAACCCCATATCCCGTCACGTCCGCCGCCAGCCGTCCGATCCACAGCCCCACAGATCTACGGTTGGCAGGCATCCTTATCCCCGACACGCCCGACCTTTAACGTCCGGGAGTTCGGCGGTTTTGCCGCCGTACTCCCGCCACGCGTCAGGCGCCGGGTTGTGGCAGAGCCCCTCCCTCCGAAACCGCCATCCCCCATAAGCAGTGCGCCACATACGGCTTATTGCCCGGTGACGTCACCAGCCCACGTCACCGCCTGCACAGTCACCAGCCCATGTCACCCCCCTTGTACTGTCACTCGATGAGTCACCCGCCTGCGTGGCCTCCTTCCACGTCACTGCCACGTGTCCCGCCACCGTACCTGCCATGTCATCGACTGTACGTGATGACGTCATGCTGACGTCATCCCGCCACGTCGCCATGCTGACGTCATCCCGCCACGTCGCCATGCTGACGTCATGCTGAAGTCACCCGCCATACAATGCTGACGTCATGCTGACGTCATCAGCCCTTTTTTTGACGCAGAGGCACGAAAGTCGCACTTCGGAGCCCCGGAATCGAATTCTGAGGCAGTTTTTTCATCGCAGGATTTTTTGGGCCAAAATGGAGAATCTTCAGGGAATCTTTAAGGAATCTTCACCCCATGCGGCCCCAGGAAGCCCGAAAAGGTGCAGAAATGATCCATTTTCTTCACAGAGCATGCCGAAAGGATCAAAAAACAATTTCAAAGGTGCAGAGGCCGAACAGCGGCCATTAATTCATGATTAGACCCGCAGTACATCAGATCAGCAGCCCAGATTTTGTCAAAGAGTATCAGAGAAGGAGAAGACGCCAAAGAGTATCAGCTGAAGATATTTTAGTGGCTCGAAGCAACTAAGAATTAATGAGCCCATCAGGAAGTCAAATCAGGCAGCTAAAGCCCATTCCTGCACTCAAATCACAGCTTAAACTTAAATGCAGGCAGGCTTCGAGGAACAGGAACCCATGCATATTTATTTCAGAAGACACTACATCAAGCCACCAAGGACCACATCATTCACTTATTTCTGATACGGCGACCCTCAGCGCCGCTCAAGAGATTTTTTGCATTTAATTCCAGATAGAGTTAGGTCAATAAATGATGTTTTATGACCTGATTAGGTCAAGTTGTAATAGAAGCAGTAGATAGAAAGTTTTTCCCTATATATACCACCCTCTGTATAGTTTTAAGGGTTGATCAATTGATAATTTTCGCTAGAGACTCGCTGTGTATACCTGAATTTTTCTGTAATCAAAGATTGCTTAAAGCTTGGAGAGCGAACTGTCTGTTGTTGATGAATGTGTCGAAGAGTTGAAGATGGAATTCCTACGCTGCGGCCTGAAGCAATAAGTGCCTCTTATCTTTGTTTATGTGTTTGCCATTATCTAAATAGCAGGAAAAAAGAATAGCCTAGAATTAGTTTAAATACTCTCTATGCTCAATTCCTACTGTTTCTTGATGTTTTCTTCTGAATGAATTGGTTATGAACATTGAATTCCTTCTGGCTCATGTTTACCCTAGTTCACTTGTGCTGGCCAATTATCTAGGGATTCTTAACTGCTCCTAGGTAGCGCCTTGTTGTTTCCTCTGCTAATCTGTTGGAGAGATTCTTAACTGCCTCTCTTTCTTTAGCATTCTTGCCATCCCTTGAAACCTGAAGGTTGCTTTGACCTCAGCTATCTGGCTCCATCTTCCCTCACTGTGATTAGAGAAATATAACAGCATTTCTCCTCCTTGACTCCACGCCCAATGGTTCGAGAAACTTAGACTATACATTTCCTCTCCACCAGAAGAATCAATTTTCCCACCAAAACAAAACAAAGAACCCCCTGAACCCAAGACCTAGGCTAAAATCCTTTCAAACAAAGTTAAATCTAAAATAGAGAGCCCTCTCTGATTGCAGGTGGGCTAGAACCTGCAGTCCAAAGTTGGTTTGTGGTTACCTCGGCCGTATCCCTTTCTTAACCTTCAGGGACAACCTGAGTGATAACATGAGCATTGCACCTGTAGTTGATGGTTGGCTCTCCATCTCCATTTTGTAATTATTCAAGTAACTCCCCAACCCTTGGGCATTCTATCTCTTCCTCACACATTCTATATATTGTATGCAAGCTATTTGCAAAGGGTTGGTTGGCTTGTAACTTTTGGGAGACTGTGGGAAAGAAACTCTGTTTCTTCACTGTATATTTTGATGGAGAATTAATGAAAGGCAACGGCTCTATTTCATGAGATTCTTGTGGTTTTGAGTGTAGAAAATGTGTTCTTATGTTCCATATGTATCTTGTTATGTTTCATTATTCAATTCATGTTTCATTTCAGTGAAATTTTCTGAGTGAGATTAGGTAGAATTCAATTTTTATTGCTCTGCCTGTGGGAAAATTTCATATACAGTGTTATTCTTTTGTTGAAAAGGATTCATGTGACTATGCCCTTTTCACTTTCTTCAGCAATCTTTTCATTCCGCGTTACCTCAAACCAAAAATGCTACACTTTCCGCCTGGCTTGCCTCACAGAATAATCTGTGCCTTCATATTAAATTCTCTGTTCTTTGCTGAGTGCCAGTCCCATACCATCCCAGAAGCTCGGCCATTCATAAAAATTTGTTTCCCGAATCCCTATTCACTTACTAGCCTAAGGTAAATATTTCATTTCAAGTCATCTCAGATCATTTTCAAGTATTTATTCAGTGAGCATGACTCGGAGAGAGCCCTCTCCTGTTCTAGTAGGGCTAGCTACCAGACTGAGCGTGGTTTGTGGTTACCCTAATTTTTGCCTTCATTCAGCCTAGGGCAGATTTAGGTGATAACAAGGCTCATCAACAATATCGAAGCCTTAGCATATCGTAACTCTATTGAAAAGAAACATTACTAAATCGTAAAGTTTCAATGACTTTAGTCCCTTTATTCTTAGCACCTTTTTTCTATCCACCATAGGACCTTGTGTTGTGACCAACGGCTTTGTACCCCACTACATTGGAGATTTCAAAGCCCTGCATATTGTAACCTTTTTTAACATGGGCTTATGATATTTTAAAATCCTAATTGGCCTTTGGCCCCTTTTTCTTAGCCCCCTTATCGCATTTCCTCCAAGGGACTAGGAGTTGTGACCGAAAGCATAGCACTAAGAAGCTAAGGCCTTTAAAATTCTGTCGAGGGCCTATCTCTTAGTGTATTTTCCATTTTCCTTTGGTTTTTCTAAGCTTTACGACCAAACTTCGGTCAACATCAAATCTCCCTTCCATCGTAACTTTTACCAAAATTATTTTACACTAGAGTTATGATATTTGTATCCCCGATATGTTCCGTAGCACTTGGGGGCTCAGCCTCGCTCTACACATTTGGTTCCTTTGGATCCTCATGACCAAGTGCCACTCAACATCAGAAGCTCCCTATTTCGTAACTTATTTATATTGCAATTAAAATGGAGTTAGAATGTCTCATACCTCCAAAAAATCGACCTCTAAAACACTTTCCACGTCTCGTCACACAAATTTTAAGTGCTAGGCTCTTATCTGCACCCTTGGTTCTTTGGGTTCTTACGACCAAACACTCCTTAGCATCAAAGATCCACTTATCAGATCAAAATTTTTCCATAAAATAATTACATAGGAGTTACAAAAGCTCTAACCTCCGAAATTCCAACCTCCGAGATGATGTCATGCTAGTGTCATCAACACCATGTGGTGTCTCCTTAGTGGCGACACATGTCACCTGGATTTGTTGTATTATACCACCAAAAATGTCAAGTCTAAATGCCACATGTCCTCCGTGCTACCACATCATGCTAATGTCATTCGCCTTGTCAACTTCTCAGGGCCAATCACTTGTTGCCATGTGTCCTATTGGAGTAGAGAGAAAGGGTCCCCGGTTATTTGGTTTTGCAATGAATTTAATTTATAATTCTTATTTTTGGCAATCCTTAGTGTTGTCGAAAGAATTCAAATAATATGGACTTATGAGGTTTTGAGGTTCTGAAATCTCTAGGCTCTGATATCAACCTGCTCTGACATTCCCCTTATGATATGGGGTTCCGATATGCCACCTGCTCCAGCGCTTTCCAATATTGGGTTTCGATATGATCAACCTTTTGATATCAAGTTTCGATATGATCAACCTTCTGATATCAGGTTTTGAAGTTTTGCCTCTCCCTTTTCTTTTTGTCTTCCAACTTCCAAATTTTGGCTCTCCATTTTAATTTCCCTTTAGTAGACCTCGATCACACCTGTCCTTCTTTGTACCAGGGATGAAAAATAGGACCATTTTACACAAATATAATATGGAATGACAAATAACAACAAATTGTACATATGCAATCAAATCATGAAATTTTACATTGCATATAGATTTTTCTCTCTGATGATTAAACTAATTTTCATCTATGCCTTTGGGTCATTCCCATTCCTATTTTCCTATCCATTCCTCTTTGTAATCTCTTTCTTCAACTCTTCAAATACTATATCTTTAAAACCCTATCTTCCAACTATGCGTTCTTAGATTGGTTTCAAACATTGATCTATATTCTTAACTCTTATTCCATGCTCTTAATCTAGTTGATATATTTCTTCTCTAGTATTTGTATAAGGATATATTACAATTAATTTGGCTCTAACCTTAAAAGCTTATCACCTCATTCTAATGTGCCTTAATAGGCTTGGCCTCTTATATCTTGGACAACTATAACTCCTCCAACTCAAGGGAGGTTCCAACACAAATAGGGTAAAGGAGATAAAAAATCTTCTAAGGGAATTTTGTACCACTATTTCATGATTCATTTTTACATTATTTATATGGTATATCTGGAATTATATTTTTAATTTCAATAAGGATGGGAGCAATTTTTTTTTGCATGGATATTGAGCTATGTGTAGAAATTCATCTAGTAGGTTAAACATTCCCCTAGAGGCCTATCACAACTCTCATCTTTATTCCAAGAAGGTTCAACACCTACAATAGGGCTCATCTAGGTGAGTTATTTATTCCCTCTTTTCTTTCATCTTCATCACTTAAGTGGATTAGATCATTAAAGGAATTGTAATGAATTAACCCTAATTTATTTAATTACATTTACTAACTTATTTTTGTTACATAATTGTTGTTGATATATGACAAAATTACCCTAATTAAACTACTTTCATAGATTAAAACAATCAACTCTAGACCCTAATTCATATGGTGGCATTCATCTCTTATTTTATTTATCTATCTTATCACTTCCTCAAATTTCCTCTAAAATAGAGTAAATGACTTGGTTAAAATTGGTTATGAATTTATGAATGGGTATATGATTCAACACCAAAAGTTAATTCAACGTAATAAAGTTTTCAAAACATTGTAAACCAATTCATATGTAAAGTTGAATAAGAAAAAAGTGAGAATGTGCAGAGGAGAATAGAGGTAGAATAAGGGGAAAAAATAGGAAAGAAGTATGATGAAGAAGAAACAAATTTTCATGGCTATTGGACCTCCCCATACCACCATCTCTCCATATTTCCTCCTTCAATCTCATTCTCATTGTGTATTTTGGGTGAAGGAGAGGAAGAAGCATAAAGAAAATCAATTGCATTGCTACCAAAGATTGCCAAGAATGAAATATTGAGCCTCCATTCAAAATTGGGTTTCCCTTTTGGGTTTTTTAGGTAAATCATGTCTTTACTTGTATTGTTATCTTCTATACATTGACTAATTTGTATTATTAACTCTAATTTATGGTTCATTAAAGTTATTTGGAATTATTTATGGATGTTCTCTATATTATTAAACACTATTGAGAAGTTGATGTGATTTGCAGTGAGTATTTTTGTATGTAGGAGGTTTTTACTTCATAGCAAAAAGGTTTAATGGTGGATATCTATTCCGATGGCTCACTATTCTACACCCTTGGTTAATATTGGAGATAAGAAATCAATGGTTCCTATTACCCATCCATACACATGGTTAAACCTACAAGAAGTTTTTTATCTTATGATGCAGCTTGCTAGTGAGTAGCCCCTTCTATGATCCACAAATAGCCAAATGTAATTGCCTCTCACCCATTCTCTAGTAATTATTCTCACTAATATAACATAGTTATTAAATTAATGTGGGTAATCTATTGTGAAGCACTTTAACCATTTTTATTCAAGTGATTTATTTTAGCATTTAAGGAATTCTAGTATGGATCATAGGTTGAAATTGGATTATATACTAGTACTAGTTGTGTACTTGTTTCCTCACTTTATGTTGCTGGTTGTAATGTGTCCCTAGTCCAGTGTGACCTTCCTTAGGGTAACCCATTTAATTTCTCAGGTAGGAAAAAATAGGAGTCTCTAATGATGCATTAATTGTTGGAAAATATGTTGTCATTGATGTCAAAGGATGTAACGAAGCCTAAGTATGTCTAAAGATGACTTGAGTAGTTTATTGAGTATATGTTGATCAAATAATAATGTAAAGAGTTTTGTTTGATAGACCTCTATGACAACATCCCAATCGTATATGGAACTTTGCCTAACTCCAAAGGAATGAAGAGAAAGACAAGATTGCATATTTTCTAGGTTCCAAGGTTCATGGTTCCATATAACGCTAAATATAAACTCCCCCCATTAACTTTTGGAAAAGAAAAGGCTTCCAAAGTTCAGTCTCTAGCATCAAATATTGATCTGAAAATGGAATGTACTTGAATAAAGGGTGCAAGGTATCCATTTCCAATAATTTTAAATGTGCAAACAACTCCAAGGTTAACTCTGAAAATGTGAGAGCTTCTTATTTCTAATACAGAGATAGACTGTAGGGGGATTTACCGAATATGTCACCTCTAAAGAGAGGATGAGTTCTAGAGGCTACCTGGCCCTCTACAGGCTTTGCCTAAAGAAATAATAGAAGTAAACACTTAGATTTCATTAAAATACTCATGCTTGAAGCTTGATGTCTTGCGGAATAAAACAAATAAGTTTGAGCAGTTGTTTAGGTGTGTATGTGTGAAGGCAAGTTATTTAAATTTGTTGTTTAACACATTATATCAGACCTGTTTAGCATGATATCTTCAACAAATAATGACGCAAAGATGATGAAGCAGTTCACCTCTCCTAGGCTACATCTGCTGGACCAAGCCTCCAAAAATGGGCTTGTCCTCTTGTATTAAGAAAACTGCAAAGGCTAATACAAGTAAATAAGTGCCTCTAAAGGCAAATATGACTGTAAAAATAGAATTAGAAGATAGGAAACAGCTAAGACTACTCTTCTCCAAGTAGTAAACAGTGAAATTGTACCTTAAACGATACTTTCTCCAAATGGCCCTAGTGGCCCTAAAAGCTTCCCTGAAGAAATTCGAGGTGAAGAATGCCTCAACAAGCAAAAAGAGCTATAGAAATGGACTCAGAACACTGAATTTAGTCACAAATGACCTTCATTTCACATTCAATGGCTACACACATCCCAATGCAGCTCCAACACTAAACAGGCCCTAGTGGCTCCTGGAAATTCCCCGAAGCAAAAACACCTGAAAACGACCTTTGTTGGTTGTGAAATCTGTGCCAATGGATTTAGAATGTCCAAGAGACCCAAAATAAAATAAAAAAATGTCTCAAAAGGTTTTTCCTAGCCAATGTTATGGCATATTTAATACCACTGCCAGTTTGCCCCTAAAACCACTCCAGCTAACTTTAGGTAACTGCAGTTAAGTCCACCAAAGATGGCGAGTCCGACAAAAATGGCACCCCACCAAGTTTTCCAACAACTTAATTGTCAGATAGCCCTTAACCACCGATGGATTTAATGCATGTGATTGGGCGGGTGGGTGGTTAGTCTGCCTTGGATTGTGCGCCTGACCATTGACTGGGTGGTTAGCTCCTTTAACATAATAGTTTTTCTGTTTCATTTCAAGTTCTGCCCATGTGGTCTAACTATAAAACATTGCGATTGTGGATGGTAGGTCTTGGATTCAACCCACAGATCCACCATAAACTTTTATATGCCATACAAACCCATATGCTGACGTCACCCAGGCCACGTGGCGGCCTTTGGTCCTGCCACGTGGCAGCATTCTGTTGGCTATCAGAAATGGAATATTTTGGGAATATTCTCGAGAATATTCTAAAGAATATTCCTTGGAATATTCCAAGGAATATTTATTTTAATTTAAAAGAAAATTCAAAAAATGGAGGATATTGGGTGATTTTAAAATTGGAATAACTTCTGCATACGAAGTCCGTTTTTCGAACCATTTGTGGTGCCTGAATCAGGAGGATGAGATCTATCCAGTCGTTTAGGTTTGAACTAGTTTTGAGCACTTTCATTTTTGAGCATTTTTCGACACTTGGTCTCGAGCTCCTGATCACACCTCCCAAATGAGAGGCTTTTGGACCCCAAAAGCTTAATGAAAACTTTGAACTGAATTGTATAGCAAATGAGAGAACAAAAACATCCTTTTCCATTCAGCCAAATCAGCAGAAAGATAACCAAAATCTCTTGCCTTTCCAATTGTTGTCATGGCGAATTTTTCTGAATGAACCAAGTACTTGTTGAATCTCGACCAAGTTTTCTGGCCAATAAAACTGAAAATTGCAAAAACCAGTAATGACACATGTTGATGTATGAGCTGAAATATTCCACTAAACATGCAAGCTTGCCAATGTCACTATGCCCATCAATGGCGTCCTCTTTCTCCCAAAAAGAAATCTGAATGTGACTTAGGCAAATACCCACATCAACTTCCAAAAATGAAGTAGTTGTAGAAGAATGCTTGTACTGGCTATAGCAAGCTGAAATTAATGCAAATTCTCATCCCAAAATCTTGGGATACGTGCTGCAAAAACTTCTCAAAAAGAAGTACAATGGTTTTGTTCACGAACAATAAAAATAAGCAAACCATAATGAACCAAGTAGAGACCCATTCTGAAATTTGAGGCCTCTTTGCTTGCATGCTTTTCTAGCTCATGGAATTGTGAATTGCTTTGCACCAATTTTGTTCCTTGCACCAAATGACACCAAAGGTACCTTATGCAACAAGACAATCATCAATGACAAGTTGACCTGAAATGTGCTAAAGATTGGACTCAATCGTAAATGTAGCAAGTTTGTACACAACCGACACAAGTTGACAAAACATATGCAACACAATTGACACAAGTTGATAATCAAGGTGTGACACAATCGGCAGAAGTCGATAAGCATTGTGTGACACAATCGACAATGTAAAAAGTGTGCTCACAAGCGACAATAGTTGACCAACAACAAGATACATTTACAAACATATATGCATGTATCATGTACAATGAACTATATACAGTTCAAAAAATACACCTACAACCTCTATGTACTGGTGCAACTTCAACTCTTCTTTTCAAAGACCAACAACTACATCAACCCAAAAAGTAACATGTGGGTGACAAAGAGCTGAAATGAAAGACATTGCTACAATAATAGTGAGTACCATACTCATCTTTTACCTCCATGGCGAAATTTTGCAACAACATAAAAAAACATGCATACATCCAAAGTTTGTATATGTACAAAAGTAGTATCTCTTACTGTGTCAAGAAGTCCATCCACTTCTCACCAAGCCACTTCCATGGCGATTTTTGCTGCTACAACTTTTCCTCATGTGAAACTTCCCTTTCCACATCAATAATGGAATCTGTGGTTCCACCTTTGCCAATATTTTTTTCCTCTTGATGCATGTGTGTGGGACGGCAAATTGGATGTAAAGTCCAACAATGAGAGACAACATGTCCCGTCTTTTGGCAAAAAGTGAAAATCTTATGCACCTTTTTTGAAGATAGTCTTTGCTTCATCTACTTCCTGTGTGCTTTCTTTCTCATCCAGCATCTCGAAACATGATGGTTAAATCGATCACAATATGTACAACAAATCTTTCTTCCATTAAAACATGTAAAATTATCATGCCTTGCAGAAACACAATCGAATTGATCATGAGAATATTTATACCTCTTATGCTGCTTTGCATGTTCATCCTTTTTGCGTCCATGAGGGGATGAACTAGTAGAGGCTCCAGCTTTCAGTTGCAAACTAACATCATCATTCTTGTCTTGAAAGCTGCCTAACATTGTATGCTTAACATAAGTTGCATGTCTACCATCTTCTTGCTACAAAAAAGGCTTAAAGCAGTGGCAAGGAAGATTGGCATCATGACATTGATGAAATTGAGAACTTGGGAGAAATGTTCTCTTCAAATTTGCATCACATTCTTGAATGCATGTGATAAATACTTCGCCATTAGAATGCTCATATCCAAGACCAACATTCTTGGGTTGCTCCACAACAGAAAGGGGTTCAATCATGCCTTGTGCATGCTTTCCTAATCCTTTTCCTTCATAACCCATCTTAATCATTAATTTGAATCCTACTCCCCTTGTATGCTTTTCGAAAAGTCCAACACATCTTTCTAAAGAGGAAACTGAAGACAAATCAGAATGGATTACCTCATGATTTACGTCCTGAAGAAGAGGTATTTTCTTGGACAAAACTTCTTGAGCTTGCAGGAGTTGTTTCTCCATGTCAAGCAGTCTTTGGAGAATTATTTCCTTCTCTTCCTCATAGCCAACGATTATGCATGAAGCTGAACACTTTCTCTTTGATCCTCAAGGAGAATCTGCACCATGTCCTTCACCTTAATGAACTCTTCTTTCATGTCATCACTGAAGAGTTTCGTGAAGGAGGAAACTTCACTTGTAGAAGAAATTGACATCATGTAAATGGTCAAATAACAAAAGGAACTTCAAACAAAGTTCTCAAAGCTTTCAATAATGACAAGCTGTTGACCAAATGCCTTCAACTCTTGGAGCGGGTTAACACCTGTTATCGCAAAATGAGCTCAAGCAAACTCATGCACATAATAAAACAGTCAAGGTTGATTGCACAAATGCTCAAAATATAAAATAAACCACAGATTGACTGAAGTAGCATTTATCTACTACACAATTGTATAACAAAAGCGGTTCGAAGGCTTCCTCGGTTGCTTCAAACTCTGTTTATAGTTTATATAAATTTTTCTAGAGCATATAAACAGCAAAAACCTGCTCTGATACCATCTAATATGAAAATGGAATGTACTTGAATAAAGGGTGCAAGGTATCCATTTCCAATAATTTTAAATGTGCGAACAACTCCAAGGTTAACTCTGAAAATGTGAGAACTTCTTATTTCTAATACAGAGATAGACTGTAGGGGCATTTATTGGATATGTCACCTCTAAAGAGAGGATGAGTTCCAAAGGCTACCTGGCCCTCTACAAGCTCTACCTAAAGAAATAATAGAAGTAAACACTCAGATGTCATTAAAATACTCATGCTTGAAGCTCGATGTCTTGCGAAATAAAACAAATAAGTTTGAGCAGTTGTTTAGGTGTTTATGTGTGAACGCAAGTTATTAAAATTTTTTGTTTAACACAAAATATCAGATCTATTTAGCATGATATCTTCAGAAAATAATGACATAAAGATGATGAAGCAGTTCACCCCTCGTACGCTACATCTGTTGGACCAAGCCTCCCAAAATGGGCTTGTCCTCTTGTATTAAGAAAGCTGCAAAGGCTAATACAAGTAAATAAGTGCCTCTAAAGGAAAATATAACTGTAAAAATAGAATCAGAAGATAGGAAACAACTAAGAATGCTCTTCCCCAAGCACTAAACAGTGAAATTGTACCTTAAACAGTACTTTCTCCAAATGGCCCTAGTGGCCCTAAAAGCTTCCCTGAAGAAATTCGAGGTGAAGAATGCCTCAACAGGAAAAAATAGATGTAGAAATGGACTCAAAACACTGAATTCAGTCAGGGATGACCTTCGTTTCACATTCAATGGCTACACACATCCCAATGCAGCTCCAACACTAAATAGGCCCTAGTGGCTCCTAGAACTTCCCTAAAGCAAAAACACCTGTAAACGACCTCTGTTGGCTGTGAAACCTATGCCAATGGATTCAAAATGTCCAAGAGACCCAAAATCAAAAAACATTCGTCTCAAAAGGCTTTTCCTAGCCAAAGTTATGGAATATTCAATACCACTGTCAGTTTGCCCCTAAAACCACTCTAGCTAACTTTAGTTAATTGCTGTTAAGTCCTCCAAAGATGGCGGGTCCGAAAAAAATGGCACCCCGCCAAGTTTTCTACCAAATAGACTGTCAGATAACCCTTAACTGCAGGTGGATTTAATGCATGTGACCGGATAGGTGGGCGGTTAGTCTGCCTTGGATTGTGCGCCTGACCGTTGACTGGGTGGTTAGCTCCTTTAACATAATAGTTTTTCCATTTCGTTTCAGGTTCCACCCATTTTGTCTAATAGTAAAACATTGTCATTGTAGACAGTAGGTCATGGGTTCAACCCACAGTTCCCCCATAAATTTTTATATGCCATACGGACCCATATGCTGACATCACCTAGGCCACGTGGTGGCCTCTAGTCCTGCCACGTGGCAACATACTATTGGCTGTCAGAAATGGAATATTCTTAGAATATTCTAGGAATATTCTTAGGAATATTATGAAGAATATTTTCTAGAATATTTTAAGGAATATTTTGTGGAATATTCTATTTTAATTTTTTTTTTTTAAATTCAAAAAATGGAGGATATTAGGTGATTTTAAAATTGGAATAACTTCTGCATACGAAGTCTGTTTTTTGAACCGTTCATGGTGCCAGAATCGGAAGGATGAGGTATATCTGGTCATTTAGGTTCGAACCAGTTCTAAGCACTTTCATTTTTGAGCATTTTTTGACACTTGGTCTTGAGCTCCTGATCAGATATGGCAGGTCGGTTGGATTTGGATGGAATGCTTGTAAAAGAGAAAGTATGTTAGTCGCATAAGAGGAAAATAAAAGACCCTCCTATTTTTTTAAACATCGACCAAGAAAGGAGGCCCTAGGATGGAGTACAACAGGTAATCATTTTTTCTCAATTAACATGTGAATTAGCATAGATAGTAACTAAACAAGTAAGCCCAAGGAATCGTGACCATGACGACATGGAATGATACTTAACTATGATGATTAAGTTGGTAGAAGTAATAGGTGGAACAATAGTTGATTGAAAATTAGAATGTGTGATGAGTAAATGGGCAAAAATGACAAATGGTAGCAACAACAAGTGGCAGGACTAGGCTGGCTTATGAAGTTGGATAAATGAACTTTCCCAAGGACTTAAGGACAAGAATAGGTGGTAGGAATGGAGTGGTTGATATGAGTTCATGATTCCCACTTAATTAAGGCTTAACCTAATATAATTATGTTTTATCCTTAATCCCTAGTAGGGTGGCCTTGGGCGTATGTGAAGTTCAACAACCAAGAATGGACCAAGGACCTAATACTGTGAGCATATGGCACAAAAGAGATCAGGATGGCATGGAATAGATGAAGTAGTTGAGCAGATGACATGCCACAATATCAACATGGAACATCACAGGTGGAATCAAGCCTTTTGGGTGGTCAAGTGGCCTCCTTTGAGTGACATGTGGTGACATCATGGCATGATACATGGCACAAAGTTGACATGGAAAATGAGGTGAAAAAACCTCTAGATTTGTGTTAGGGGACCTGTTTTGCAAGGTTTTGAAGTGTTAAATAAGATCAGGTTTAATTTAAACCTAATCGATGGTTGGTATTAATCCATAACTGCATGGATCTAACTAGTTTCTAAGGCTAGTTGAAATAATTTCTTAGGGACTAGGGGATTGGGATGGGGAATTCGACAACAATTGATAGAAAAATCCATTAAAAACACAGTAAAAAGGATTGTTTCACAATACAAATGGTGTTTTTAATACTATGACACATAAAATATGACATGGAGATAGATAGAGGACCAAGTGGTTGGAATAAAGAAAAGTTGTTAAGCACATGGTTTTGAAGGTAGTCCCATGGGCTAAAGTGATAGGTTCTTGTAGGAGTTTTGTAAGCCAAACAAGTCGTATTGCATTACTATCATAAATACCCATGGTAAATATCCATGGTTTGGGTCGACACCACATTAGAGAAAATTTTAGGTATAAGATGGGCCTCCTAAGGAATATTATAAAATAATAGCAGAAATATCAAAATAAGATTAGATTACATCATCAAATTTTAGAGGGAAAAAGGAAAAAAAAATACTTTTTCAACTCATATTTTCAACTTATCTCCCAATGATTTTACTTAAATTTTGAGCAAAATCACTTATTGGATGCATAATTTAATTCCTCATACAAGGAGTAGACATGGTGCATACTTTTGGTGGACCCTTCTATATGAAAAATGAGAAAGACATGAAAAAAAGTGATCGAAATCACGTTTTTCATGTATTTCTGATTTTGTTTGTAGAGGGGTCCACCAAAATCAGTGGTTGGAAGGACATGCCATGAAGGCTTCTAACCAAAAATTCTAGTTCTGAAAATCTAGCTTTCCAAAGAAGAATGACCAGAGAGACTCTGAGAGTTGTAGAGTGCTAGACTAGAGGAGTGGATTGAAGAAAAATACGAAATAGAGTCCAAATTAGGCACTTAAGAATCTGAATTTAGACTACTACCGAAAGAATAATGGAAGAGTGAGAAAATGTGAATGAGGTTCCTGGATGTTGAGTGATTCATTAAGGGCTTCAAGATTAATTATTATTAGTACAATTAAGTAAATTCATTAAAAAATAAACTGAAATGCCAACTGCATCTTACATTGTCTAGGAGAAGAAAAGAAATGGATGAATACTTAGTCATGAGAGAAAAATAATGGCTGCAACTTCCCAAAACTGGAATCAAACTAGAATATTATTCAATCTTCGGAGAAATTTTTAAATTACAATACCCAACCATGAGGACTAGACTCTCAAATCCCTCAAAATATAATTCCCAGGCTTTTATTCTTGCCTCCTATCCTAACGGAACTAACTGATTCTTGAAACAATTTAAGGAACTATTTTTCTCTTTTTGTAAAAAGGTTTTTGAAACAATTTAAATTACAAAATAGTAATTTTAACATTATAAATAATATATATAATAAAAAAAAAGTTTACAAATAAAAACCCCGCCTCCTTTACAAATTAGGGGAGAAATATCAATACATTTCAAGTCCCAAAAAGTTGTTAATGGAATTTTAATATGAATGTCAGTAATAAGCCCAACCTTGGTTAAAAGCCACATAAAGTCTAGCTAGAGGTGAAGAGATGGAGCACGGGTCCCACTATTTTACTTATGCATATATTGAGAAAACTACATAGAGCATTCAAAAATCCAATACTACCCATGGGAACATCCATAGTGGTTCCTGGAACTTCGAAAGTGATGTTAGGTTGAAGATTGATAGTTGATCTCTTCCTAGGTAGTTTAGAAATACTACTTTGTGAGACCAAATTTTGGTTTAAACTTTGAGTACTTTGTCCTCCCATGACTCTATTGGATCTGATTGTGAATAATCTAGATCATTAATTATTTACATTTGTGCCAAAGTAATAAACATGCATTGATTCCCATTGTCGTTGAATACATGTCATTATCTCAAGCTTTTGAATTATAAGAGATGGGAAACATTTCGTGCAATGTGAACGAAAATTTCAAAGCCTTTTGTACTTCGTTGGATAAGAGAATGGATTGATCATATTCATCTTTCAGTGCTTTCTCTAAATGCATAACCTCTTGCCTCCTTTGAAATTTCCTTTTCTTCTTCATATATCTCCTTGTGAGCTTCATTTTCCACATATCTCCACTTCCTTATGGATCATAATTTCTAAGTCTTAGTTCCACCTTTTGATCTCTTGTAGCATAATTAAGTGATGATATTGTCTTATGTACTTCTATGTGGTTGGAACTCACGTTAACAATAATCAAAGTCTTGGAATCACCACCTAAAGAGTCTAAGAGAATCTGTGTGAGCATTGAGTCATGATAAGCTACATGGTCCTTCTTTGGTGTTAAAGGAAATAAAACATTTTGCAACGCAGGCAATGATTTATTTGCATGCAATAACTCTTTGAGATAGTACATATAAGAAACCCCATTTATGCAATTGTGCTCTTCAAACAAGCAAATCTTCTTAATTTCTTCTCTAATAGTCTCATTTTAATGGAAAAATTACCTAGATAGAAATCTACATGCTTCAAGTTGTTATTGCGATGGCACTAGACCCATATAATTGGAACAATCTTCTTTCTTGATACTATTAGCTTCTCTTGATTGTGATTTTATTTGTCATTTTCTAGATGTGATTTGTTTCGATAATTCCTTCTCGCCCTCATACTTTCTACTCCAGGAACTTTTCCTTGATGAATTTGGTGAGCTCCTACTCCACTTAACTTGGTGTCCATCTTGGTTTATAGTTGTTGGAAATAGTCACACATATGCAGGACAAAATTTATGATATATATTTCACACATTCCTAATCGAATCATTGTGCATACTGCATATACTCCTCCCTCATATTTGGTGCAAATCATTTCAAGCTTCTATGATGTAAGATCTCATTGTCAACGATGTTGATGTTGAAATATAGCATTGTAATCCAATCCCCAATCTCAATTACACCTCTTCAATAATAACATTACCATTCACCAAAACGTTTTCCATCTTTGGGAAATCGGAAGCCCAATATTCAATGACCCAAACACGTTCAATAATCCATTTCCTTTCCTTGTTGGATCGACTGACCTCCACAACTCATCTTGCTCCATTGTTTTGATGCTCGCTATAATGCCAGGTGTCCAAAGAGTTAAAACTCCTTAAAAATCATCGAACATGAGTCATCCCAAAAAGGAATTGCTAAATTCATTATGAAACAGAATCCCAAAATCAACAAAATGCAATGGTGATTCTCTGTTGTGAAGACACATATGAAAAGTGGCCTTTGCTTAATAGGTTCTTCCAAAAATCATCATGAAATGTTTTCAACATTAAAAAACCTCACAAACAAATGATATATAAATTATTCCATATATCAATATCCGAACACATTTCTCATCCCAATATATTCATATGTTGTCTCTTCATTTGTTCTATGATGATAATTTAAGAAGCTTTAAAGTTTTCATTTGAATGAAATATGTTCCTCCATTTATGATTGAGGACATATCAAATTAACTCACTCACAAAAAAAATTGATAATATACCTCAAACTATTGTGATAATGATCAATGTGTTCAGCTCTAGAAAGGCCAGTGCTTTCCCTTTCCCTTTGAATATTTCTCCCTTCCCAATATTATAGCACATTTAAGAAATAAATTATAATTTCCCATGCAGGGTATATAAGAGTTGAAGGAACATGAAATGTGGGTGTATGTGTCTGTTAAAATTGATAAGTTGGATATTATTCCTTTTTATTACTCTTCCTTTACCTTAGTACTAATTAGAGTTACATATCAATGCTCTGAAATCTTTCCTCCCATTTTCCTATTAGAGATATAGGCAAGTTTTCCAATAAAGCCAACAAAGCTTCGAGCCACAATGGAAAATCCTTTAAAATTATTAATTGAAGGCCATGGAAGGTCGGGTATACCACAAGTACAACTTCAAAATGTAATTATTATGACCAAGTTAACATTTCAAGGATCACCCCACTTCATTTAAAATTTTGGGAGAACCACCATGAAATCACAATTATTATAATCATCCTTGAACCCAAACCCCAGGCAGATAACGCCAATTAAAAATGTGATGATACTGACAATGGGGTCATTTACTAGAATGTATCTAAGAATATTTAACCTTTTCGTTGTTCCATATTGAGCTACAATAATTGTATTGTTATGTTTTCATTTATGATGAATTGTTTAATATGGTTAAATTGGCCATTACACTGATTTAACCACCCCCCCCCCCCCTTAGTGTAATCATAATTCCAGAAATTGGTATTAGAGAAAGCTCCTTCAAGTTCAATTTAATATATATAAGGTATATCCAATGAATTATGGCCAATAAAAGGAATAATAAGAAGAATCCATCTCAAAAGAAGATAAATGATACAAAAGGGCAGTGGATATACAAGAAATGTATCAAATGTAGTAGAAGTACTAAGAGATCATAAAGAAGAAAACTTCTTCTCGATCATGGATGAAAAAGAGAAATCTAATGCATTACAATCCACCTTGGAAAGTAGATCACAAGGAACCATGGATAACTAGGTTGTATATATATTAAGTGAAGCACTATTATTGAATGGATCAAGGTTTTCAATTTGGAAGAAAAGAACAGAGTGCTATCTAATGGCTCAAGTATTTGATTTTTAACATTCTATAGTGAATGGAGAAAATATTAATAAAAATATAATACAAAATCCATGAATATAATGTTGAGTACACTATCAAAATCAGAGTTTGATAAGGTAATTAATTGTGAGACTATAAGAGATATGATAGATATGTTTGAATATATTTATGAGGAATATCACAAAGAAGCAAAATAGATTGAAGATCATGAACCAGGTGATGAATGAAATCCCATTGTTGCTTATCAACAAAATGACAATCCATATTCATAAGATAAAGGTGAAGAATATACAAAAGAGATGAAACCTAGTAGTAAGTTACTTCATCTTTCTTCAAGTTGTTTGTATACAAATTCAGGTGACAACATTTATGAAGTGGAACATGAGGAAGAAAGAAGATCCCATGAGAATCTTTCATCTATGAGCGGGATCAATGAAGATAATGGTCAAAATAAAGTACCTGATTCTAAATATGGACTTTGTCAATCTCTGATATGAGATAGAAGAAAAAATTAAAGAACATGTCTTCAATCTAAACGCTCAATAAAAAAAAAAATTGAATTATTATGCATTGATAAATCCTCCACAAGGCAAAAAATGGATCTAGATATGAATTTAGGCTATCACAAAATTATGTTCAAGATGAGCTTATTGCTTCTCTAGAATAAATAAGAGACTCATAATTCTAAAAAAGTGAAAAAGGAGCTACTTGAAAATAGGGATGATAATGTTGCTATTTTGAAGACCCAACTAGAAGAAGCAAGAAGGATGGGAGAAGTGAGGGAGATCATACTAAAAGAAAGAGAAGATCACTGTGAAGTTATAGAATCTAGAAGTATTTATTTAAAAAATGATCTAGAAAAAGATAATAATTAGTTGATGAAGAATGAAAGGAAAAAGTAGAAGGACCTCCAAGAAAACAAGGATCATGATATTCTGAAAAATCAACTAGAAGAATAAAAGATGATCGAGGAATCCTTGGTAATTGAACTAAAAGAAAAAAATGTAGGAATATGGAAAAATAGAAGAGGAAGTTGTCTCTACAAAGAATCAATAACACGAAGAAAATAATAATCTGAAATTGGCCAAAGGAACTGAAATTCTAAACATAATTTTCAACAAGAAAATATCTCCCTTGATCAAGATAAGCCTTGGTTATAATGAAGATCATAAGATGCCAAATGGAGAACAACTCATGAGTTATGCAGATAGATTCATAGGATATAGTAGTAATAGAATTGATAAAGAAAAGGACCAACATAATCATGTTCATGTACGTAGCACAAGAAGAATTAAAAAGGGAGTAAAGAATTAGTAATATGCTTATAAAGCCATCCAAAGAAAGGAAATAAACCAGGATAAGTTTGACAATGCTACTACATTAGGAGGTCATTCTAATCCTCTCAAGATATCTACAAGTAGAAGTGGAATAAGAGACAAGGATCAACAAAGAGATGAATATATTCCAAGGAAAAACAACTTTTGAATAAATGTTTCATCAAGACAACCCCACTCAGCTAGGTATCAAAATATATCTTTTGGTTTTTCCTATACAATAATTATACATAAAGAAAAGGATTGGAGGATTTATGCTGATAGTTATTATGTCACAAATAGAGTCTATTATTAGACGTTCAGGAACAAATATATGGAAAATTAAATCAAAATTTACAACAAAAGATAATGTGAACCAATTATGCCATTATTCAAGTTCAACAAATAATGCTACAAAAGTCACAATGTTGGGCATATAGCTCGTGACTAAAAAATTGACATGAGATGTTTTTTTGAACAACCCAAGGAAGAAGGTTGCTTTGCTAATACAAGAAATATAACCAAGCTATGGAGAAGGAAATTGGAAGAGAAAAAGATAGCTCTGAACGCTCAGATCTAATATTGGTGAGGGATTTTCCAACTATATGCATGTTTGAGATGAGATGAAATGTGAAGATGCAAAACTTTGCAGTATTGAGTACTCTAAAACCAATAATGGAAATATTATGGGAAAAATGCAAGAAGTTGAATATTGAGATGTAATTTGAAGAAAGATGCAAGAAAATATAGGATTAAAGGAAGCCAAGACATAAAGGGGAGTAGTCCTCACAACCAATGCAAAAGGAAATTGAACATGCAAGAACACTTGACCACATCATGGATAGGGAAAAGGAGATGTAGATGAAATTGATCAAGAAAACGGTGAAAAGGGAATAATAGCTCAAGGATGACCAATTATATCCAGCCCAATCACAATGGGAGTCCTTTTGTAGAAAACTTATTCATAAGGGAGATAGACTAAACATTAACTAGTACCATGAGATAGTCAGTAGCCTTAAAAAATAGAGAAGCTAAAATAAGAAGGAATAACATCCTTGACAAGGTGATATTAGGGCTCATTGGATACGTCCATAGGAATATCATAATGGAAAAGTAAAATGAAAGGAAAACAGACAATCAAAGGAGAATAAAAAGAAAAATTGTTTCAATGAGGGGTTGTGAGATGGAAAAGGATCCAAGTTTCAGAATCTTCTTAAAAATAATAAGTCAAGGAAGTTGTATGTTAGGAACTCAGAGAGAATATTAATGGATAAATCTCAGGGGGATAAATAACATGAATTAAGGACTAGTTTATTACTCTATAAAAAAATAAAATTAATTTCATTGGTGAAATAGTATGTGCAGATTAGAACAATCATATGGATCATGCTAAATGGTACCTCAATAGACAACTTGAATTAGTAGGAGAAGTCAAAGTTTATGGGGAGAAAATGTATTGTATTGCATGGTTCCTAAATATATCTTTATTTGTTTTATATTGGTTTCCCTTATTTTAGTGGAAACATTAAGTTGGTTGAGAAACTATTCATTTCAATAATTTGTTCTATCCAGAGTTATGAATAAATCCATTTAGGGGTGGAGTTATTAGCCATTGGCTTCTTAGAAGAAAATGGGGAGAGTCAGAAAACAACGACATTGGATAAGTGAGCAAACATTGGAGACAGTATAAAGATATTTTTAAAATGGTGTGTGAGTGATCAACCAACAATCAACCATTTGTTTCTTACAAGCTTAGGGGGATCATAGTGAAGATTCAATTATAGTGAAATTGTAAGTTTGCATGCATTGCAATTATTTTTAGTCCAAGGAAAAATCATTAATAACCTATTATATCCATTTAGGGGGAGAATGTTCAAGGAGAGAATATTCAACCCTCTTTTCCATTGATGTCAAAGGGGAGAGAAAGAATACATTGGAGTACTAGCAAAGAGAGTGAGAAAACAACTTCACAGGGGGGAGTGTTTCGCATTTTCATGGAATGCTTCTCACTGTGATCAATGACCATCAATGTTTGGTGGTGCTAGCATAAATGAGGAAGGGGGAGATTGTTGGCTAGTATGTTGTCATTGATATCAAAGGATGTATGGAATGTTGAGGATGCTTTAGGATGCCTTGAGTTTATTGAGTATATTTTGAGGTTATGTTGATCAAATTAGAATGTAAGTGGGTTGGTTGGATAGCCATATCCAAGAGATTTACAATGGTATATGACACTTGACCTAACTCCAAAGGAATGAGTTGAAATGGTAAATAAAATATTTGTAGGGTTCTAAGGTTCACGATTCCACATAATGCCAAATATCAAACCCCCTCTTGTTAACTCTCGAAAAATCAAGCGAGTCCTGAAGTTTAGTCTCTACCCTAAGATTTGATAGTCTTGTAGGATTTGGATGGAATTCTCATAAATGAGCAAGTGTGTTAGTCACATAAGAAAAAAATCTTGGACTCCCTTATTTTATTTAAGCCTCATGTAGGAAAAGGGTCCCTAACATGGAAGATAACCATTATTTTTATTTTCTCAATTGACTTGCGAAGTGAAATAAATAGTGGTTAAATGAGTTGGCCCAAGGACCTATGTTCCTAATGACATGGAAATATAATTGATCATGATGACTAAGATGGAAAAAGTAATAGGTGGCACACTTATTGATTAACAATGAGTGATTATGATGAGTAAGTGTTGGGTAGTGGAGGCCCCACATAACGGTTTTGGAGCTCAAATCCCACAATTTTGGTAATAGTATGGTAAAGGCTCCACGAGGTGCATGAAGCGCGAACTGTAATGAGTCAAGTCAAAGGGTTGTCCACCCAATAATAATGTAAAAAAATAGAAAGTGAGTCAACCTTCCCATGGTCCACGGACCATGGGAATGTATAAATAGAGCAAAGCTCTAAGGTTAGAGGTCATTTTTTGTTTGGGATCTGATGTGTTATGGGTTTGTGAAAGTAATATTTTCTCTGAGTCTGTAAGTGCGGGTTGTGAAGGTTAGGAGTTAGATAGTGGCTCCACAGCTATGTGTGCAGACCCCTGCAGCTATGTGCGCAGGGCAGCAAGAGGATTGTACTGAAGCAAATACATTAATAAAGATAAGTTGGCTCTAAAATATTTTATTGGTTCTGGAATATTGTGGCTCTGTTTATATTCTAGTTTATTCATAGGTTTTATGAAGTTTATGACTGTCTTTTATAATTATGATGGTGCGCATGGGTTATTACTGTTAAATGTTTGCTTAAGGACTGTAAGAAATAGATTTGATCAATAATAAAGATATATAATAATAAGAATCTAGGAAGTGCCTGTTGCGAATCTACACAAAGCTACACAGAACAGCGCAAGTACAAAGATTTGATTGCGACCTTTCCAAACCACATCAAGACATTCCAAGGGTGTGGAAACCTGGTTCCAGCACCCTCTCCTACTACCTTGGGTGATACTTTAGTCTGCGCTCTATGGACTGTTGCCGAAAGGGCCGGTAGTGCGGGATTTGTTTGGCTAAATCACTTCTGAACTTGGGTCAGGCCCCAACAAGCCAACAAATGGTTCTGTTTCTGGGACTGGGATCTGCCTAAGGGATGTCTAATGTCGGAACACTAGAAACCTACGAAGAAAGAACTTGAAGATTGGTTGGATCAGAATCTTCACGAGTTCATGGTATAGGAAAACAAAAACCCACAAATATTGGAGGAGAGGTGGCTGGATCACTACATATACACGGAAATCCACTAGATCTTCTTCACGTCCTTCTTGAAAGAGCGATATGAGTGGATCGCAAGGCTAGCTGACAGTGTGGGAAGGTGCAGACTTGATCAACCGATAGTGTGGACCCCAGAGTTGGTGCACAGGTTAGAGGCATCTGAGAATAAAATCACGTGGGTTGTAGATCACTGGCTGGATTGGATAATAAGAGGGTTTATCACTAAGTTTGTGATAGACACAACCGTGAGTTACAGTGAAGCAGAAAGGCATTTTCTCGAGGGACCGCGGGGTAAGTACATCAAATCATTGAATACCTGGATTAAAATGTTGTTATGTGAAAAACGAGTTATGCGAATCCATTGATGTCTGGGGTAACGCGGAGCAGAAAGGCTACCGAGGGACTGAAGGATTAGAGAACAGTCCCTCGATTTCACTTTTGTGAGAAAGTGAGGAAGAGCTCACAGGGTTCTCTCCGAGAAACACAGTCTGGTTGATAAAGCAGCGCATTCCTCAGATACCACCACTATCCATGCCATCACCCACTTCACCTACATCAAACTCATCTTCACCTACCCCACCTCGACCAGCACCGAGGGTCGGAATGCCGAATGCGGTAAAGCTGCCAGTATTTAGAGGCATAGGAAACGAGTAACCAGATTAGTTCTGGTTCATGGTAAAGGCTATATGGGAAGCCCAAGGTGTTACAGATGATAACATCAAAAAGTCCACTTTGGTAAGCATGCTACAGGATTGCGCATTGACATGGTATATAAAGTACTCTAGCGATCACCCGAATGTAGGAATATCAGCGATACAGGATGCATTAAACAAAGAATTTAGCCAGCTGAAATCAGAGACACAGTTGATCATTGAGTTCAAAGAAATCGTAATGCTTCAAGGTGAAACCCCTTGGGATCTGGATCAAAGACTGAAAAGTATGATCTGTGAGGCTAACATGACGTTAACAGATGCACAGCACCGTGCATGGTTTGTGGCATCTTTGACACCACATCTGAGGAGGACGCTGTCACAACAAAAGATCTCAACCCTAGTTGAAGCATTAGAGATAGTGATGAGGCTGCATGAAACTCTAATACAAGATCCAGGGTTGGGAGTTCAGCGAATCCACACATAAATACAAAACCTATGCTTAGAGATGCAAAGTTTGAAGCAAGATAAGGTGCCCCAGTTAGAGGCGCGCGGAGAGGTGTGGTGCATAAAATGTAAAGGCCAAGGCTATGATAAGGATCATTGTCCGATATTCGTGAACTATTTGGCAGGGGGGGCACCAATGCTAATTTGACCAGAGGCACAAGTGGGGCCAAGTGCAGTGCCCACACTCTGGTGCGCGATCTGTCAGGTGGGAGGAAAGCACACCACAGAAAACTATCATCTATTGAAGAAACTTATACAACGCCCCCAGCAACTATTTTAAAATTTTTGTAGATCTATGGGCCATGACGAACGAAATTGCCGAAGGTATGAGTTGTTGATGGATCAGACATCTGCTTACAGGATGCAGACTGAGGCATGAGGTCAGGATCCAGCTGCAACATTAGCATGCGGTGGATACTAGGGATGCGGAGTGGGACGAGGACGAATGGGACCTGGACGAGGGCATGGACAATTAATTTGCTACAATTGTGGAGGACCTGGGAACTACACATGTGATTGCACGAACCCAACCAGAACATGTTGCCCATACTATTACCAATTTGATCATGAAGCAGTAGATTGTCCCACACTAATTGCAAAGATGTGTGAAAAAGGGGTGCTTCAAGCTACCCCCACTCAAAATGTCCAAATGATGAAGGCTGAACCGCGCGAAGAGGACCCTAACGTGAACATGGTACTCAGAAGTGGTGCAACTATAGGAGAAGATAAGGGGAAGTGACCTGAGGAGGATACATGGGTTCGCAAGGCCCCTACAAAGAAACCTGAGTTTGATTTGGAATGCTCGAAAGAAACATTTATGGAAGCTAAGAAGAGCTTCGTGGAGGCCTCTACTTCAGGTAGAAAGGATCAAACTAAGCTGAAAATGGATCCTTCTATGCTAACTACCTTTTTAGATACATGCATGAAGCTACTATGGGACAATAAAGCAGTTAAGGGATTGCAAGAGTTGATAACTAGGTGCCCAGGGTCAGGTGAACTGCGCATGGTACAAAAACTAGGCAAGCATGCTTTGCGCACCAGGCGAGGGTTACACAGTAATTTTTCACTGTCCTCACCTCAGTCCCTCTGCTGTGTCATGTATCAAATAAACATTTCCATATCTTCCCACTTATGCAAAAATATTAAGTAGTCCTCTCTGATGCTGAACACTGACCCTATTTCCCTAAGTTTCTGCATCGTCGCTAGTAAGCCATTAAAATGTGCAATGATCCCTTGTCATGAACAGTCTCGTCGCGACACCATCGCAGGTGTACACGTGTTTCCTGTGATGGTTTGATTTTAGGGCTTGGCACGAGGCTCCTAGCTATTTATTGTGATGATTGGTTTGGATGCATTGCCTCCTTGCGATGTTGTCGCTGAGCCTTAGTTCATGACCTGCAACGATCCAGATTTGGCGAATTTGTTCAAGCAGTCGGACTTCTGAGTGTTTCTAGAGCTAGTTGTTGGGTCGGTTTGGGTCACCTTTCCTCCTCTAGGATGGTGGTTCCGCCCCTTGTGCAACCTCCCTTGAGGATAAGCTCCCTCTCCCTCATTTCATCTTCTCCTATAAAATCACTCACCACTGCTATGATCTGCTAGTTCTTTAGTTCTGGAATTAGCGCTTGGTGGCTCTTTTGAGTTTGCTTTGAAGCTAAGTAGATAGCTTTGGTGTGAGTGTGGCAAGTGTGGGATTGCTAATAGTTTGATAAGAGGTTGTTGGGTGTCTTAAGCATTTCATGAGGGGTTGATAGAGAGAGAGAGAGAGAGCTATTGTCCTATTGCGAGACTCATTCTTAAGAGTGAATGCTTGAAGGAACATACTGACTGGACCTTCCAAGAAGACTTGCGAGGTCAAGGCATGGTTGTAAGTTTCCTCTTGTTTCATTTTTAATACAAGCAGTGACGATTTCCTATATCTTGTGTATAATCTACTTGATAGCTTGTGACTTCTTGACATTACAAGTAAATAGATAATTATTGTTCTCAGTTATGTGCTTGGTTGTTTTCCTGTGGTGTTTCAGGTTGATTGCTCATTGAGGAGAAATAAACGAAAGTTGGAGCAGCACAATGGAAACTTCATCAACCACCGGTTTGAGGTAGGCCTCCAATGATGCCTATTTAAGGGAATCGATTTTCGCTTTGTCTTCGCTATGACTAGACCCACTCTAGGGCTAAAGGGGTTGCCTCTATCCGTAGAGGGAACACTTTCCTACTTCACAAGTTGGTGAATCCTCTGGGGAGTCCTTTGTATGTTTTCTTCTTGTTTACCTTTGATTTTTCTTTTGTTTTAGTGTCTCTTGGATTTTTGGTATTTGCACCTTTAGTTTTTGGATTTCCTGGGTTTATCTAGGAATTCCTCTTACTATCTGGAAGAGTAGCCTGGTGTTTGTTTGGGAGTTTTCACTTATTTTTCCTTGTTTTTAAACTCATCGTTGGAAAAATCTTGACAGCTACGACGACATCACCCTGTCCTCATTTTGTAAACCTCTGCGTCGCTGATCCCCTATCATACAGTCACAACTATTCCTAAAATCAACTCGTCACGGAAGATAGGTGTACTCCTACGATGACATCACTTTGTTGTTGCCTTTTCCCTTGCGAAGATTGGCTTATAGTCACAAGTTGCTAGTTATAGACTCGCGATTATGCCTGTGCAAGTTGTTTTTACAACTTTTCCTCTTGAAACCATCAGTCTTGCTTATCCCCTACTGTTTTCTCTCTCCCATCGGCTTGTCTTAGTTGCTTTGGCTGAGGCTTATTTCTTGTTGGCTTCATTTGAGTGAATCTTGTCTCTTTAGCCCTGTGACCTAGCTCTTTCAAATATTTTGAACCATTTGTTTGGGTTGCTTGTCTATCCAAGGTTCATCCACAACCGTCTTATTGATTTGCTTGAAGCTTTTGCTACTTGTTTTGCTGGTGGATTTTTGGTGTCGATTCTTGAAACAATTTCTTATGATTGATTTGGTTTCTTCACTGCCAAGAATAGATTACAATTGTTTGGATTGATCAGTTTACACTCACTTGTTTGTCTCTTTAAATTCAAACACAACAAAAAAATCAAGAGATTGCATTCATTTAGTATACGAAAGTGAAAGTACATGTGCATTTCAAATTTTCATGTTTGAGAAATTAGAAAGCGAAAATTAAATCTTTCATTAGTAGTATCGGTGCACTGTAGGATTGCTGTGTTGATGCATTGTGTTTCTTAGCGCTTGCATTAGCATGTATTGGTTTTGTGTTTGCTTGGGAATGAACTCTCTACCTTTCTTTAAGTAGGTGTTCATCGCAATGAATGATGCTTTACTCATTCTAGTTTCATCCTAGAGTTTTTGATATACATGCAGTAGGGCCTGAAAACAGAAACCTAATTCAAAGATCAACTCTAAAATTAATTGAATGAACTTAATAACGCATTGGAAATTAATGCACATTATTTAGAGGTCTAGGCTAGAGATGTGCTCTGGTGTCGTTAAACCTAGTCACTATTGTTTTTGCCTAAGGTTGGGTGATTCCTCCTTCTGTGACTCAATAGCTGCTAGTACGGACAGGTGCTCCCTGTACCGTCGAGTATATATCGGGAGACCCCATTAGGTTATTATCCTACATCCATAGGAAGTTGAGTCTGCCACCTTATGAACCGTAATGCATCAAACATAGCATTCGAGAAGACTGATTGCCGTACGGAAAGTCCTTGGTCATTTTTTCTTTCATTTGATCACCAAGGTGTATATGCAGTTTTACGGTTAATTTGGTAAACCTATTTTCTAGTTCTCTAGAGTAGTCACTTTTGTTCCTTTTCGACTCCTTAAAAGAAAAGGATCATCTGAGCACTTGTCCTTTTAGTCTCATTAAACCTCGAAAGAGATAGAGTCACCTTTTCATCCTTTTCACGACTCTTGAAACATGAAAAGGTCAAGTTTTGTTCCTGCATCATAAAATTTACTGCCCACGAAATATTCCTGGTTACAGTTAAGATTCTTCGTTTCTGTTTGGGTGTGTTTCTCAAGCACATTCCCAATGGAAACATTCCCCGAGTCTACCGACCAAGGTCTTCCCCCATATGGGAACCCTGGTTTGTTTCCTTCTTTTGGAAATTCCGATGCTCCATACACGCCAACATTTTCTTTGTCTGGGTTAACCATCGGTTTACCCGTTTGGTTGTTTTCAACCTCAGTGGTCCCAAGTGTCATGACTCCTGTTCCACTGTCTCCTTCATCTAAATCACAACACGATGATTCCAAGGTTGACCTTGTGCCTTCTTCCCCTGTTTCCTCATCGTCCTCTCCTACTTCGCTTGGTTAAAGTTCCACATCTAGTAACCAGGAGACTAAGAAGAAGAAGAAGAAGACGAAGAAGAAGAAGAAGTATGATAAGCACGAGGCCACCCATGCAACTATTGCTTTGAGTACATCTGAAGTTGGAACACTTTCTACTCCTCCGCGGAAGGTTAAGTTTCCTTGTAAATTGTGCAAGGGTGACCATCTTCTTCGTGATTGTCCTGGCATTACTAGGATCTTAGAAGTATGGTCTCATGATCTGGCTCATCCCTCATCGTCCTCTGAAGCTCATATCGATGTTCAATCCTCAATTGGAAGTGGTAAGAAGAAAGGGAAGATTCGATTCCCCTGTAGGCCATGTGAAGGTAACCATCCCCTTCACCTTTGTGCACTCATGGATAAAGCTTCCGTTGTTTTTGAAGTCTTACAGCTTCTTCACCTCCACTTCCAGTTGTTTGTTAGCAGCTCTCTTCAAACCCTCTCCTCATTGACAAAGAGGTCAATATTGATGCTTCTCTTGTCCGGCCTACTCTTCCTGAGCCTGGCTTTGTTCAGCCTATTCCTGACCAACCATTGGTCGGAAAGAGTGTCAACTTGGGTTCCCTTCCCGTTGTTACTCTGCTCCGGATGAGCATCGTGATCACACTGCTCATGTTCTTCTCATCTCGTCAGATCCTACTGTGTCCGAGAATGACCCTCTTATCCCCACTGATCAAGGGAGTCTTTCTTCAGTTCTTGTAGAGTAGGGGGGAAATCATACGATACCCCCACCAAGTAGTTTGGTCATTTCCTTTGACTGGAGTCATTTGATTGCATTTCGCTTGCCATCCTATGTGCCTTTCTAGATTACTGTACTCACCTATGACAAGGTTGTACCGGGCACTCTCTTGGATGAAGGTGCGTCTATTAGTCTCATGCCTTCCACTACTTGGAAAGCTTTGGGTTCCCCACAGCTTGTGCGTGTTACTCAGAATTTGTTAGCATTTGACCGAGGAACTTGTCAACCTTTCGGGATCCTTCACAAGCTCCCTGTGACTTTGGGAAGCAAAACCGTCTATATAGATGCTATGGTTGTCCAAGGTGCTTTAGTTTTCAGTCTTATCCTTGGCCATGATTACATTTATGCCATGGGGGCTCTTATCTCTTCACTTTTCCGTGTGGTTTGTTTTCTGCGCGATGGAAGAATGGTGACCATAGATCAACTATTGTTCTTCAGTCACTCGGTGCCTCTTGTGACGCCACCATCCCCTATTGGTTCTTGCTCGCAAGCCATCCCTTCCCCGCCACAAGTCAATTATGTGGCTACCCATTCTGTCTCTGCATCCATTGATGATCATGCAGATGATCTTTTACATCATGTACTAGGGGCATTGGAACCCGATCTATCATTTACACCTCATGATGTGTATTCCTCCTAGAGTGCATTTCTCCCATTCGGTGAACACCTCTTGGGAGCCATGTTCTCATCTGGCCCATGAACAGATGTCCCAGGATAGTTCTTTTCTTCTGTTTACCTCGTTAATAAATGAAACAAGATGTCCAAGGTTAGTTATTTTCTTGTGTCAACCTCATTAAAAAATGAAACAAGATGTCTGAGGATAGTTCTTTTCTTGTGTTAACCCCGTTAAAAAATGAAACAAGCTGTCCGAGGATGGTTTGTTCTTGTCTCCACCTCGTTAAACTATGAAACAAGCTTTTTTAAGATAGTTCTTCCCTTGTGTCAACCTCGTTAAAACAATGAAACAATTTTCCCTCTAGCTAGTCAAGCCTTTTTGGATCTTGTCTTTTCAAGCTTTATTCCATCCATCTTCTTGAATGCAATAAAGCTTGGGGGGCATGTACCTCGATCGGATTTCTGTCGGGGGCATGTTAATTTCAATTCAAGCATAGTTCTCCATGGTTCAAGCTTGCGTAAAATGAACCCTTGCGCTATTGTACCTCCTATGGTTTGGTGCGTTAGATCATTTCTCATTTATTGTGGTCTTTGTCTTTGATGCAAGTGTTATGGATATTAACTGATAAATTGAAATTATATATTGGTGGACATTTTCACAATCATAAATCATAGACAAGATTTTTTAAATAACAAACAAAAACCATAAACCATAGATAGTATATATATATCGTGTGGCGCACAGAGGCTTAAAAAATAAGTGTGTATGTAAAAAAATAGAGTAAATAGAGTCTGTGTTCATGATACATTCGAGACACATGTCTCTCAAAATAGCAGGAAAGAAAGCCTAGGTGTCTACTGTGATGGGTTCTACTAACTATATCAGACCACCACCCACACTACTCGTCTCAAGAGTTTTTGCATCCTAGGTGTCACACCAACAGTATGTCTCTAGTATGCCCGCGGGACGTCCTTGACTCCCCTGTAATCTGGGATCCCATTGGTCAGGCCCTCGAGGTTCTAGGTGATCTCCTCCTTCGCATCACTGCTTGGGCAAGGTAGAGCTAGCTCTCCATTGTCCTCCCTTCGTGCTGTAGGAGCCAGCCCCACAGATCTCTCAGGTCCCACGTTTGCCAATGACATGGACATCATGATTAAGACATATACATGTAAAAATCCAAAAACATTATAAAAAACAAAACACATAAATAGTGTGGTGTTTGACCAAGTGTGTTACCTCCCTCATCCCACTGCTCACTAGGTGGGAGCAACATGTCAAGATCCCTCAGAAGTCTATGCCCGTGTAGGGCCAAGCCTCAATGATAGCCTTCTGTTGATCCAGCCACTCCCGGAATAATACTCCCCATGACACTTGCTGATTGCCACCTCCTCGTGTCATCACGTGTGTCCATCTGGTAATGTGATTCTCTCGTAGTCCTAGCACATATAGGTCCATGTCATGCAACTGAAGTGATGGTACCCATTGCAGCATGAGTGGTATCAGGATGGATCCATATCCAAACTATTTGGTCTCTCCCCGTCAACATTTAGTCAGTTGTCTCTTCATGTGAAGAGACACTGTGTCGGCCCAGTTGTACATGGTTAGAGTAAGACAGTCTAGAGCCAATCACAATTGGGTCTTCATTGCCTCATGCTATGCTTGAGAGCCTACTGCTCTTGTAATCATAAACATTACCATGCAAAGGATCATGTCCTCCATTATCGAGATCTGCAGTTTCCCGCTAGTGGCCGATTTGTGTGCCCCCGGGCACACCCGTGCTATCAACACGTCAAGAGTCTCGTCGGCAGCCCGTACACCCTCCATGATTGGTCTCTCACTGCAACGAGACAAATATGTCAAGAAATATATTTTGGTCGTGTCAAACTCAATATCCTGACCCCGAATGACGCACTTTCCCTTCATTGGGTTCCAGGAAAAGATCAGGAACTCGAGCAAATCTGGCTATGCTCGAAGGTGTGGTGTAAGGAAGAATTTCAGTAACCACAGTCACGCAAGGCTCTTCGGCACTGAGGATCATTCATTGCTCTTTCATCATCAACGTCGTGGGTTCTCTCTTTCCATACAAATGCCATTGTTGCTCTCTGTATTAAGGAAAAATATAATTAGAATTGTTTTCATGGGCTAAAAACATATAATATATGAAATTTGAAATTTTACGACGCCGTCACGGCTGTTTTTCAAACAACAGCGATAGCTCAATTATTATAGTTAATTTTTTTCCCGATCGTTGTGACAGTACACCTATCTCTAGCGATGACCCCAATAGTGATGTGTGTAAAAATCCTCGTTCGTCGCTAACCTGTGAAGGATTTTTGCGACGACCAAGGAGCGAATTCAAAACAAAAAATTCGCCAAAATCTACCTACAGAACATGAAATTGAACTTGAAAACAATCAAAAAGCAGCACAAGGAGTAGTGTACTTACTTGGTGGAAGTTTCGGGCGAAGTGGTCAACCACAAGTACCAGGATTGAGCTCCAAAGATTGCACAGATATGCACTTAAAAAATTACCAAGGGTAAAAAACTCAAAATGTAAATGTGAAAATGAATTACCATGAACCCTTATATAACTATTTTTTCCAAATTTTAGGGTTTTAAGCTATAGGGCTTGGGGTTTTGTGATATATTTTCAGGTTTTGCCTATGGTTTTAGGGTTTTTTAACCTAATTTTCAAATATATAGTGCATTTTTGTCGAATGGATCTTATGTTGTGATTTTTCTGTGCAGAAAAAAGGATGACGGATACGTTTCATGATTAATATATGCTTGGTCCATATTGTGAAATTTTCTATAAGTCTTCTTTAAGCCCTTTTCCAACTTACAAAAGGCCAAAGATTGCCGAGTTTTCCCTTTTAACTCGTTAAATAGAATAAAAGGCAGTCCACTTTCAGCTCTTTTCTGACCATATAAACATGAAAAGATCACCCGAATTTTGTCATTTTGAGTTCGATATTGGTTATGAAACGACGTGTCTTCAATCATTTTTTTACTTCTTTAGATCGTGACCACTAATTACGAAAAGTGCTCCTTGGTCATAATGGTCAAGCGGTTCTCTCAGGTATTGTTTTCTACTTTTTAGAGCTCGAGGGACACAAATTTACGAAAAAGGACCCCCCTGGAGTTTTCTTTTCTATGTCTTTTTCAAACTCTCTAAACATGAAAGAGACTCCTAGTTTTACCTGTGTCAGACTCATTAAACCCTGACGACATTGGACTCATCACCATGACGAGATTCAAGCTTCTCCTCCCTAGGGCTTGTTAAACTATTACTAGGTTGGATTCGTTCGAAGGTCAAACTTATATCACAAGTATATGTTATCCCCTTCAAGCTTGTTCCTCAAAAAATAATTTGGGCACTCGCCAGCAATGGTGGGTGGAAATTTTGAAGTCGTCGCTAGTTACCTACGGTAGCTAGTCACTCTTGAACATTGACACTTTTGCTTCTCGTTGGGTTGGGCTATCCACTTCGTCATTTGGCCTTCCTGGGTTTTGGGTTGCCATTTTGCCTCATTCCATGTAATCCATATTGTCTCCGTCAGATCTCCGATCTCTTGGTACCAAAATGCTGTTGCATTCCATATTCATGTCGTCGATATGTTGAAGAGTATAATCCTTCTACAGTTTATGCCCTTACCTCCTCCTCTGATTCTTGTTTCACCATCTACCACTTGTTCCTTGTCTCATGTCATTGATGGGGGAAACATTATGGCCCTCCTGTGACGGATCATCTCCTGTCGACATCATCTCATTATCAAGGAGGATGATCTAGAGATCCCTTTCGGTACCTTGGAGCTTGCATGCCTCAATGGCAAGTTCTTCACACCTAACGATAGATTTTCATCATTGGTCTTCAGTTGGGTGATTCCACGAGTATTTGACTTCAGCTCATTTTTCATGCTTAGTGGATTGTACTGGCAGTTCCTTGAGAACCATTGACATTACTGGTGGTTTCTCTCACACTTGTTAACGGTTTCCATCATTAACCGGTAATCAAGCGATTTTCTATCATGCTCAACTTCAGCACATCTATTCACAAGCTAGAATTTGTACTATGTTCAATTAGGGTTTCAAGACCCCGGACTAAGATTACATATGTTCGGGTCGCGTGGATTAGTTTGTGATTACATGAAGGACTCTTTGATTGGATGGCTGTGACCATACCTGAGTCTTCATGGATGGTTGCGACCATACCTTTATCATTACATATGGTCTTATCAACTGGGTGGCTGTGTCCATACCACAAACCAAGTTTCATACATCTTTTGGATGGTTGCACCCATGCCTAGACTACATGTATTTCACTATCAGAGATATCAGTTGTACTTGCGCCTGCAGGTCCTTCAAGGTGGTGTGTCAGTTCGGTCATGATTTCGTAAAGCATTTCACCCCTCCCACTCTCTCAGGCTTCATGCTTTAGGGGGCATCTGTTACATAGTAATTTGTCACTGTCCTCACCTCAGTCCCTCTGTTGTGTCATGTATCAAATAAATATGTCCATATCTTCCCACTTATGCAAAAACATTAAACAATGCTCTCTGATGATGAAGACTGACCCTTTTTCCCTAAGTTTCTGCATCGTTGCTAGTAAGACATTAAAATGTGCGATGATCCCTTGTCATGAAAAGTCTTGTTATGACACCATCATAGGTGTACATGTGTTTCCCATGACAGTCATATTTTAGGGCTCAATGCAAGGCTCCCAACTATTTATTGCAATGATTGGTCTGAATGCATTGCCTCCTTGTGATGTTGTCGTTGAGCCTTAGTTCATGACCTGCAACGATCCAGATTTGGTGAATTTGTTCAAGCAGTTGGACTTCTGTGTGTTTCTAGAACTGGTTGTTGGGTCGGCCTTCTTTCCTCCTTTGGGATGGTGGTTCTGCCTCTTGTGCAACCTCCCTTGAGGATAAGCTCCCTCTCCCTCATTTCATGGAGACTCCTTCTCCTATAAAATCACTCACCACTACTATGATCTACTAGTTCGTTAGTTCTGGAATTAGTGCTTGCTGGCTCTTTTGAGTTTCGTTTGAAGCTAAGTAGATAGCTTTGGTGTGAGTGTGGCAAGTGTGGGATTGCTAATAGTTTGATAAGAGGTTGTGGGGTATCTTAAGCTTTGCATGAGGGATTGATAGAGAGAGAGAGCTATTGTCCTATTGGGAGACCCATTCTTAAGAGCGAATGCTTGAAGGAACATACTGATTGGACCTTCCGAGAAGACTTGCGATGTCAAGGCATGGTTGTAAGTTTCCTCTTGTTTCATTTTTAATACAAGTAGTGACGATTTCATATATCTTGTGTATAATCTACTTGATAGCTTGTGACTCTTTGACTTTACAAGTAAATAGATCATTATTTATCTCGGTTATGTGCTCGATTGTTTTCCTGTGGTGTTTCAGGTTGATCGCTCATTGAGGAGAAAGAAACAGAAGCTGGAGCAATGCAACGGAAACTTCATCAACCACCGGTTTGAGGTAGGCCTCCAATGATGACTATTTAAGGGAATCGATTGTTATTTTGTCTTCGCTATGACTAGACCCACTCTAGGGCTAGAGGGCTTGCCTCTGTCCATAGAGGGAACACTTTCCTACTTCACAACGGGAAATTTAGTTGACTGCCGAAATTGGTGACTATGAGATGGATCAGGTTGTTCTATATTTGGGGTCAGATGCAAATGTGCTACCTAAACAAACCTAGGAGCACATGGGCAGGCCCACACTACAATGGTCTCCTATTCAATTACAGATGGCGAACCAACAGAAGATCTTGCCTATGGGGACACTGCAAGGAGTCACAGTAGACATCGAAGGTGCGAGCACACAAATAGATTTTGAGGTAATAGAAATTATGGATGATAAAAACCCATATCCTGCATTGTTAGGGTTATACTGGGCCACAGATATGAATGGAATCATCAACCTAAAGAGACGAAAAATGGTATTCGAGAAAAAGTCTCTCCATGTAGTGGTTCCACTGGACCTAGTCGAAGGGGCACAATACACTGAGCCTATGCGCGATGAGGATAGTGATGATGAATTGGATTGTATCTACCATATCACAACGCATGATTAGGATCGCGTGAATTCAACAGCGGATGGAAGAATCTCATGGGAACATGATAGTTCCTACACGTAGGACTTAGATGAAGAGATTGAGCAATGGCAGAACCGATTGCATGAGGTAACTGATGAGCGCCAAAAATGGGTAACTTATTGGGCTCATTTTGCCTATTATTCTCCATAAATTCACCATTCTTCATAGTTTATGCATGCTTTTGAGTATATTTATGTTAATTGGATGAATGAGAATAGTCACTTGACCATGAAGGCTAATACGTGTTTATTGTAGATTTTTGGACAACGTTTGGACCAAGGTCAAGAATTTATGAGCCATTTGACAGCCAAATATGAGGGAAAAAGGCTAAGGATTCATAGGAAGGCTGTCTCCTACACTAAATGGCCCTTCCTCAAGTTCTCCACCATCAGCTTGGAGTTCAGTAGCCCACCAAAGTTGATTTCCAATGGCAGCCGAGCAGCTTTTGTGAAGTGGCTGAGTACTTGCAATTTTGAGCAGCCAAGCCCCTTGAATTAAGGAGGACTGTTGGAGGTCCTCGTAATGCATAAGTAGGAAGTCTTCCAGCCTTTGTAGGTTACTTTTTGAACATTTTGTATTTTTCACTTTAGTGCTGCTCTGCCTTTCAGCTCATTTTGGAGCTTCTGTTGTAAAACATTTTTTTGTGACATGGTTATTTTCTGAGTAATGGAAATCAATTTCAGTTCGCATCAGCTCTGAGCTTCTTGTTAGGAGGCTGTAGCTCTTGGGGTTGGGCCCAACCCAAGTGCCAAGTCTTCCTCTATGTACTGCTATATGTTTTTGTTGTCTTCATAAAATAATTTCTGCTAGTAGATTAAAATCTTTCTTGGTTACTGTTGATGCCTCGAAAATTGCTGCAACAACATCGGGGATAACCACCTGGTCCAGACCTTAAAGGCAGCTCCTTTTCCATTTGGTGTGGTGGCTCCGACTGGATATAATGGGACCAGTTTCCCAATGATTGGTAAATATGATGGATAAGTGGTTGGTTCTCTGATATTTAATGATAATGGATGAATGATTTAATCTAAAAGTAAAATTATAAACAACTATCCTATCCCGGGAAATTTCTGCTATTAGTGTAACTTTTGATGGCCTTTATTCACAAACAGGCATATAGATGACTCTATCGGTAAACAAAGATGTTTATTCATATGATAATTACTAAATTCAAATAGTTGAACAAAGCAATTAAGCAAGCATTATTACACTATTTTTCATATATATCACAAACATAGATATGATTGAAAGAGTAATAGTCCTTAGACATTCAATAGTGAAAAGTACAAGGATTGCTGTTAAAACACATATATATATTCAATGATAGCAAGATTTAAACAAATGTTGATTCATATAAAGGAATAACACAAGAGCATAGATAATAGTACCATATGTTATTTGGATCACTCCCAATATCAATCGCATTCAAATTCCTTTTTCTAACTTAAAAACACTTCCATAAAAGGCAATAGTGCACATGTCATCAAATATTTCTCCGTTAAAATTCAGAATACTGGCCCAGCTTTCATAAAAAATATAGATCAGAAGCACAGTAGTGTGACTTACTGATTTGAGTTTGTACAAAAACTGATGACCCTTTCTAAATGCATGAAAGGGCCTATAAATACTAATTAAACTAACTAATTACAAAATAAAAATGCTATTAATTGGTACAACTGAATTATGAATATCTCCTCAAAATCAGCTTGTTCTCAATTAGCAGCGTGATTCATTGTTTCGAATGACCACCCTTCGGCTTGAGCTGGCAGATATCTAACATCGGTTGCAATTCTGGAGGGCGAGTTAGACGAGAATGCAGTTGGGCTGAATATGTGGCATCATGGATCTCAGGGATCATGCAACTGATGGCATCGGTTAAACATTTGAGTGCAGCCCTTTGACTGTATGGTTTAATCAAGAAAAACCAAAATGCATCCCAAGTTAAACTTTGGACGCCAGCAATTAGTCTTCCATTCTTTTCCAATTCCTAATTGCATTTTTGTTCCAAAGCTTTGGCCAACGTCAATTTTCCTCGATTGCACTGTGAAATCATGTTAGAGAGATAAAGAGTGTCATTAACCAATTCAATTAAATTACTGGTAGATAATCGACATCTGGAGGTTTCTCCTTCTGCCTTCATTAGTTGTGACTGCCATTCTAGGAAAAGGATGTCTTTGTGTGTCTCTAGAATTTTGGGCAGATTTGCAGCTTGTCCTTCACTAGAGTCTTGCCAAGCAAGAAATTTGGTTAAGGTTTCATCGGCTTGTTCAAAATCCTGCCTGGCATCAATTGATTTATGAACTATTGAAGTAGTGATTTCACAAAGAGGTTCAACCAGAGAAATATTATGACATAACAATTTTAGTTGTGTAACCAGTGCCTTATTGATTTGTAAAGCTTTGGTTATGAACTCTGCTACTTGAGGAAGACTCTTGAACTTTTCGACTTCTTTTGATAGTTGAGCGATTTGCTCATCTTTAGTATTGCTCATTTGTTCATTCATCGCCTTCATTCTAGCCAATGCTTCGAACAATTCCTTTTGCTTCTGTATCGTGCTCAAGTCTATCCTCTATTTCTCTTTGAGCAATTGCTCATTTAATTGGCTGTTTGTTTGCTGCTGTATTAATAGTTGTTGTTCAAACTGTTCTATTTCTTGTTGTGCTTTAGACACTTGTGACTGTAATGAAAGAATTGTTTAATCCTTTTCCTTTAGTAGATTTCTTACTTTCGAGGCCTTATCCATGGTGGCCGTTGAATAAGCTCCGGCATACTGAGAAAATTTTGTAAGATCGTCAGAGGGGTTAAATTCCTCCTTCCACACCACATTAGCCGTTTCGGTTTTCTCTGGAAAAAGGGAAGATTGATCAAGTCTCCTCTTTTTCCTCTATCTCTTCGCCACAGCCCTGTGTTTGGGGCTATAAAAGACATCTAATGGTGGTATGTCCTCTATCTGCAAAACAATCTGATCGGATGAATCTTTAGGGATTATTTCTGCATCTTTTCTAGTGGGTAGGCTGTTGCTTCCTTCAATTAGAACCGTAGTTGTTGTATCTTGACCAAATGTTACTTGAGATGTGCTGAATTCTTGTGAAGTCTCAGGATTGTTTATAATAGAGTCAAATTGTTGCCACTCTTTGACGCGTTTGGGATCAATTTGAGTCTCTAGATCAATAATTTCATTGTCCTGCTCTTTCTCTTTTTCCTGTTCTATTTCCTGCTCTTTTCCTTGCTCTGGCACTTTTCCCTTTTCGAGAATTTTCTCTGTAGCAGGAGGCTGGTCAATAGTCTTCGGTTCAGGCTCGCTTGACTTAGTTGTTGGTGTAGTAATCAATAAGTCCAGAGGCAGAGTTTGCAACCTCTATTCTCTAAGCCTATTTAATTCTACCAATCCTTCATCATTATATCTTATTTTGGCCAATGTTTTAACTTGAGACAATGATTCTGCTAAAGAAAATAGATCGTCAAATTCATCTTCTTGGTGGTCAAACTTAGTAAGCTTGTCCTGTTCAAGCACATTATAAGCAACCTTCTTGGGATCAAATTGCCTATTAGGGATGGTAGCAAGATTGAGCATATTTATTTTTCCTACTTCCTTTTCAGCATGTTTGTAATCATGTAGGGTATAAACACCACATCTCAAAGGAAATATAGGCCATGACTACTTTTTAGAAGTCCCAAGAGTTTTGGATGTTCCTGCTGTGGTTATTTGGTAGGCTAATTCTCGTGCGAACAATTTATCAGGTACATACAATGGGAGGACACGGAGTCTTGTGAGGCTACCATATACCCTTACATAAGTGAACTTATCTTCCCCGAACCAATTCCCTACAGCAGTCAAGTCAATTTCTGCCTCCTCAGAAATCCTTGGGGCAGGCTTGTCAAAAATGGCATAATAGATAGGCAGCATGAAACCATTACAGATTTGATACAAGTGGTTTTTATAATGGGCCTTCCACAACATCTGATGATAAATGTGGATTGGCTTGGGGTCCTATGGCGTCCATCTCCACCCGAGTATCAGGTATTCAGAATTAAAGCAAAGCATATCCATAACATAAGCACTGTAATAAAAGGGGGGAATATTCCAGGTGGTCTTGCGTGAATTGAACCTAAACTCAAGAATTGCAGAGGCTAATTTATCCGACAATATATTGGCCCAATCCATGACATAACTACTAATCACTGCTTCCATTAAAGGAACCATTTCGATATTAAATTTTGCTGAATCATGCATTCCCCATATCCTACACATCATAGCTCCAGCGTAACAGTGAGGAGATGACAGGGAATCCACGGAGTACTTACCCGACGATTCATGCTTGTGCCTTGTGGGATTCTGTCTCCATTGCCGAATCGGGGCTGATTCCGTCTCATTCTCTGCTGTGAATTTCTCCAAAAAGGCTTTGTTGTATTTATTTTCAAGTTCGGGCAAATGGTACATATTCCTTAAATCATCAGGCTGGAATGAACTGAAAACTCTTCGTCAACTGTGCAGAATGTCCTATTTGAAACTAGAATTTGTTCAACCACCCATTTAACTACATCAGTGTATGGAAGAATTTTCTCCCGAGCTGCTATCCTGTGTAAAAATGAGTTGACTAAATCTTTCAGGCAAGCTTCTGATTTATTAGTTGAGCCTGTAGTAGCTTCTTCTTCTGTTTCCTCTGGTTCTTCTGCCTCATTTAAATAATAGATGCTTTGCCAGCTTGTATTTCATAGGCCGAGACATGTAGTGTCTGAAATTAGGCCCTTTTTACTTGGTCCTGGGTTACTGGTGGGCTGGACTGTTACTGCAGGAACCGCCGCTGCTGCTGATCTCTTGGATTTCTTTCCCATTTTTTTAAAACTTTTTATTTCAACGAAATTCTACACAAGAAAGAAAACCAGCGTGATATAGAAAAACAAGTAGCATGTGTTAATATGAAGGAGTTATATGTATTAGCAAATAAGAAAATATTTAAAGTAAAAGTGTCGTAGATAAAATCTAAGTGGAAAATCTCGTCATAACTGCTTCATTAATTTGCCGCCTCACCTGTCAATCATGATAAGGGAGCTTTTAAGTATTCGTCATAATGTCCATATGATTCAAGCGTGGCTTGGATATTTGGCAGATAATCGCATTTGATGATTGGTGACGTGAACAGGGAGGCTTTAACAATAATCCAAAATATCATTCAATTACCAAAGGTGGTATAATGCATGCCAATCCTTAATAGGCTTCGAAACACGCGCCATGATTTAATGTATCACAATCGGGAAAGGGCTTGGGTTGTATTACTTACGACATTGCGAAATCGCCGATCGCCGATGGCGATATGCCTTATCGCATCGGAAGATTTAAAGGTGTCACAGTTAATGAATTGGTTGCAATGGCCGATTGCCAATAACGATGCCTTTTATCGCATAGGGGGAATGGGGGGCCTTATATAAACGATGTGCTTTGCCTTTCCCCGATATCCGATAGCGATTTCCCTTCTCGGATCGGAATAATTCAATGGGTCTTCATATGTGTTTTTCTTATTATTGCGATATGTGATCTTGCAATCACTTTATCGTAATAATAAAAGCTTTATGATTATTTAAAAAGACCTATTTTATCATTGAAAGGTATATCACATTTCAGTTGGACTTTTGATGAGGGTTTTTCTAATGATGAGTTAATACCAATTTATTCACACATCTATGTTTAAAAGGAATTTTTTTTTGAAATTGGGGGTTGTTGTACAGTACAACAATTGGCGATTCACTGGGAGAAACAGTTATCTCTGGAAATGTTACAAGACTTAAACTTTTTAAATCTGAAAATCTTATCCAAGAGGAAAATATAATATAACTAGGCAAACATAAATTATGAATGCAATGATAACTATTTCTGTTATTCTCTTCTCATGTTACAATTAAATACATTCTATGTTTTAAATTAGCCTTAATTGGTTGCTAATGATAAAACAAAAAACTTTTCCAACTTAGCTTTATGATGACTCCTTTGCCATAGGTAGAGCTTCTGCTGCCAGCAAACGTTTATAGTCTCGACAGGGATACATTTTAACCATTTGATCATTCATTATTCCATCCGTTTCAGAGTATAATTAAAAAGAATGAATCCAAAAATATGGTTTCATATTTTTGTATCATTTTTTCTTTTTCCTTATTTTGTAAGATAAAAAGCCATTTTCCTGGTTTGGTAGCCAGCTATTTGACAATGACATTCACTGGTTGTAATTTAACTGAACAAGATGGCTCGTGATGAGACCCCTTGTCTTATAATTATAAGCCATTACCCTATTTTGATATGCAGTATTGGTAATGTCAGTTGAACTATTTCCCTATGATCATGGTAAGCAGGCTTGTAATAAGACCTCTTATCTTTATATCAAATATATTTTAAAATTACACTCTGAGTAATTATAACTTTGATGGATGGGATGAACAATTTTCTCTTTTAAGAGAAGATGGATGATAGGATAAGAGTTGAAAGTGCTAAGATTGAATCAGTGTCTATTTTGTATTGATAACTGTTTTCAGGCTACTTAAAAACATTAAAATGGTTTACAATTACTTGTAAATTTTGAGAAAAGTTCACAAAAATAAAATGGGGTTTCAAAATCTAAATATACCTAATTTTCTAGAAATTTTATCTCGTTTAAGGCATCCATTTTTAAAAGAAAATATCAGAACTATTTCTTTTGAGAAACTTTTTCAATTAGTAAAGACCAATGGAAGACTAACTTTATTTTTTCAAAATCCTAGAAATCTAAGCTATGTACAGGAATTTAGCTGAGAATTGAATATTTACAAAGGGAGGAGGGATTACCTCCTCAATTGAAGAATTCTTTTAGGATAAGGCCATTAACAGGAAGAGAATCTCTCTTACCTGATAGATCTTGCAATATAAAAGTAGAAGGGCCTATCATCTCATTGATTTGAAATGGTCCAAGCCACATTTTCTGAAACTTTGTGAGTTTTCCTTTATCCTCATGGGCTTTATCCCATTTCAAAACTAGATCACCAACTTGTAATTGTTTTGAACTGGTTGAAGTTGTATCAAAAGATGACTTGATAATTTGTTGATGTTTTGCATGTATAATTCTAGCTTTGTCCCTTTCTTCTTCTAGTTTCAAAATTTGATGATGTCTTAATTGGACAGAAGACGAGGGAGCTTCTTCAATAAAATACACTAAAGCTAGGGATGGAAGTACTAAGTTGGCTGGTATGACAGATTCTTTTCCATACACTATATTAAATGGAGAAGTGCCTATAGAGGATTTTTGAGTTATTCTATCAACCCATACCACAAATATCAAAGATTTATGCCAGTTTTTATGATTCTGCTCAATAGTTCGTTTAATAATTCTAATGAAGTTTTTATTGGTGGATTCTACCAAACCATTACCCTGAGGGTAGTAATTTGCAGAATACCTCAATTTAAACCCCCTTTCGATAGCGAACTCAAATATAGAATTTCTATAAAAACAAGATGCATTATCAAAAACAAGAGTATTCAGGACACCAAACCTGGTAATAATGAACTGGTCTATGAATTCCATAATTGATTTAGAATTCGTTGTCTTCAAGGGAATTGCTTCAACCCACTTAGTAAAGTAATCAGTGGCAGTAAGGATATACTTATGTTGTTTAGATGAATGTGGAGTGATTTCTCTAATGATGTCCAATCCCCATTGCTCAAATGGTTGTTCAATGTTGATTGGTTGCAAAGGGAGAGCTAACTTTCTTTGTCTTCCACTGGATGTTTGACAAATTTGGCATTTCCTTACATATTCATGAGTATCTCTAAATAAGATGGGCCAATAATACCCAACATGAATGATTTTGTGAGCTGTTGTGTCAGCTCCATAATGTCCTCCTGCTAGTCCATCATGCAGTTCCTGCAAAACTTTTTGTGCTTCAGGTTTTTCTAAGCATCTTAGTAAAATTGAATCATAATTCCACCTAAACAATACATTATCTACAATTGTAAAGTTTTTTACTTTCAATCTAATGGCATGTTTGTTTTGTAGGAGATATTAGAAGGAGCGTATCCATTTTTTAAATAGAAAATCAGATCTGTATATTGCGATTCAGGATCTGTGGTACTTATCTGATTGATTTCTTGAGTATCCTTTGTACTTCCAGATTCTTGAATGTTGGATGCTCCTGCTAACAACCTGCAAAAACCTTGGTCTTTGACAATTTTGCTGGCTTGATTTCCAAGTCATATTCTTGTAATGCTGTGACCCAATTTGCTCTCTTTTCTCCTAATTCCCTTTGAACTAGTAATTGTCTTACTGCTGAAAAAGGAACTATTGCTTTTGTATGAGCTTTTAAGAGAAAGGGCCTTTAGTGTTTAATGTCTTTGTATACAGCGAAGGCTTGTTTTTCAACTTCCGAATAATTTAGTTTAGCACCCTGAAGATTTGAGCTGTAAAATGAAATTGGTGCTTCCAAGTTTTTATCATTAATCTGAGTCAATATTGCTGCATAAGATGAAGCGGATGCAAGGGTGTATAGTATGAAATGACTAGAAAAATTGGGAGTGCTTAAAGCAGGGGTGTTTATTATCGATTGTTTGATGGAATCAAATGCCTCTTTTTTTGCAGATCCCCATTTGAACACTGAATTTTTCTTAATCATCATTTGTAATGGTAAAATAATTTGAGAAAAATTTGGAACGAATCGTTTAACAAAGTTAATTTGACCCAAAAATGACTGCATGGATTTTTTATTATGAGGGAATGGAATTTCGGAAATCTCTTTAATTCTATCTGGATCAATATAGATACCATCTTTTGAAACAATGAAGCCTAAAATCTTTCCTTGATTAAGAGTGAAAAAGGACTTCTTTGGATTAAGGGAGATACCATACCTTCTACAACATTCAAAGATTTGTTTTAAATCATGTAAATGATTGGACCTTTTCTTGGAAAATACAGTAATATCATCTAAATAGACAACTATTGATTTATTGAGCAATCCTTTGAATGTTATGTCCATGGCTCTCTGAAATGTAGCTCCTGCGTTGATAAGTCCAAAAGGCATTTTCTGGTAAGCATAAGTTCCCCATTTAGTTCTGAAGGTAGTTTTAAGCCTATCATCAGGATGAACCAGAATTTGGCTATATCCAGAAAAACCGTCTAAAAAGGACATTAGTTCAGAACCATCTACTGAATGTAGTATTTGCTCCATGGTAGGTAAAAGGAAGTTATCCTTTTGGCTTGCCTTATTAAGATTTCTAAAATCGATGCAAATCCTAATGTCGCCATTCTTTTTCCTAACTGGCACTGTATTGGAGACCCAGTTTGAATGTCTAACTGGAAAAATTATCTTAGCCTTTAAGAGTTTATTTAATTCAGCCTTTATTTGACTCTCTAGGCTAGGATGAATCTTCCTTAACTTCTGTTGCACGGGTTTTTGTTCAGACAACATTGGAATAGTATGTTGAATAATTGATGTATCGTATGTTTTCAAATCATCATATTTCCAAGCGAAGACAGATTTATTTCTTGTTAACAGTCTAATGAATGTTGTTCTTTCTTCTAAAGAAAGTCCTAGTCCCAAATTGATTTTTTGAGGATTTTCCTCAGTACCTAGGTTTATCAATTCAAATCTTAAAGTGGAACTCTGGAGTTTTGAATTGGTCACCTATTTAAACCTGTCTTTAATATCATAAAGATCTCCAAGCTTAACTATTGGTTTTGGTATTGAGTTTTCCTCTTGCTTTTCTTTCATTTGAAGGTCATGATCACTTTCATCAATGATTTAGTCATCATAGGACTTGTCAAAAGTCAAAAAGTTTAAAATGTCTTCATCATGATTGAACACTCTCCAACTAGTGACATTATCGGGAATTGATGGTCTAAAGATTAACTCTACTGAAAATCTATCTGGACTATAATCTTCGGATGGAAGGAGTTTGGAGGAAACATTAGCTAGAAGGTCTGCTGCTGAATTTTGAGACCTAGGGATGGGAGAAATATTGAATGCTAAAAATTGAGAGATGAGTTCCTGTACCAAATAATGATAGTGTTTAAGATGACCAGAAAGGCAATGAATTGCATTTCTAACCTGTTTAATAACAATCTCTAAATCACCAAACACTTTCAAATATTGAACCTTGAGACCAATTGCTTTGTAAAGTCCTTGAACCAAGGCCTTATACTCGGCTGTATTATTTGTGCACTCAAATTCTAATATGCATGATAACATAGTTTTTTCCCCCTCAGGGCTAACTAAAATACATCCTACTCCCGCACCTTCACTAGACTTAGATCCGTCAAAATATAGTGACCAAAATAAAGGATTATCAACAATTTTATTTACAGTTCCTTCAGCAATATTAACACATCTTGACCTATTAGTTTGTGAAAAGTTTTCGATCTGAGATGTGAAATTATTAACTGGGAAAGGAGATGGTTGGGCAGTGAAATTGCTAAAAAATGATTCAGATGAATAATTCCCCAAAATATTGTTATTAAATGCTATTGGTTGATTTTCTTGTTCAAACTCAGTAACAGTATGGGTCATGTGTTTCTCCCAATCGATTTTGATCTGATTTGGCTTTCCTTTATAAGGTAGCCACATAAGGGACCAATCGGTGGAAATATAACCATGGAGTTTTTCAGACCAATATCTACTTAAAATTAACCCATATAATTCAGGTATGTCAGCGATCAAAATATCAATTCTTTGCACCACTCTAGGATCAGCTAATAACCTGATAGTCACTGAGTTGATTTCCCCTAAAACTTGGACCTTGGTCCTATCCAATTGTACAATATGAATTGCAGACTTTTGGGGTTCAATGTTCAGTTTTGAACAAACTGAAGCTAGCATTATATTAGAGGAAGCCCCTGAGTCAATCAAATAGTTGTGTAGATTTCTATTATAGATTTCATAAGTTAAGAGGAAAGGAGGAATATGAGAATTTGATCTATCTCCAATTAAGACTGCATCAGTAGCTTCCACTCTACCCAGAGGTGGTTGGCCTAAATCATTAGCAACTTCAGACAATACGGCGTTAGGAAGAGGTGAAGAAGGAACGGCATTTAACTCTTTGAGGAGTAATTTCTACTGATGCTTGAGTTTGCTAAGTTCAAACATGGTTATATTTGCCTTAGTTTTCTTCATATCTTCAATAATATTGTAGTCCATAGAATCTGTAACTACCAATGTTTTATATGTTGAAGGTAGATTTGAAGATGAAGGCTGATTTTTGGATGGTATCGCTGTAGCTTTCTTTGCGGGAACCTTTTCTTTGGTAGTAGTGGAACCTGCATTCCTTTTCTTCGAAGTTGCCTGAACAGGCTCGGGAGTACCTTTACTCCTAGTAGTCACAGGGAAAGCCCCTTGTTCATTTTCTATATCGGAGTTGGGTAAAATGAAATCCCACATTCCATGTCATTCGACAGTCTCCTCTTCTTCTGGTTCCTCAGATGGCAAGATTGTTTCATCTTCTTCTTCTTCTTCAGGATCTAAATTTGCATTAGATATAGCATTTGGTGGTTTTGATTCAGGTTTCTTAAAATTTCTAAATGGCCTTTTTGTTGAGGTTTCAGCTACTTGCTTCTTGATTTCAACCATTTCGTTTGACGTAGTCTTGAGGACTTTTTGTAAACCTTCCATATCATATGGACCTTTAGGGGTTTTCTTCTTTGAATCATCCTTGAAAGAAACTTTTTTGCATTTCCTATCTTCAAGAGTAGCTTTCTTTTCTAAAGCAATAATTCGTTTGTCTACGGCAAGCGCCTCTTTCATGTTTTCAGCTAACATTGGTTTTGTAGCCCTGTCTATGAAAATAGCTATATTTGAGGGTAGGGTGGTTATATACCATTCACTTCTGATTTTCTCACTTGGTTTAGAGGCTGTTGGAATCTTATTCAGAGTTTGTTAAATCGTGAGTTGAATTCCTTGATAGGTTCTTTAAATTCTATCCTAATATTCGAGAGATCATTAATTAATGTTGCTAAAGATCTATCATCACCATACTTAGTAAGAAACTGTTCTTGGAAAATATTCCAACTAGTGATGGATCCAGAGGGTAGGGAAAAATACCAAGATCCCGCTGATCCTTGTAAGGTACAAGGGAAAAGCCTTACGACGACATCTTCCTCTGTCAATCCTTTCAAATTAATTGATAACATGAAATTGTTAATATGTTCTTCGGCTTGTGTTCCCACATATGGATTAAATTTGGGTAACCATTTTTCAGGAGAATTAGGCAATGGGTGTAATGGTGCAGGCATGGTGACCGCACCAGGACTATTCCATGGATTCTGAGCCATTGAAAAACTGATAGCAGATGATATCGCTGATGAAATTCGAGATGTTTGGGAAGGAGTTGATATTGAGGATTAACTAGGTTGGGATGTTGAAGTTGTTGATCCCTGTTGAACAACAATATGTAGTGGAGGAGTGGATGGCTGACTTCACATTGGAGAAGATGAAATGGAGGATGATGATGAGAAAGATTCACTCTCAGATCCTTCAGTATTATTTTTTGCCCTTTTCCTTTTAGGTAAAGGCAACTCAGTAGGCTCGATACCGAGCTTTCCACTCTGAAGTCTGGTGATAGGGTGAGGTAGATTGAATTGCGAAGTTTGACTGCCTTGAGATACTTCAGATTTCTATGGCGATATTGAAAAGCCTTGAAGTTTATGGATGAAAGACTGAACTTTAGGAGACTCAGTATCTAATTGTTCTGAAGTATGGTGGGTTTGAGCAGTGGTAGTTGACTCCTCTTCTTCTCGTTTGAACACTGGAGTTCCAGTAGGCAATCGAGAGGTACGAGGTGAGGTGGAGGGAGATTTACTCTCAGAATGGGTTATTGGTTTGGGTTTGCTCGCCATTCACAGTTCATGCCCTCCTTCTAGCGCCAAAAATGTTGATGCCTCGAAAATAGCTGCAACAACATCGGGGATAACCACCCGGTCCGGACCTTAAAGGCAGCTCCTTTTCCATTTGGTGTGGTGGCTCCGACTGGATATAATGGGACCAGTTTCCCAATGATTGGTAAATAGGATGGATAAGTGGTTGGTTCTCTAATATTTAATGATAATGGATGAATGATTTAATCTAAAAGTAAAATTATAAGCAACTATCCTATCCCGGGAAATTTCTGCTATTAGTGTAACTTTTGATGGCCTTTATTCACAAACAGGGATATAGATGACTCTATCGGTAAACAAAGATGTTTATTCATATGATAATTACTAAATTCAAATAGTTGAACAAAGAAATTAAGCAAGCGTTATTACACTATTTTTCATATATATCACAAACATAGATATGATTGAAAGAGTAACAGTCCTTAGACATTCAATAGTGAAAAGTACAATGATTGTTGTTAAAACACACACACACACACACACAGATATATATATATATATATATTCAATGATAGCAAGATTTTTAAATAAATGTCGATTCATACAAAGGAATAACACAAGAGCATAGATAATAGTACCATATGTTATTTGGATCACTCCCGATATCAATTGCATTCAAATTCCTTTTTCTAACTTAGAAACACTTCCATAAAATGCAATAGTGCACATGTCATCAAATATTTCTCTGTTAAAATTTGGAATACTAGCCCAGCTTTCATAAAAAATATAGACCAGAAGAACAATAGTGTGACTTACTGATTTGAGTTTGTACAAAAACTAATGACCCTTTCTAAATGCATGAAAGGGCCTATAAATACTAATTAAACTAATGAATTACAAAATAAAAATGCTATTAATTGGTACAAATGAATTATGAATATCTCCTCAAAATCAACTTCTTCTCAGTTGGCAGCATGATTCATTGTTTCAAATGACCACACTTCAACTTGAGTTGGCAGATATCTAGCATCGGTTGCAATTCTGGAGGGCGAGTTAGACGAGAATGCAGTTGGGTTGAATATGTGGCATCATGGATCTCGGGAATCATGCAACTGATGAAATTAGTTAAACATTTGAGTGCAGCCCTTTGACTGTATGGTTTAATCAATAAAAACCAAAAGGCATCCCAAGTTAAACATTGGATGCCAGCGATTAGTCTTCCATTCTTTTCCAATTCCTGATTGCATTTTTGTTCCAAAGCTTTGGCCAATGTCAATTTTCCTGGATTGCACTATGAAATCATGTTAGAGAGATAAAGAGTGTCATTAACCAATTCAATTAAATTACTGGTAGATAATCGACATCTGGAGGTTTCTCTTTCTGCCTTCATTAGTTGTGACTGCCATTCTAGGAAAAGGATGTCTTTGTGTGTCTCTAGAATTTTGGGCAGATTTGCAGCTTGTCCTTCACTAGAGTCTTGCCAAGCAAGAAAGTTGGTTAAGGTTTCATCGGCTTGTTCAAAATCTTGCCTGGCATCAATTGATTTATGAACTATTGAAATAGTGATTTCACAAAGAGGTTCAACCAGAGAAATATTATGACATAACAGTTTTAGCTGTGTAATCAGTGCCTTATTGATTTGTAAAGCTTCGGTTCTGAACTCTGCTACTTGAGGAAGACTCTTGAACTTTTCGACTTCTTTTGACAGTTGAGCGATTTGCTCATCTTTAGTCTTGCTCATTTGTTCATTCATCGCCTTCAGTCTGGCCAATGCTTTGAACAATTCCTTTTGCTTCTGTACCGCACTCAAGTCTATCCTCTGTTTCTCTTTGAGCAATTGCTCATTTAATTGGTTGTTTGTTTGCTGCTGTATTAATAGTTGTTGTTTCAACTGTTCTATTTTTTGATGTGCTTCAAACACTTGTGACTGTAATGAAAGAATTGTTTGATCCTTTTCCTTTAGTAGATTGCTTACTTCCGAGGCCTTATCCATGGTGGCCACTAAATAAGCTCCGGCATACTGAGAAATTTTTGTAAGATCGTCGGAGAGGTTAAATTCCTCCTTCCACACCATATTAGCCGTTTCGGTTTGCTCTAGAAAAAGGGAAGATTGATCAAGCCTCCTCCTTTTCCTCTATCTCTTCACCACAACCCTGTGTTTGGGACTATAAAAGACACCTAATGGTGGTATGTCCTCTATCTGCAAAACAATCTGATCGGATGGATCTTTAGGGATTATTTATGCATCTTTGCTAGTGGGTAGGCTACTGCTTCCTTTAATTAGAACCGTAGTTGTTGTTTCTTGACCAACTGTTACTTGAGATGTGCCGAATTCTTGTGAAATCTCGGGATTGTTTATAATAGAGTCAAATTGTTCCCACTCTTTGAGGAGTTTGGGATCAATTTGAGTCTCTAGATCAATAATTTCATTTTCCTGCTCTTTCTCTTTTTCCTGTTCTGTTTCCTACTCTGTTTCCTGCTCTTTTCCTTGCTCTGGCTCTTTTCCCTTTTCGGGAAATTTCTTTGTAGCAGGAGGCCAGTCAATAGTCTTCTGTTTAGGCTCGCTTGACTTAGTTGTTGGTGTAGTAATCAATAAGTCCAGAGGAAAAGTTTGCAACCTCTATTCTCTGAGCCTATTGAATTCTACCAGTCCTTCATCATCATATCTTATTTTGTCCAATGTTTTAACCTGAGACAATGATTCTGCTGAAGAAAATAGATCGTCATATTCATCTTCTTGGTGGTCAAACTTAGTAAGCTTGGCATGTTCAAGCACATTATAAGCAACCTTCTTGGGATCAAATTTCCTATTAGGGATGGTCGCAAGATTGAGCATATTTATTTTTCCTGCCTCCTTTTCAGCATGTTTGTAATCATGTAGTGTATAGACACCGCATCTCAAAGGAAATATAGGCCATGATTGCTTTTTAGAAGTCCTAAGAGTTTTAGATGTTCCTGTTGTGGTTATTTGGTAGGTTAATTCTCGTGCCAACAGTTTATCAGGTATATGCAATGGGAGGACATGGGGTCTTGTGAGGCTACCATATACCCTTACATAAGTGAACTTATCTTCCTGTTATAGACATTTTTGTGCCTCGCATCATGGAGCATGAAATGTCAATAATTACAGGGATCCTCAGTCCCTAAACATGTTGTTCTTACCCCTAAAAGAACAAGGTCATCAAACAACAGCACTTCCAATCAGTTCTCCACCTGAAAACACTTCAAAACAGGCTTATTTTGGATCATGTCAGCTGCTCCACTGAGCTTCTGCACTGGAATGCAACTGTCCCTCCTTGTACCTGCGCTGGAAGTCAAGATTAATGAAGGCTACCTGCGCTGGGCGAGATTGGCCAAGTGGCACAGTCATCCTGCAAGGTGTCAACTGCCCAGGAAGCTTCCAAACTGACACTTGGTTCATGAGATTCGCCCTGTGATGAGTAAGAGGTACTTGATCACCATGTGTAAGCAAGGATCTCCAAGTGGACTCAAGAACTGAAGATTAACTGAAGAGGGAGAGGACACACGGTAGCTTCATGTCAGTCTCAAGCTGACTCATCCTCTCTTCTTCTATCCTATATATAGAGCTCTTCTATGAGGTCTAAGGGGGATGGAATTTTGTGTAAAGCAAGGAGGTGCTGTTGGTTTATAGTTAGAGCTATTGGGTGATTGTTTTACTAGAGGTGAAGAGGAGAGTTCTTGCTGCTGGGGAGGTGCTGCTGGATTGGAGCCATCATTGGTTGTAACCTTCTCAGAACCCTGTTACTTCTATCAATAAAGTTTTGCATGTTCTCCTATATACTTGTATTACATTGATGTATTGTATTTACATGTATATTTGATTCACTCTAATCCATGCATCAGTTATGAGTACTTGTATCTTGTAGTTTCCTCTCTTGTCTTGTGCAGGATCTGTGTGTAGCTGGACCGGCAAAGAGAGCAAGGAGCTGGGAACAAGAGACAAAGAGAGAGGATAAGGATCGACTAAGCGAAAGACACCAGGTTGGTTAATCTTTTCTTCCTTCTCTCTGTACTTTCATAAAGGAAAATATCAAAGCTTTACTTTCAGTTGTTGCTAAAGACTGTCACCTTTAGAGTAGGGATAGGGTCATCCACATCGGATACTTTTCCCCACAACAAACTGGCGACTCCACTGGGGAACGACTCCAGTGTGTGTTCTATGATCTGTGGAAAAAGTTGTGTCTTTCTTTTCCCTCAGTAGATTAAGGTTTTCAAAGTTGAAAGATTGAAAAGATTTGCTTCTCATTCTTAGATTGCATATAGGAAGTTGTATATATACATCTCGTGGCGAACCTGAAAGGCAAACTGTTAAGCAAGATCAACATTAAAATAAACTCAATTTACATAACAACGCTTTGGAATTTAACGCAAACATCTAGAGGTCTAGGTAGAGACGTGTTCCGGCGTCGTTAAACATAGTGACTGTCGATCTCTACGAAGGTGGGTGATTCCTCCTGAGAGTCGGTGGCACTAACACGGACTTGTGCTCCCGCGTACTGTCACGTATATTGGGAGACCCCTATAGGCTTTTATCCTTTATCCTTAGGAAACCGTGTCGGCCGCCCTACTGATCGCGATGCAGTGAACACAGCATTCACGAAGATCGACCACCCGTACCGTAAAACGTATTCTGTGGTTTCGCGAAAGGTTTGGCACACCCTCTGCCTAGATCTCCAGAGAAGTTTCTTTTGGCCTTTTTCAAACTCTATAACTGAAAAAGTCCAACCGAGCATTTGTCACTTCGGGCTCGTTAACACATCGAAGGCGACTAGAGTCATCTTTAGCTTTTTCTCGACTCTTAAAACATGAAAAAGCAAGTTTGTGTCTAAAAGCGTCGTTAATAAAATTTATTTTAAGCGGAACATAATCACCTGTTATTCCCACGTTGATCTTTCAGTTGAAAAGTATGGAGCCCACCAACCAAGGAAGTAACCTTGGCGGAAGTCCAAATCCCTTCTCCTCTTGGGGAGATGTTGGTGCGCCTCATATGGCTACATTGTCACTTCCAGGATTGACAATCGGCCTCCCTGTATGGCTCTTTTCAACTAATGTAGTCCAGATCGCCACTAATCCTGAGCAGTCGAATCAACAGTCAGAACAATCTAGAACTACCCACCAGCCTTCCACTTCTTATGATACTTCCTCTGATCCTTCATCTTCGCAAGGTAGAGCTGGCAAAAGTCAGCCTCCCAAGGAGAAGAAGGAAAAGAAGAGGAGAGAAAATAAGCAGAAGGAGCCTCTGGCGAAGGCGACTGGGGGCAAGCAGAAGAAAGCTAACAAAAACCCACACACTGCACCGACCGGGCCTAAATCGCCATGTGTCATTTGCAAAGGGATCCACTTCCATCGTGATTGTCCTTGTATTCCCCGGATACTAAGGGACTGGTCCCCAAGGTTGCACAATCCGGTAGCATCAACCTCTGGTTGTCATGTTGATTGCAATCCGTCAACTAACGAAAGTGAAGGACGAAGAAGGGGACCAAGATCACCCTGTCTATTGTGTGAAGGCAATCATGCCATCCACAAATGTCCATTCTTAGATGAGGCAAAGAGAGTTTTGGAAGATCGCCCGGTTTCACCGTTGCGACTTCCTCCTGGATATCAAAAACTCGCGCCTAATCCCTCGATAGTTGAAAATCCAGTTGACCCACTCAAGTGGTCAGCTGAAGTGTCAGTCATTGAGAATGAACCTACTGAATCCAGACCAGACGAAAGTCTAAAGGTCGATACGGCAGTTGGCCTGGTTCTTCCTTCAGAGGTTCTATCGTCCAATGACTCCGTCATTGAAGACCCGTCTTCAAATGACACCGTCGCCAAAGAGTCATCTTCATGCAACACCCTCACTGAAGAGAATAAGGATGACACCATCCAGGTTCTTTTCATCAGCACGGACTCCGATGAGCGTCAGGGCAATGCACCCATTCCTTTATCGCAGGAAGGAACATCATCAGAGTCATATCCGGCCGTATATTCGGTCCCACCACCAAGCAACCTGGTTGTATCCTTTGATTGGAATCAACTAGGCAGACCCCGGTTACCAGCCAGTATACCATTCAGAATCATTGTCCAGATCTATAGAATGATTATGGCTGGTACTATCATTGATGAAGGGGCGTCTGTGAGTATCCTTTCCTCTATTGCTTGGAAAGCACTGGGTTCCCCAGCGCTTTTACCTGAGTTGAGAAATCTCTCAGGTTTTGATAAAGGAACCAGTTGACCATTAGGGATCCTCCCCGATGTACCTGTTACATTGAAAGGGAAGACCGTCAGGATGAACGTGATGGTCGTCCAACGACCCTTGGATTATAACCTACTCCTTGGACGCGACTATATTTATTGCATGGGAGCGATAGTCTCCTCACTCTTTAGAGTAATGTGTTTTCCACACGAAGGAAGGGTGGTCAAGCTCGTAGACCAACTTTCATTTCCGGGATCTCGCATCGCAAATAGTCAAATACCATTCCTAAATGGTCTGTTCACTCAAGATTCGCCTCCACCCCCAGTCCTCCTTCCCGATGAATGCGAGTGATTCGGAAAGAAAGACTAGGACCCAGGGGGCATGCACCCTGGTCTGCTTCGGGCAGAAGAAACTCTGTGTATAAGGAAGAATTTCCGCAGAAGAATATGACTAGTCCGTACCCCGTCCGTGGAAAGAAGTGGGGTTGTTCTGGAATAATAATCTTTTGTTAAAGTTATGTGTTTGACAAAAGAGTCATTCACCTTTGTCTAAAAAAGTGGGCAATGCCCAAGTAGGAATTCCCTTATTGCGACAAGTAGTAAACATCTTTGAATTCAAGCCTCGCCCATCGAAACATATGTTTGGAAGGATAAGCAGGGGCAGCCTACAAAGAAGGGGACTATATTGTTGTGACAGAGGGTAACCATCTTTGGACAACCCAATGATAGACACCGCCGAAGAAAGAGATTGATTTGCGGCAGCAAATGGAACCGTCTTCGGATAATAAGAAAGAGGCATACCTCGTTGATAAAGGGGCAGCCTCGAAATTCTATCCTATACCTGGGGGCATGCAAACTTTTGGAATGCAAGCAAGGGACGACTATTTATTTTTTAAATTTTTAGGTCCTCCCTTTAAACCTGTAGGTCTAACCCGTTAAACTCGTAGGATTAGCCGTTTCCGACCTTGCATGAAAAAAGCCTGTGGGGCAAAAGTAAAATTTGCCAAAATTGGAGCATAGCTTTGTGAGATAAAGCTCCTTAAAAAATAGTTATCTCATAGGAGGCGTTCTTATTATGACTGGTATATCGAGCAGTTTTAGCATATAGTTCATGCTCGTTAAAAAATAAACGCAAAATTCGAGCAGTTTTATGACTGAATTTATGCTCGTTAAAAAATAGAAAAGTGTGAGCAAAAGTTTCCCCCAGAGTTCAAGCTCATGGAAAAAATGAACCGGTAAATAACCTTTTGAGATTGTAAATTCATTAGCCATAAGAACCTTGATCGTGTTTTCATCCATCACCTCCACCGTTCATTTGGCCGATCATTCACTTCCATTTGTGTGTTTACCTCTTTTGAGAAACAGCTGCGAAGAGTGATTTCACCTAGCCATCCTTGTGACACTGCCGTGATTGGAAAATTCCAACCTGTACTTGGAATCTGCTGCTATCCCTGTTTATCACTCGTTCCTCAAAAGACGAGTCTTCTTTGAGCTCTTTTCACTGACTCGTAAAATATGAAAAGTTTGCCGAGTTTTGGCCTTCCAGCTCGTTAAATGACCGGAACGCTATCCCTCCTCTAAATTTTAATCTTTTTGGACCTGAGGGATTATTGCACAAAAGGATCGAGCGCTTGTCTTGTTCGGCTCGTTAAAAGTACCGAACAGCCATCCCTTCTGTATTGTTTTATACTTTTTCGGACTTAAGGGATAAGCTGACGAAAAAGGAATCATGGAGTTGACTTTCTGTACCTTTTCAGACTCTCTAAAAATGAAAAGGACCGAGTTTTCTTTGTCGTTAGACTCGTTAAAATGATTAAATAGCGACAAACTTGTCTTTAGACGAGAACGAGTTTCCCTATCACTAGGCTCGTTAAATCTTAGCGATGGGCTTGCCCGAAGGGCAGGTTATAGAACAAGCATATGTTATCCTCCTCAAGCTTGACAAAAATAAAGAGGTACTGGTCAGAAATGACTGGGGAAAAATTGGGAGAACATCAAAGTTTAATGGTAGCAAGTCACTCTTGAACATGACACTTTTCCTCCGTACCACATCGGGTTGGGTTGTTTCATTCACCGGTCTCATCGCCATGGTCCTCGCCAAACCATCCACATTTGGGGTAATGCTACCGATCCATCGCATCAGTGTCGTTATATGTTCAAGAGGGGTCATTCTGAAAGTGTCAACCGTGTCCCATCCACTACCATACACTATCCTTCATCCATTCATGATCGCCACCCTGAATCATATGTCACAGTTTGTTTTCACCTCCACTAAAATCATTAGCTCCGTTCCGTGTCATTGATGTGGGATTCATTAAGGCCCTCCTTTGACGGATCGCTTCTTGTCGACTTCAGCTCATTATCCAAGAAGTTGATCTAGGAACACCCCCATCAGTACTTTGAAGCTTGCATGCCTCAATGGCAAGTTTCTCACTTCCGGCGACAGGTATACATCAATGACCTTCGACCAGAAGATTTTGCGTGGCGTTCGACGCCAAGTCCTCTATTCACGCCACGTGAATTGTACTGCAGTACCTTGAGGGTCATCATCATTATTGGTGATTCCTCTCGCGTTTGTTAACGGTTTTCATTATTGACCGGTAATCAAGCGATGTCTTTCCATGTTCGACTTCAGCGAAATTCTCACATGGATCGACTTGTACTTAGAGTGAAGATCGAACGAGTTTGAAGACCCTGGATCTAGTTTCATCCATCCGGGCTGCGATATATATTCAGGAAATATAAAAGCATTTTCCATGTACATCATTGCAGCAGATGATCATCCTATTCAAAGGATGATAATTTCAGCAGAAAGTTATCAGTCTACCTTCAAACGATCGTCTGTCATATGTACCAAAATGTATTTATAAAAGCTGAGCATGGGAATGCCCGCCTCAGCTAGATCATGGAAATAGAATGAAAAATAATGTATTGTATTGTATTACAGGGCTCCTCCTCAGCACTGGAACGAACTTCGGACCCTCTAGATAAAGCATTTCACCCGATAAACGGCCTCATACTTTAGGGGGCAACTGTTATAGACATTTTTGTGCCTCGCATCATGGAGCATGAAATGTCAATAATTACAGGGATCCTCAGTCCCTAAACATGTTGTTCTTACCCCTAAAAGAACAAGGTCATCAAACAACAGCACTTCCAATCAGTTCTCCACCTGAAAACACTTCAAAACAGGCTTATTTTGGATCATGTCAGCTGCTCCACTGAGCTTCTGCGCTGGAATGCAACTGTCCCTCCTTGCACCTACGCTGGAAGTCAAGATTAATGAAGGCTACCTGCGCTGGGCGAGATTGGCCAAGTGGCACAGTCATCCTGCAAGGTGTCAACTGCCCAGGAAGCTTCCAAACTGACACTTGGTTCATGAGATTCGCCCTGTGATGAGTAAGAGGTACTTGATCACCATGTGTAAGCAAGGATCTCCAAGTGGACTCAAGAACTGAAGATTAACTGAAGAGGGAGAGGACACAAGGCAGCTTCATGTCAGTCTCAAGCTGACTCATCCTCTCTTCTTCTATCCTATATATAGAGCTCTTCTATGAGGTCTAAGGGGGCTGGAATTTTGTGTAAAGCAAGGAGGTGCTGTTGGTTTACAGTTAGAGCGATTGGGTGATTGTTTTACTAGAGGTGAAGAGGAGAGTTCTTGCTGCTGGGGAGGTGCTGCTGGATTGGAGCCATCATTGGTTGTAACCTTCTCAGAACCCTGTTACTTCTATCAATAAAGTTTTGCATGTTCTCCTATATACTTGTATTACATTGATGTATTGTATTTACATGTATATTTGATTCACTCTAATCCATGCATCAGTTATGAGTACTTGTATCTTGTAGTTTCCTCTCTTGTCTTGTGCAGGATCTGTGTGTAGCTGGACCGACAAAGAGAGCAAGGAGCTGGGAACAAGAGACAAAGAGAGAGGATAAGGATCGACTAAGCGAAAGACACCAAGTTGGTTAATCTTTTCTTCCTTCTCTCTGTACTTTCATAAAGGAAAATATCAAAGCTTTACTTTCAGTTGTTGCTAAAGACTGTCACCTTTAGAGTAGGGATAGGTTCATCCGCATCGGATACTTTTCCCCACAACACTTCCCCAAACCAATTCCCTACAGTAGTCAAGTCAATTCTGCCTCCTTAGAAATCCTTGGGGCAAGCTTGTCAAAAATGGCATAATAGATAGGCAGCATGAAACCATTACAGATTTGATACAAGTGATTTTTATAATGGTCCTTCCACAACATCTGAAGATAAATGTGGATTGGCTTGGGGTCCTGTGGCGTCCAATTGCACCCAAGTATCGGGTATTTAGAATTAAAGCAAAGCATATCCATAACATAAGCACTGTAATAAAAGGTGGGAATAGTCCTAGTGGTCTTGCATGAATTGAACCTAAACTCAAGAATTGCAGAGGCTAATTTATCCAACAATATATTGGGCCAATCCATGACATAACTACTAATCGCTGCTTCCATTAAAGGAACCATTTCGATATTAAATTTTGTTGAATCATGCATTCCCCATATCCTACACATCATTGCTCCAGCGTAACAGTAAGGAGATGACAGGGAATCCACGAAGTACTTCCTCGACGATTCATGCTTGTGCCTTGCGGGATTCAGTCTCCATTGCTGAATCGGGATTGATTCCGTCTCATTCTCTACTGCGAATTTCTCCAGAAAGGCTTTGTTGTATTTCTTTTTAGGTTCGGGCAAATGGTACATCTTCCTTAAATCATCAGCCTGGAATGAACTGAAAACTCTTCTATCAACTGTGCAGAATGTCCTATTTGAAATTGGAATTTGTTCGAACACCCATTTAACTACATCAGTGTATGGAAGAATTTGCTCCCGAGCTGCTATCCTATGTAAAAATGAGTCGACTAAATCTTTCAGGGAGGCTTCTGATTTATTAGTTGAGCCCGCAGTAGCTTCTTCTTCTATTTCCTCTGGTTCTTCCACCTCAATTAAATTATAAATGTTTTGCCAGCTTGTATTTCCCAGGCCGATACATTTAGTGTCTAAAATTAGGCCCTTTTTACTTGGTCCTGGGTCGCTAGTGGGCTGGACTAGTACTACAGGAGCCGCCGCTGCTGCTGATCTCTTGGATTTCTTTCCCATTTCTTTAAAACTTGTTATTTCGATGGAATTCTGCACAAGAAAGAAAACCAGCATGATATAGAAAAACAGGTAGCATGTGCCAATATGAAGGAGTTATATGTATTAGCGAATAAGCAAAGATTTAAAGTAAAACTACCGTAGATAAAATCTAAGTGGAAAATCTCGTCATAACTGCTTCATTAATTTGCCGCTTCACCTATAAATCATGATAAGGGAGCTTTTAAGTATTTGTCATAACGTCCATATGGTTCAAGCGTGGCTTGGATATTTGGCGGATAATCGCATTTGATGATTGGTGACGTGAACAGGGAGGCTTTAACAATAATCCAAAATATCATACAATTACCAAAGGTGGTATAATGCATGCCAATCTTTAATAGGCTTCAAAACACGCACCGTGATTTAATGTATCGCAATCGGGAAAGGGCTTGGGTTGTATTACTTACGACATTGCCAAATCGCTGATCGTCGATGGCGATATGCCTTATTGCATCGGAAGATTTAAAGGTGTCACAGTTAATGAATTAGTTGCAATGGACGATTGCCGATAGCGATGCCTTTTATTTCATCGAGGGAATGGGGGGAATTATATAAATGATGTGCTTTTCCTTTCCTCGATATCTGACAGCGATTTCCCTTTTCGGATCGGAATAATTCAATGGGTCTTCATATGTGTTTTTCTTATTATTGCGATATGCGATCTTGCGATTGCTTTATCGTAATAATAAAAGCTTTATGACTATTTAAAAAGACATATTTTATCATTGAAAGGTATATCACAATTCAGTTGGACTTTTGATGAGGGTTTTTCTAATGATGAGTTAATACCAATTTATTCACACATCTATGTTTAAAAGGGAACCATTTAATATTATGATTTTTAAAGAATTTTTTTTTTGAAATGGGGGGGTTGTTGTACAGTACAACAATTACCTAGGTCATTTTTCATGATTGAAAAATATTTTCATGCTTCAGAGTGATTTGATAGGATGCTAATAGAAAATATCTTCGAAAAAGGCCATCAAGCAACCCTGGATCTCACCTCTCCCTCCTCGGGACCATGAGTTGAGACCAAGGTGTCCTTGTTGCCACAAAGACACTGTTCTTGCTTCTTCATGCAATTGCTAGTGTTAGTTTCACAGTTGTAAAAGTTGATACCAGATGCAATTACATTCTTAGATCCATTCTTTCTTGGTTTTCATAGTTATTTTACATGATTTTCTACCAATGAATTTCTATTCATCATGGTTGTTGGTTCCTAGGTCAAAGTAGGTTAGAATAGCTAGATATTTGGTTTGCATGGTCTTTGTTTGGTCAGTTTCAAGAAATAGTGTGAAGAACACCTATGATACCTCCCTGCCTACCCTTCCTCCATCAGTGCAACCTACTCCATCCCCTAACTCAGATTCTTGTCCTTCGTTTGCCACATTTTCTCACATTGACCTAATTTCCATATTTTTGTGCAACATTGCTCTATCCATCCTTGAATAAATACAACCATCCTCATCACTTCTCAGCTTCATTTTCCAAGTCCTAGACCCCTCCACATCCTCATCCAACCTCCATCTCCACCTTTCCACCTTTCTTCCACCATCAACCCTTCAAAATCCCCTTTTGGAACATCCTGTAGAACATCCTATAGAACCCCTACAGAATTCCTGACTTCACGTGAGCTGTTTTTCAAGGTCTAAACATTGTGAAACTCTCTAGAAGGGTGTTAAGGACCCCTTAGGCCCTCTTCTTACCTTCCCAACCTCCTGCAAGTGCATACCCCATTTCCTTTTGCCAATCAACCTCTGCACAGTTAAAAATGGTTAAAGCACATGCACATATGATTTTTACAAAATTACTCAAAAATACAAAAGGATGCTCCTTTTCAAATTTCGCTGCAGAAGTAGCTTAGACACATGCACTTTATGTCCCCAAGAGTCAATGGAATCCCTTTCTGTAGTTTCATCCTTTTTTTTGCACCTGTAGGGGTAGTTAGTAAAACTAGGGTTTGTTAGGGTTTGCATGTCCTTTCAACCTTCAGCCTCTTTCTGCAAGTAGATTAGCTTCCTTTGGCTTACTTTCATCCATCATAGTTAAAAGCTTCTTCTAAGAGCTCATAGAAGTTGGCTTAGTCTCCTAGCGGACTTGTGCCAGCTAATCCAATGACAGCCTGCGGCAAGAGCTAGTACTTGTGCATATAGCACCGTCGCTTGATAAAAGTAAAGAAGGGAGTCCTGGGAGTTGCAGCATTATTGCTGCAATACTGGAACCCACCATATTTTTGGCGCCGTTGCCGAGGAAGCATCAGAGTATTTGTGGTTGCCACTTTTCTTCTATTTTCTACTTTAATAATTTGTTAAGTAGTTTATTTCAGCAAGCGTAGAGTAGTTGTTTCATTTCCATCCTACAATTTCATTTCCGCAAAAGTATATTAGACATTTCCTACTTTCATTTCATTTTAGGAAGCATAGATTAGGTATTTCCTGCTTTCATAGGTTAGCATTTCAATTCCGCAATTTCAATTCTGCAAGCGTAGATTAAAATTTCAATTCCGCAATTTCAATTATACAAGCGTAGCTTAGCATTTCATTTCTACAATTTCATTTCAGCAACATAGATTAGTCATTTCCTGCTTTCATTTCAATTCTACATTTTGATTTCAGAAAGATAGATTTTAGTTAGTTGCAGTTTAATCTCTTTCAGTTTTGTAGGTACAAGCAGAAAAAACACCAAAACTCCACCAAAAATATTCCATTTCATGCCTTGTAGGAACAGAGACAATACAGGGAAATTCTTACCCAACACTCCTACCACATCACTGAGTCACCCTTCTCTCTTCCTTGGTGGCAGTGATCCAGAAGAACCTATAGGTGAACCTCCAGAGATATATGAAGATCCTATAATAGAAGAAGAGTAAGAAAACATTCCTCTTGAGACCATGGCTGAACACAGAAACGGTATAGGAGATGAGGAGAGAATAGAAGGTGCCTTTCCCATCCGAGAGACCAATGGGGACATGAAAATGAAAAACATAAGTCCCTTGGACTTACCCCACTTCCATGGATTGACCACTGAAGACCCTGATACGTTCCTATTTGAGTTTGATGTCCTTTGTCGAACTTATGACTATGTAGAAGACGAGAAAAATTTGAAACTCTTTCCCTCTACCCTCAAGGATGCAGCACTACGCTGGTTCATGGGGTTACCTGGAAACAGTATCACAACTTGGGCTCAGATGCAGCAAGCCTTTAACAACAAATACCGGGACTACTGTAGGTCAAAGGAAATGAAGGGAGAGATCTTTCGGATGACCATGGGAAGTGATGAGTCTTTAGAAGACTATGAAGAAAGGTTCCAACTTAGTTATAAAAGGGCTAGGTGCACACTTGACCCTGAATCTCTGAAGCTGTTTTTGCTCTGAGGAGTCCCTAAAGACCTTCTAGATACCCTCCATTTGCTAGCTGGAGGAGACATCTACCAACTACCTTATGAGGACATAAAGACTGTGTTTAGAAACCACTCTAGGACAGCTTGGAAAATAGGTAGGGGGAATCCACTCTCAGTTAGTGCCACCTTATCTAAGCATGAGTTTGCAAATCAGATGGAACACCTCAAAAGTGAGATGAAAGAGAACATTGCCATGCAACTGGATACTTTCTGAATCCAACAAAAGAAAGAGGAAGCTGAGAGGGCTTTGGCCATCTTTTGTCCCAGATGTACAAGGAAGCATCCTAAGAACGAATGTCCATTGCACTCAGTGGAGGTATGTTTTGTTTGTGAGGAAGACCACCCCACAAACTAGTGCCCAACCTTACCCAGACTTAAAGCCATGTACCAAGGGGCTGAAGGAGCCACTGAACCACTCTACTTCCTCAACCAAAGGAGGCCACATGGATCCAGACCTTACCAGCAGGGGATGCAAGGGACATCCCAAACTTATTACAACCCCAACCAATCCGTTCACATGCCTTCTTGGGCCCCCCCACTTATCCTTCCTGGTCCGCACCTCCTCCTTGGTCTTATCCATCTCAATACCATACTCAACCTGCTGCTCATTCGTTTCACTCTCATGTTTAGCCACAACCTCAGTGGAATGCACCTCAACTGGGGTGGAGGCTCCAATACAACTCTCCTCTTGCTATTTTGCCTCCACCACTTGCTTAACCACAATCATTACCTCCTGCTCCTCCAAGACAACCCCAGATGCCTGCTCAACCGAACCCGAACCCTAACAACAGACAGGCCTAGCAGGTATACACTAGAGAGATGACATGCCTTACCTATGCTGTGGAGATTCAGGAGATCAACCTTCGATTTGGAAAGGTCCTTCCAGATCGCCAACCTCCTCCCCTGGAGGATGAGGAAGGGAAATAGGAAAGTGAACCCAAAGCCATTCCACCCTTTCTAGAGAGACAAACAATAGCCACGCAACCAAACCCAGAGGAGACTGAACTTCTAGGAGAACTTAAATAGTTGTGTGTGAAAATTCCACTTCTCCAGGCCATAAAAGATGTACCAATCTACAACAAATTGATCAAGGAGAAGTGTTTCAGGCACCCACGCAGGTGCAAGAGAGATGCCCCGACTATCAATGTCATAGGACAATTGTCCGATTTGATGTTGGGGCAAATAATCTGTCCAAAATATTTGGATCCTGGGAGTCCTGTAGTTGATGTCCACATCAATGGCACCATAATCCCCCACACCCTGATTGATCTAGGAGCTGCCATTAATGTGATGACTAGGGACACTATGCTCAAACTCAACCTTCAGAGTTCCTTAAGAAAGACCTTGACAGTACTGCAATTAGTAGACCGCTCCACTGTGACTCCCGAAGGGATTGTGGAGGATGTCCTGGTCTCTGTTGATTCTTGGAAGTACCCTGCGGACTTTTTGGTCCTTCATCCAAAGGAAAAACTCACTGGATACCCCCTCATTTTGGGAAGGCCTTGGTTAGCTACTACGAATGCTTACATCAATTGTCGAGTTGGGAGCATGACCATCAACAATGGGCATATGTCCAAATAGCTAGTCCTATATCCTCCTACCCAACCTCTGCTAGAACATGACTTACCTCTCTGGTTGGAGGAGGAAGATGAGGATGAAGTCTACTCTACACCAGTGTGCACAATGGAAGCCACCCAGGGAGGTCCTCAAACTGAGGATGACCTAATTGAGAATTTGATTCAAAATCGACCTCCTGGTGTGCTGCCACTAAAGGAGTTGGTGGGAGGTACCCAAGCCAGCGCTTTACTGGACCTCTGTGTGGCTGATCGGACCTCTCCTAGAGTTAAGAATGTGGAATTTGGCCCTGAAAGAACCTTGAAGATCAGCTCATCCTTATCTCCCTCTCATGAGAAGGAGCTATGTAGCTTATTGAACCACCATTTGGATGCTTTCGCTTGGAGCTATAAGGAGATGAAAGGAGTCCATCCGTCGGTCTGTACCGATCACATTTACATTAAAGAGGATTGTAAACCAGTCAGGCAGCCTCAGAGGAGAATGAATCTAGCCCTTAAGGACATTGTTAAAGAAGAATTGCAAAAGTTGTTGGATGCAGAATTCATCTACCCCATCTCGGACAGCGAATGGGTTTCTCCTCTGGTGCTTGTGCCCAAGAAAAATGGGAAGTGGAGAATCTGTGTATATTATTGAGAACTTAACAAAGCCACCAAGAAGGATCATTTCCCTTTGCCTTTCATAGATCAAGTGCTTGATGGGCTAGTAGGGAAGAAGTTCTTTTCTTTCCTAGATGGGTTCAGCGGGTATAATCATATCCAAATCAACCCAGAAGACCAAGATAAGACCACTTTCACTTGTCCATTGGGTACCTTTGCCTACCGGGTCCTTCCCTTTGGGCTATGCAACGCTCGTGCCACTTTCCAAAGAGCAGTACTGAGCATATTTGCTGAGCTGGTTCATGATTCAGTAGAAATATATATGGATGACTTTACTTCTTATGGGTCCCACTTCCAAGAAGCATTGACTAACCTGGGAAAAGTTTTAACCAAGTGTATTGAAATGAATCTATCCCTCAGTCCTGAAAAACTTGAATTCCTGATGACTGAAGGGACCGTGCTAGGTCATACAATCTCTCAGCAAGGATTACAGGTGGATCCTAACAAAATTGTTGACATCCAAAAGGTTCCACCTCCTCAAAAGATAAGAGATGTTCAGAGTTTTCTAGGCTTAGCAGGATACTACAGAAGATTCATTAAAGATTTTAGTAAGCTAGCCTCGCCATTGTTTGGTCTTTTGGGGAAATATGTTGAGTTTAAATGCACTGAAAACTGCCAAGAGGCTCCGCATGAGTTGAAAGATAAGCTGGTAACTGCCCCAATCCTAAGAGGTCCCAACTGGGCCCTACCTTTCCACATCCACACTGATGCCTCGAACAAAGCCATAAGGGCAGCCTTAGGACAAGTTGAAGAGAAGCTACCATATGCCATATACTTTGTCAGCAAAAACCTATCCAAGGCAGAATTAAACTATACTATGACCGAGAAAGAGCTCCTAGCTGTAGTCCATTCCCTAAACAAGTTCAGACACTACATCATTGGTTATCAAACATTTGTACACATTGATCATGTTTCGATAAGGTATTTGATGAATAAACCTGAGGTGAATGCTCGTATCATTAGATGGTTACTTCTATTGTAGCAATTTGACTTAACCATTGTTGACAAGCCAGGAAAGGAAAATGTTGTTACTGATTTTCTGTCTAGATTAGATTTTCCTGCAGGTGAAGAAGGGACGGTGGATGACTAGATGCCAGATGAACACCTATTTGCTATTTCAGTACTCTCTCCATGGTTTGCTGATATAGCAAACTACTTGGTCTTAGCAAAGTTCCCTCCACACCTATCCTCAAAAGAGAAGAGCAGAATTGTGAGGAAAAGTTCCCCCTTTACTTGGATTGGGGGAAACTTGTTTAAACTCGGCCCAGATCAAATCCTAAGGCGTTGTGTTAGGGAGGAGGAAGTTCTTGACATTCTCCTAACCTGTCATGATGGACCTTGTGGAGGTCACTTTGCAGCAAAAAGGACTACCTTCAAAATTCTACAGGCCAGCTACTATTGGCCCACTCTTCATCAAGATGTCAGAAGATACATTAGCCAATGTGAACGATGTCAAAGGATGGGGAAACCGACTCTGAGGGATGAAATTCCCCTCCAATCTGAAGTGACTTTCGAGCCATTTGAGAAGTGGGGCATGGATTTTGTGGGTCCTATCAACCCTCCTTCAAAGCAAAAGTCTTACATCATTGTGTGCACAAACTACCTGAAAAAGTGGGAAGAAACAAAGGCAATCAAGGCAGCGACAAAAGAAAACGTGGCTGAGTTTTCCAGGGAAAATATCTTCTACACATTTGGCTACCCAAGAGAATTAGTCACAGATCAAGGAATTCATTTCACCTCTAACTTGATTGAAGACTTGCTCGCTCATCACAAGATCAAGCATAGAACTTCCACCCCTTATCATCCACAAGAAAATGGGCAAGTGGAAGTCACTAATAGGGCTTTAGAAGAGATTTTGACTAAAGTGGTGAGCAACAGTAGAAAGGATTGGGTAGATCGCTTGGTTAAGGCCACCTGGGCCTACAACACCACTTGGAAAACCACAACAACTTTCACACCTTATGAGCTAGTCTACGGGAAGAAGGCTCTACTGTCCATAGAGTTCGAGTACAACACATTAAGGTTGGTATTTCAGCTGGACCTGGATCTCAGCCATGCTCAATAGGAAATGTTACTACAGCTGAATGGATTAGATGAACAGAGAATGCAGGTCCTCCTCCACTCAGAAGTAGTTCAACTCCAGAGAAAGATATGGCATGACTGGCACCTTAACGAAAAGCAATTTCAGACAGGAGATTGGGCGCTGTTATATGACTCAAGATACAAGGATTTCAAAGGGAAGCTGAGGACAAGGTCGCTGGGACCATATGCAGTGGAGAAATGCAACGACAATGGTTCAATCCTTATCAGGACCATTGATGAAGAAGCCATCCCCATGCTCGTCAACAGGCATTGATTGAAAATATACAGGAAGCCCCTTTCCAAGTAGGAGTTCATTGAAACTCTGGATAAATCAGTGCTGGTAGTGGAGCAGGGCCCTGTCTCTACTCCACCCACACCTCGATCATAAAAAAAATAGAAAAGAATAAAAAGATCCTTGGGTGAAAACCTCTTAGAGGCACCTGGGGCAGATAGTGAGGGTGAAAACCTCATGGAGGCGCCCCAGCTGTCTCACCAAAAAAAGAAAAGAAATAGGCCTAATTTCTGTTGAATAATTGCAGGTTTCAGGGAAGACATTGCAGGTTAGGAGGGTCATGCAAAACAAGGATAGAGGTCAGCAACAGGCTACAAGCATCCCTCATAGACACTTCTTCCATGACCACTCCCCTTTCCTAGGATTTGATCACATTCAGGTTAAGATTTCACCTTCTATAGGAAGTCTTAGGCCTTCTACAGGAAGTCCCATGTCTTCTACGAGAAGATCCTGTAGAACCTTCAAACAGGCCAAAATTGATCTTGGAAGGGAATCTGAAGGTTGGAATCTGCCTGCTAGGCCTACAAACACCCCTGTTTCCGTCCATCACCACATGTCACCCTGTTTCATCTCTTTACCCCTTCGTTGCACCCATCCTGTTATTTGTTCCTACACAGTCACACAAAAAAACCCTATTTTCCTCATACTGCCAGCAAAACCTTTCATTGAAAAATCAAAAGTAGTTTTTTTTTCACTTACCACACCTATCAATATCCATCTAGACTCCTCATCAGCCGAACCCCTCGACAGCAGTATAGCCCTGCTCATGTTAGCTTGCATCCCAGGAGGAGAAGCAGCTACAAGACATCCTACAAGAATCATGTAGCAGTCGATCCCTCTGGGAGACATACTCTGGAGATAGGGACAGCTGAAAACGACAAAGGAAACATGCAAAGGGCTCATCTCAAACAAGAAAATATCGTCAGCAGCAGAAGCCAAGCAAAAATTGTGCATGCAGCGGTAGAAAACGAAGGAATGGGTTCCAAAACCCATGCATGCAACATCAACGAAGGAAGGAATGGGTTCTAACACCCGTGCACGAAGCAGCAGCGAACGAAGGAGTGGTTCCAAGACCCGAAATCTGCATAACATGGCCGTGACCACGCAGGTAAGTGTCTATACTCATTCGTCAATTGCATAAACTATATTTTAAGAGTTGCATGCCTATGGAAATGGTTTGGATTGAATGGAATCGGTGGCCAGTCAACTGGCCACCCTCGGCCAGTTACATAGCCTCGTGGGATCCGAACGAGCCAGCTACATTCAAAATTACTGACAAGGTGTGCAGCCAACACGTGTGGAGTGTCCATTCAAGAAGAAATCATCGGGACTGGGAGTTGTGGCGGTGGTTAACGGCAGAGGGGAGGTGATGGCAATCAGAAACATGCAGAGAAATTATGGCTGTGACTTCAGCTCAACGGTTCGGTCTGGCCACCTCATCCCCTCATCACAAATCACACCGCAGTTAATAGCTGCTCAGCTGAAACTCACACCACCTTCTATTCATTTTGCACTTGCAACGTCCTCGACTGAAGTACGCTTCCTCCGCTTCCAAAAACTATTAACCAGTCGTCCTCCACTGGTTTTTCTACCTATTTTCGAGAATCTCCCACGTATCGGGCATACTCAGAGGCACAGAGACATTCTACAGGAACCGGGGGGTCTTCAACAGGAAGGGTTCTATAGGAAACCCTACACAACTTTCCAGAGTAGAGAAGCCTAGGATTTTTCTTCATCGAATTTGTAGCTCCAAACGAGGTAGACTCGAAAAACTCTTTTATGCATGGTATGATTTGAAAAGGTGGTGAATTGAACAGTATCAGATTGGGGAATCAGAGAAAGATCTGCCTAGGAATTGGAAGTAAAACATTTTCCTGTGTGTTGCACTAGGTTTCTCAGTTGTTTTTGCATCAAGATTCTCCTCCACGTTCCTATTTTTAAAATTCTCCTGTAGGGAAGATATGCAACTGTGGGGGTCAACTTGTGTATGAAAAATTTTGAATTTGTATATCTGTATGTGTGCTGAGAAGAAAAATTGAGCTCTGTATTCTGTCTGTAGAAACAAAATTCTTCCTTTCATAAACAGATAGCCGAGTTCTGGGCAACAACAGTGTTGAAAACCAGGGAATAATTGCTAATTAATAGTGGATACCTGAGAAATCCCTTATTAATTTTAGGGGGAAAACCATAAACAACATTCCTTTTTCTAATCAAAGCATAAAAAATAGCACTCTCACCATGCCAGGGGGATTCATAAGGAAAGAACCCTCGGACCCTAGCAAACTACACGAGCATCCTGAGGTGGTGGACCTTTTCACCCAAGCCAATTGGATGTCATTCTTTGACAAAATTCGGGGTCATGACGAGGAGATAATAGAGGAATTTTTAATGTCCCTAAGACCTCAATCAAAGACATAGGCCACAGTTAGTTTTAGGAGTTTGACCCTAGAACTTACCCCTGAGCTCATCAGTCGTGTTACTGGTCTACCATTAGGGTTCCCTTGGAGCAAAGAAGAGAGGTCATTGGGCCAAGTTGCCAAGAAAACATTCTTCCTACCCAAGGAACATCCCGTAGAAGACAAAAATGGGGTTTGAAGAACCAGCTTGACTCCTCTCTAGAGTGAGGTCAGTTTCCAAATTATGAAGTACATTACATGTGAAGGGAGGTTTAAAATTGTCTACGGTTATCATTTCAGGTTGCTGTGTGAACTGTGACATGGAATTGATTTACCTCTAGAAATGAAACTGAGCATCCCCTATTTTCTTCTTTAGTCACTAATTGAATGTGGTACAAAATCGAGTGAAGGGGTCCCAGATCAGTTGGCCCATCATGGGCTCATCAAGCTATTAGTGGAAGATGCCCTGCACACCTACACTATCCCCATATCTTGGGAAATCTTCTGAAACATGTCCTGAGATGACGATATTACAATTCTGGCCGAAGACATCACCTCATCCAGCAGTGAGGAGGGAGAACACACTGAGGAAGGTAAGAAAACCAATGGTGAAGGAACACAGGACATTCAAGAACAACAAGGACAGAAAGACAAAGGGGAAAGGGCCAGATTGTTGAGCCTAAAACAGAGGAAGAAACAACCGCACAAACACCAAGGGAAAAGAGAATGCAGAGGAGAGTAGAGAAGGCAGGAAAACCCCAAATGAAGGCTATCATAGCCAAAGAAGACACACAGAAACAAAAGGGAAAGACACATCCTGAAATTGCTGCAATACAGACAAAAACAGTTGACACAGGGACTTCTACAGGAAGCATGGAAAAAGAACAACAAAAGGAGAAATCACCTGAAATATTGGCAAGGGAGGCAGCAGTTGTGCTTGTCGCCTTAAGCACACCTCCAAAACAAAAAGGGAAGAGAAAGAGGCAAACCTCCATGTACTTTAAAGCAAGGAGGAGCACACAGATCAAAGTGGGCAGACCTCAGCCACAATAAAAGGAGCCAATTGTCATTAAGGACACAACACCTAAACCAATAGAAGGGTCTCCTTCAAAGATATTCTTCACCTATGAACGAGGAAGCCCAAAAACCTCCACCTGGAGAGAGAGAATTAAGAAAATGGACTCAAAGATAGCTCTACAGGAAGCTGAGAAATCTCTACAGGAAACTCAGGCTAAGCTAAAAGAGACAGAGAAATTGGAGGAAAAGGAAGCCAAACAATCACAGGAAGAAGAAAAGATAGAGGAAATATTGGAACCAAGCCCTCAGCCTAGCTTGGGCTCATACTATAACCTATTAGAAGCCGGGAAAATAATTCCCCAGAAATTTGCGGTGCCACTCTTCTTTGCACTGGAAGAAGAAGAATGAGGACTCACACTTGGATGAGGATTGCTAAGTCCAAGGGTGTGGCAGACATAGGCCACCTGGAAGAACAACTCAAGGAGTCAAGGAAATAATTGGCCATGGTGAAGCATGTGGGAAGTAGTCAAAGGGCCAAACTACAGGAAGAGAAAGAGCTACTGAAACAACAGCTACGACTACAGGGACGTTATAAGGAAGACAGGCCCTCCATTCTAGGAGAACAAAAACAACAGGAAAAGCCTCCAACAGACAAAGAAACCTCTGATGAATAGTATAGAGTGGACAGGCTGTAGGCTGAGGTTGAGGCACTAACAAAACAACTACAGGAGAAGGAGATAGAGGCAGTAGAGGAAATACAGTCTCTAAAGCAACAGGTACAAGAGAAGGAAGCCCAACTGGCCTGCATGGCCAGCTGGGCAGTAGAGGCCTTGTAGTGTAGGAAACCTACCAAGTCATATGCCTTATATCTTAAAGATCAATGGTTGCAGTTCCAGATTAACACCTTCGCCCAAAGGGGCACCATTCCATTTCTAAATTACCATCAAGTCATGACTTTGTGTGATAGCAGCTCAGCAGAAGATAATGCCAAGTTATCTAAATTGTATTTACACAACTTGGCCCTTCCAAACATGACTCTATGGGACCCCAATGCTACATTGGGATATGTGCAACTTATGGCCATGGCCTCTTGGTTAAATCATGAGGAAAAGAGGGCAGCAGAGATTCAGAATATTATGAACAGAGAGCTAAGTGAACCACTCATGATCAGGGCAGAACCAAAGGATACATCAGCTTTAATATATGCCCATCAAAACCTGGCCAACAACCCTCAGGTTTTACCAGATTACATTGAACGACAAGCTCAAGCCATTGCTCACTTTGAGGACATGGAAAGACTATTGGGGGATAACTGCATTCATGCTTGCACAAGGAGGTGGAAGACACTGCCCCACAGTCTGAAAATAAGAGAATACCACTCCCCAACCAAGATCAGGGAGGCCTTGGCAAGGTTACCCCTCTATAAATAGTTAATGCAAAATCTACAGGCCAACTAAATCGGCCTAAAGTTCAGTCCTCCCTTGCTTTTAGGATTGCTAGAAGGATTCAAAGAAGAAGAGGAACACAGGCAGTGGGAGGAAGTAGAAAGAAAAGCAGGATTTCATGACTGAGAAGAAGACATCACCTCGGAGGCCTAGGATGTGAGAGAGGCAGTCAAAGCAATCAAAGATGATGAGCTGGATTAGTTGCTCAGAGGATGAGCAACCCATTTAGCAGGGGGGCGATGATGAGCCCAAAAAATGGGTAACTTATTGGGCTCATTTTGCCTATTATTCTCCTTAAATCCACCATTCTTCATATTTTATGCATGCTTTTGAGTATATTTATGTAATTGGATGAATGAGAATAGTCACTTGACCATGAAGGCTAATACGTGTTTATTGTAGACTTTTGGACAACTTTTGGACTAAGGTCAAGCATTTATGAGCCATTTGACAGCCAAATATGAGGGAACAAGGCTGAGGATTCGTAAGAAGGGTGTCTCTTGCACTAAACGGCCCTTCCTTGAGTTCTCCACCATCAGCTCAGAGTTCAGCAGCCCACCAAAGTTGATTTCCAAGGGCAGCCAAGCAGCTTTTGTGAAGTGGCTGCGTACTTGCAGTTTTGAGCAGCCAAGCCCCTTGAATTAAGGAGGACTGTTGGAGGTCCTCGAAGTGCATAAGTAGGAAGACTTCCAGCCTTCGTAGGTTACTTTTTGAACATTCTGTATTTTGTACTTTAGTGCTGCTCTACCTTTCAGCTCATTTTGGAGCTTCTATTGTAAAATATTTTTTTGTGACATGGTTATTTTCTGAGTAATGGAAATCATTTTCAGTTCGCATCAGCTCTGAGATCCTTCTTAGGAGCCCCTAGCTCTTGGGGTTGGGCCCAACCCAAGTGGCAAGTCTTCCTTTGTGTATTGTTATATTTTTTGTTGTCTTCATAAAATAATTTAAGCTAGTAGATTAAAATATTGCTTGGTTACCTAGGTCATTTTTGATGATTGAAAAAGCTTTTCATGTTTCAGAGTGATTTGATAGGTTGGTAACAGAAAATATTTTCGAAAAAGGCCATCAAGTAACCCTGGATCTCACCTCTCCCTCCTCAGGACCATGAGCTGAGACCAAGGTGTCCTTGCTGCCACAAAAACAATGTTCTTGCTTCTTCATGCAATTGCTAGTGTTAGTTTCTTAGTTACAAAAGTTGATACCAGATGAAATTACATGCTTAGATCCATTGTTTCTTGGCTTTCATAGTTATTTTACATGATTTTCTACCAATGAATTTATGTTCATCATGGTTGTTGGTTCCTAAGTCAAAGTAGGTTAGAATAGCTAGATATTTGGTTTTCATGGTATTTGTTTGGTTAGTTTCAAGAAATAGTGTGCAAAACACTTTTGATACCTCCCTACCTATCCTTCCTCCATCAGTGCAACCATCTCCATCCCCTAAATCAGATTCTTGCCCTTCGTTTGCCACATTTTCTCACTTTGACCTAATTTCCATATTTTTGTGCAACATTGCTCTATCCATCCTTGAACAAATCCAACCATCCTCATCACTTCTCAGCTTCATTTGCCAGGTCCTAGAGCCCTCCACATCCTCATCCAACCTCCTTCTCCACTTTTCCACCTTTCTTCCACCATCAACCCTTCAAAATCCCCTTTCGGAACATCCTGTAGAACCCCTGCAAACTTCCTGTAGAAGATCACTTGAGTAGTTTTTTGAGGTCTGAACACTGTGAAACTCTCTGGAAGGGTTTTAGGGACCCCTTAGGCACTCTTCTTACTTTCCCAACCTCCTACAAGCGCCTACCCCATTTCCTTTCGCTAATCAACCTCTGCACAGTGAAAAACGGTTAAAGCACATGCACATATGATTTTTACAAAATTACTCAAAAATAAAAAAAGATGCTCCTTTTCAGATTTCATTGTAGAAGTAGCTTAGATAGATGCACTTTACCTCCCCAAGAGTCAATGGCATCCCTTTATGTAGTTTCATCCCTTTTTTTGCACCAATAGGGGTAGTTAGTAAAACTAGGGTTTGCTAGGGTTTGCATTTCATTTCAGCTTTTAGCCTCTTTCTGCAAGTAGATTAGCTTCCTTTGGGTTAATTTCGTCCATCACAGTTAAAATATTCTTCTAAGAGCTCATAGAAGTTGGCTTAGGCTCCTAGCGGACTTGTGCCAGCTGATCCAGTGACAGCCTGCGGCAAGAGCTAGTACTTGTGCATATAGCACCGTCGCTTCCAAGTTTATTACGAACTACCGGGTTGATAAAAGTAAAGAAGGGAGTCCCAAGAGTTGCAGCATTATTGATGCAATACTGGAGCCCACTAGTAAAAATGCTAAATTATAATATGATGGTTAGATCACCACGCTGTGTAACAATAGAAGAAAGGGAGCTGCCCACCAATGAGGGTGCAATGAAATCAGAGGAACCTATAGAGCGTTGCGAAACGCCAAGTCTGGAACAAAACCAACATGGTGCGCAAACGGGGACGTTGTGCACAACAACTATACAAGGGTGGATTACATGCCAAAAGGCTAGGAGAAAGTGGCACGAATGTAGAAGGCATGCACACATACAGTTTGGAGGACAAAATTGGGTGAGCGTCCATCAACAGTGTAGGGTGCCAGTGTATGTTTTGCAAATGCCTAATTGACTAATAATAAAAAATCTGAATTCATTGTAGCGTTGTATTCTGTTAGCCATTCGTGACAAAGCCAACAGGAAAATGGGGGGAGCATGAAAAGCATCCATCTAGGAAGATGACCTAATGGGAATCTGTAGATACCAGGTGTTCAAAGGGCTTATAAGACCCTCAGCAAAAGGAGGGGGGTGAAGGTGATCTTATCAATGGTGAGACAAGAGGGAACCAAGAATGGGTGCGGCAGCAATAGGCTTCACGAAATCAATGAAGAATGGGTGTGGCTGAGAAGGAAACGTGATGGTGGGGGAAGGAATCAACAAAATGAAAAGTGGCGTCACATAAGCGGGCCATGTGAATCTACAAATAAAGGAACCAGGCCTAGCCAGCTCTACCTCAGTACTAGAATGAGCTACAACCCTACTATCATCACTGTGAGTGCACCAAAGGAGGAGTGTACCATACACAACAACACACGAGGAGATAACAGATACAAAGGCACATGAAAGGTGCCCGCAGCCCAGGCTAGCAGAGAAGTTGAGACCTCGCACCTGGGGTGCAAGCACCTGAATAGCTGTGGAAAGCACAGTCTTAGCGCCCCAAGTAGTTGAAAGAAGGTGCGGGACTATAAACAAGTCTACAGGAGGCCAGCAGGAAAGAAGGCTCTATGCAAGGTCATTTGGTCAACAAGATCGAGACTACGTCGAAGGGGCTACGCTGCTACGTGGGAAGGTTGGGAGGTGACCGTTAATGCCACTATTCCTAACAAGAAGTTTGAGTTACGGCAGAGAGGACCGAGCAACGGGTCATTAAGACGAGAGATCCGAGCTAGATACGAAAAGATCTGCCACTAAGAAGATATTAATGAACTAGAAGTGGAGGGAATGGTTACATTCACATTCATGTGTTCCTATAAAAACCTGTCGATGACACTGGGATATTTGATATTTAAGCTAGTAAATACTAGCAAACACCCAGCTACCAGGTATCCCATGATTATCATGGCTAGAACCCAAGCATGGTTTGCGGAAGAGTTGTATCCGACCCAGGAAGAGCCAGATGAAGCGGCTGTGGGCCCCGAGGTTCCAAAGTCCCCACACACACCATGACCCCGGAAGGACAAGCAGACTATGGGACCAATTCGGGTATCACCAAGATTCAGTAAATTATCAGTAGCTGAAAAGGGCAAAGTAAGCACCACTGAACTCGAGGAGGATGAGGAAGATTTGCAAGCCTTGATGGAAGCATAGGAAGAGGAAGAAGAGGATGCTTTCCAAATGCCTTCACTACCACCATATATCTCTCCATGGAATGGGATGACCAAGATACCAAAGGACCTGGACGCTGCGAAGAGTACGCTCCAGACCCCGCTTCTTCTGGATGAGATAAGGTTTGATGGTCTGCCACTAGGCCAAGTACCAAGTATCAAGTTCTAAGATTGGGATCTTGTGGACAACAAGAAGTTCCCCCAATTAGCCGAAGACAAATTACTGCTATGGAAGTGGTTATGGGGCTTGGAGAAGGCGAGGTTACTCATTCTGAGGTGGATACCCCACTATCACCATGCGACCATCACCATTTTTGTTATCTGATAGTTAATATGTTTGGAACATGATGGGTATCTCTGGTTAGAGGAGCTGATTCCCATCATGGCCTATTTAGTACACTGAATTACCCACCTACCTATTATAGGGAACGACCCCACAGGCATAGTTGGAACAAGTAGTGATGTGGGTCTCGCAGAAGCAATGAAGGCTAAATTTAAGTTGGAAAAGCGAAAGCGTGGGTATGTAATAGCAAGCATCAAAGACCGAAGGGTGCATGTCACCACCTAGCTATTGGCCAGTAAACTCATGAGGAAATGCTACGGAGATGAGGTGCCAGCCCCTGTCATTGCACTTGCAGAGCAGTGTGCAGAAGGGGTTCAGTTCAACTGGGTATAGTTTCTATGTGATAAATTTTTGACAAATTGTAAGGAAGCATAGGAGAAAGGTAAGACTTTCCATAATGCATGGTTGCTACTATCAATCCTTTTGGTTGCAGGAGAATTGCTGCAGGGTAGCCAATTTCCCAGAATTGAGAAGAACCTACCTGAAGTAGTGCGGTATAACTCACTCTGGGCTACAAAGGACGCCACGAGGGTTTGTGAGATCAAGGTATTTTCGATATTCATGGAGGCGAGTATCTGGACATGGATCACTCACAGACCATGGTTATCTCCGATAGTATACAATAATCTGCAAAGCACTACCGAGTTCAAAGCGGACATGCATAACCTATATATCTGGGCATCGAAGGATCCAAAACAAACATGGGTAAAGCTTCTGTTCATCGCAATGGACGATGCAATTTATGAGCTACTGGCAGCATGGCCTGCAGAGTGGCGTGCCTCGGACATGGCCACATTAGAAAGGATGGTAGCACAGTAGCAAAAGATGGAAATCCATATGCGACTCACTAAACTGGCATAAAGGACACGTTAGGGACAAAAGGCAGCTTCACAGTAGGAAGCAACCAAGGAAGTAATCGCCGAGGAGATTAGGGAAGCTCAGGAAATGTCCTGAGAATAGGACATGCAAAGGGAAATAGAGACACTAGAATGCACGGACCTTCCCACAAAATCGACCCAAACCAATAGGCCACGCATCAAGGAGTCGCCATATACACGCAAAAAGTCAAAGACAACAAGGACTTTGGAGAAAGAGTTTCTTGATAGCAGTGAACCGGAACACAATGTCACTACAGGTGCATTGGAGGAGCTGATGACAGAGCATAAAAGTATGTTGGGGGAGCTCAAAGCGTAGCTATAGGCATTACAGATGCGACCCCCTGGAGGGATGATACCAAACCTAGCAGATGACACAGCCGTAACCAAGCAGATGGTGCACACCCACACAATGAACACTTTAATGTTGCTAGCAAGCATTGTCCTAGCAGAAACGGAAGGTGACATGCAAATTTGGGGGTTGAATTTGGCAGCTCTTCCTAGAGAAACCCCATATCAACTATAGGATGGTGTAACCGCTGAGCTCTGTGCTAGGGAAGGCTGTGCCCTCCAAATCTTAATGGAGCACAAGGCAAATCTAGAGCAGGTCAGTCTACAGCGTGATGACTTGGTTGCACACAACCAAGAAATGGAACAAGCTATGGCGGAGGCCTACAGAAAGGTACCAGAGTTAGCTGTGCCAATGGAACTTCCAATAACTGACAAGATTCATCACATAGTCGCAGGATTCCGTACGGCCTAGGAGGAGGCCACGAAAGCACAGTGGGAATTAAATTTACAAATTGCGGAGCTAAGATTGAAGGCGCAACCACCCACACCACTGGAAGTTTGAGAGCAGTGCCGTGGCGGCATTCAAGTAGGATTGGAAGTGATAAAGCACGCTATCCAAGATTGCTCAGGATTGGTGGATCAGTCCCTCCTTACGCTCACATCCCTCTAAGAAGACCCAATGTTATAGTAGGTAGAGACAGAAGTGCGGGAGTCATAGTAGGCTTATGACAAAGTCTGGGGCATTGCGCCAATGGTTGCCATCACGCAGTGATTCGCCAAAATGAGGGAGGCCCAGGTTCTCAAGGCACAAGTTGATGTCGCTCAGCAAGGAGAAGTAGTGCTTAAAGAATGCATCCAACCTTGGCTTGATGAGGCATTCATGGTCTCCACCAACATTGAGTGAAAGTTAGCACACATGCAGGCAGTATATGAACCCAGACAAGCAACTAAAATTGATACAGATACATCAGTGGCTAAAGTAGAACAGGTACAGCAGATGGCGAAGACTTTGTTGCGAGTGTAAGCGAAGCACAAAAGTTGCTGAATGACCTCCGCGTGAAGATTGCTGCACCAGCCGAGTGACTTAGGACGAGTCACGATGATTGTGTTGGGGGCTTGTTGGGTAGCGGAGGCCCCGTGTAATGGTTTTGGGGCTCAAAGCCCACAATTTTGGTAATAGTATGGTAAAGGCTCCGTGAGGGGCATGGAGTGTGAACTGTAATGAGTCAAGTCAAAGGGTTGTCTGCCCGAAAATAATGTAAGAAAATAGAAAGTGAGTCGACCTGACCATGGTCCACAGACCATGGGAATGTATAAATAGAGAAAATCTCTAAGGTTAGAGGTCAGTTTTTGTTTGGGATGTGATGTGTTATGGGTTTTTGAAACTAAAATTCGCTCTGAGTCTGTAAGTGCGGGTTGTGAAGGTTAGGAGTTTGATAGTGGCTCCGTAGTTGTGTGTGCAGAGGCCTGATAGAGTCCGTAGCTATGTGCACGGACCCCTGCAGCTATGTGTGTAGGGCAACAAGAGGATTGTACTAAAACAAAGACATTAATAAAGATAAGTTGGCTCTAAAATATTGTGTTGGTTTTGGAATATTGTGGATCTATTTATATTCTGGTTTATGCATCGGTTTTATGAAGTTTATGACTATCTTTGAGAATTATGATGGTGCGCATGGGTTATTATTATTAAATGTTTTCTTAAGGACTGTAAGAAATAGATCTGAGTGATAATAAACATATATAATAATAAGAATCTAGGAAGCACCCATCGCGGATGTACACAAAGCTACACGGAATAGTGCAAGTACACAGATCTGATCACAACCTTTCCAGACCACATCAAGACATTCCAAGGGTGCGAAAACCTAGTTCCAGCATGCTCCACTACTACCTCGAGTGAGACTTCAGTTTGCGCTCCATGGACTCTTGCCGAAAGGGCCAGTAGTGTGAGATTTGTTTTTCTAAATCACTTCTAAACCTGGGTCAGGCCCCAACAAACCAGTAGTAAATGGACAGTAGTGACAAATGACAACAATGAAAAGTGGTAGGACTAGGTTGGCTTGCAAATTTTGTTCAATGAACTCACCTAGGGACCCGAGGACTGAAGCAAGTGGAAAGACAAGAGTGTTTAACGATGAGTTAATCATGGCCACTTAGTTAAGGCATAAGAAAAACTAAGTAAGGATTATCCTTAATCCTTGACAACATAGCCTCGGGTATATGTGAAGTTCAAATACCATGAATGGCTCGAGGACTCGAGGTTGTGAGGATGTGGAACCTAAGTGATCAATATGACATGGCACAAATGGCATGGATGAGTAGATGATGCGGTGTATTATTAGTTTAACACATGGTAGGCGGAATCGACCCTTTTGGGTGGAAAATTGACCTCTTTTTGGGTGACATGTGGTAGCGTCATGGCATGACACATGGCAGCAAGCTACATGGAAAGTGAGGTGGTAGAACCTTATGATTTCTGCTATGGGACCATTTTTGTAAGGTGTTTGAGTGTTAAACAAGATTAGGTTTAATTTAAACCTAATCAAGGGTTAGTATTAATCCCTTCTTATGCAACCCTAGCTAGTTTCCAAGGTTGGTTGAATGAATAACCTAGGGATTAGGGGGCTGGGATGGGGAAGTTGGCAGTAGTTGACAGAAAAATCCATAACAACATAATAAAAAGGATTGCACTGCAATAAATATTTTAGTTTTGATGACCATGAAATAAGGATTATGACATGGAAACATATAGAGGGCCAAGTGGATAGAATTGGACATGGTGATTAACTGCACAATTTCGAAGGTGTTCCCATAAGATAATGTGATAAGCTCTCAAAAGAATTTTATTTTTCAAACAAGATGTATTGCTTTGCCACGGTAAATACCCATGTTAAATATCCATGGTTTTTGTCAGCCCCAATTTGAATCATGAATAGAACTACACACACACATACTTAGATAGGAGCTCCACGTTTAATCATGGAGGAGAATGGAGTGGCACGATGATATCTAATGCAAGGAGTGTTATGGTGTGAATTGGTCAGAAGGGCGAGAAACATAATTTGCGTATAGTTTATTTTGGAATAGCACATAGATGTAACCAGTTGAAAAATTGTAGAGCTAAGAATAAAATATTATATTTATATTTTTTTTATGTGTTTTGAGGATTGCAAGGACTAAATTTATTTGTTTTTTTTTTCTAATTAATACTACCTAAGCACCCATGGAGGATTTGAACTAGTGACCTATCACAAGGAGTGCCTTAACAGTGCACCCATTCACCGTCAATCCAAAGCCCCGTGGGCGACTAAATTTATTTGTTGTTGATTGGGACAAGATTATTTTTTGAACGATTTACTTTTTAGAAAAATTGAAATGAAAAGTGAAGAGGATGAGTGATAAGTATTGGGACTTGTTTATAACAGATAATTATGTCTAATGTTTGTGTCCACAATTCTCTTCAATGAAGTATTCTATCTAGATGTAATTTTGATTTGAAGATTGCTACAAATCCTGGATACCTAATCTATAATATTGAGTGGATGTCAATAAAGTATGTTGTTATATTGAAGTAAGAGTAGCAAAATTTAGCTGATAAAGTTCCAAGTATGAATACAGTGTTGTTTAGGAGAGAAGAAATATTGTTTTGAAGACTAAATTGAAGTTTTTGGATCTAGTGTGAAAATTTTATGAAAGGGAAGTCCACTCAAATTAGGTTGGTGCCTCTAGTAAGTTGGTTCTTCCAAAGTGATTGTGGAGGTGGGTGCCTCCATTAGGTTGTTTCCTTAGCAAGTGAGTTCTTGCATCTTTCTAAGGTTGTTTCCTCAATTAGGTTGTAGCCTAAAGTAGGTTGGTGCCTACAAATTGATTAAAGGGGATTAGTGTCTCCTTTTGGTTGGTACTAGTAAACTATTGTAATAAAATATTGAAGAATAAGTTAAGAGTATTTGTGGTTTTCTCTCTCAAGGGTTTCCATGTATATGTTGTTTCATTTTGTATTGATGTGATGATTGATTATGTTAATGTATTGGTATGTTTCAGTTATGCTGAATTATTTAATTTGATTAAATTTTCCATTACACTAATTCACTTTGCTCCCTAGTGCAATCATATTTTGAACACTAATGATGGTAGACATCCATATTACTCATACTTCACTTTTCATCATTCCTCAATCTTCATTATCCCATATTTTGATTTATTGTTCTTAGTTTCACATACTAGTTCCCAATTGGCCTTACCCCATGAGAAGATTGGGTTGGAAATAACTAAGGTTGACACAGTGATAAAAAAGGAAGAATCATAATCCAAATGTTAAAATGAAAAAGAATGGAAATGGATGTAAAGTAATCAAAAGCCAATTATAGCTTGAGATCTACCTACATTTATATAGCCACTATTCCCTGAAAATATCCATGCATATCACACCTGTCGTAGGAAAATAAATTCGCAATGAAAATGCAAACCTCGATGAAGTTCTAAACTACCCATCATTAAAAGGGAATTATATCATTATTCATATATAATAAATTAATCAAGCTAGTTAAAAAATCCATATTAAAAGAAGAAAAAGACAAACATGGGGGCTTGGAAAAAATAATGTGAGGGAAGGTAACTTAAGAAGCTAAGTGATGCCTCTATAGACGCACTCATGGACAATGATTTTACATGACCTAGTACGAGACTATGACACCTTTCATGAAGTAAACCCCAAGCCATAACACCTATCATTTGAAAGGTTTTCCTATAAACTAATCCTCTCCTTATGATTGGAAGTAGATAATACGGTCATGCTATAACCATCACATACCTAAGTATCATAACCTATAGACAATCATAAGCTAGTAAGACATTTGAAGGTGATACTTATGTGAAATACTTTGATGGATTTGACATTGAATATGGTCCACCTCAATTCTCTTATGGTAATTATTATAGCCTCACTTAATTCTTTCATTATGTATTAGACGATTCTTCTAGGAGCATCTAAGGTCTCTTGAGGGATAATGATGATGCTTCTCCATATCTTCATATATGATGTCCAACCACTTTGATGATGATACAAATTACCTTGACAACAAATGTTGGACACCTTTGGAGGACATTGAACTTGAGGGTGACTTGGAATAACTAATGCGGTCATCCTCCAACCTGAGACCTTAGGCATTAGTGATATAGGCTAGGACGTTGCTTAGAGATTAGGTATTCTCAAGAAATGACAAGATTCTCTCAAGATGGCATTGTACCTTTGATGGATGTTATTCTTCTCTTAGTGATGATTAAAGATGATGATGACTTGGTATCCCTTCAAATGGGATTACAAACCTTCCACTATACTGATTCCATGCCTAATATGATAACATCACCTTATGATGCATTTGATGATGAGATGGGATTTATAGAGATGGAATTGGGCTTGAGATGTTTTTCTTTAGTGACGAGGAGACATGAATTTTTGGATGAGACAAACCTATTTGGTTATCCCTTGAACCTATTTATGGAGATACATGCTCTTTGGTACATTAAAGGAATTTTGAAGTCTAAAATGGGCCTCCTATGAAAAATGTACAACCAAAATAAAATTTATAAGAACCAATAGGATTTGAGATGATGATGTCAACCATGGGGAATGATTCACCATTTTTGGAGTAAAAAAGTAAAAATAATAAAATAACAAAACTGTTTTTTCAACTCTTATTTTAAACTTATCTCCTTAAGGTTTTACTCAAATTTCAAGTGGGAGTACTCTTTGGATGCAAAATTTAATTCTTCATTCGAGGAGTACCCATGCTAAATACTTTAGATGGACCTTGCTACATGAAAAATAAGAAATACATGAAAAACGCGATTGAAATCATTTTTTTCATATATTTCTCATTTTTCATGTAGCAGGGTCTGTCGAAAGTATGCAACATGGGTACTCCTTGGATGAGGAATCAAATTTTGCATCCAATGAGTGTTGCCACTGGAAACTTGAGTAAACCCATAAGGAGATAAGTTGAAAATACGAGTTGAAAAAATAGCTTTTTCTTTTTTTCCCTCTAAAATTTGATAATGTAATCTAATCTTATTTTATTATTTCCTCTATTATTTTATAATTTCCTTGGGAGGCCCATTTTAGACCTCAAAACTCCCCTAATTTGGATGGCATCACCTTCGGAATGCTTTATAGTCACATTTATGGGTTATTTGAGGATTATTTTCATGTTATTGAATTATCTTAGCTATTATTTTTGGTCCACTTGGTGACCTATCCTCCTTGTATCAAGGACTTGATACATTTCATGGAATTTTGTCTAATTTAAAGATAATTTGAGCTAGTTTCTCTCATATAAGTAGAAGTTAAATTTACCTCTTGGATTCATTCTCACACCTTAAACATAACTTCTATTCATTAGTGATTTTCTCTATTTCTTTTCCATAATGGAGGACTAGTCAAGTGACTTTCTTTGATGGATCTTGTGATGTGATATGATATCTTTTCATGAATGCTTACTGTGGTTGTTGTATGTTGCATGGTATAGTAAGTTAGTTTATTTTTCCTATCTTGGTATTAGGTTAACAAGATAAATTTTCTTATGCTAATTTAGTTTATTTAGAATTTGCTTCATAGTCCCTTGTTGAGATAAACCCTTCCTCCAAGTATTTGAAATCATCTGTGGCATTCATTAAATCTAAAAATCATTTGATTTTTTATATATGGTAAATTAGGGTTAAATTGTAGAAAAATATTGTATTCAATTATTTAATGACTTATTGATGGATGTCATAGGGTTAGGTCTTGTTTACAAGTGCATTAGAGATGCTCGTTAATTCGTTTATGCACTTTTCATTCATTTTCTAAGGCTAACATTGATCATTATTTCGTGTTAAATTCCTTATTAGTTGAACAAATTCATTGCAATTTTGTCCTTAGTTTACTCTCTCATAATTTTTCTCTATCTCATATAATTTTTACACAATATTAATGGCCATATTCATGCTTGTTATATTGCTGGCCTAAAACCCTAGTTTATAGCAGTTTTTGGTTTTTCTTGATTTGTTGTGTTTGGATAACCTATTTGAGAAACCTGAGGCTAACCCTAATCTTTAGATTTATTCACAGGTCCTTTAAACCAAACTCTTTAACTTACTCATTCATCTGCTATAAATCTAGTTTGTCTTAGCTTTATCTTGTGTATTTCTTTTGTAGGATCCTTAGGGGGAATTTAGCTTAAGATCCTTGGGATATTTGATCCCTAGACCCTACCAAGGAATCCTCCATTGTGTTTGATTCTTTCCTTTTCTAAAGAGAGGGGAATAGTCACTAGGATGACAATGGAAACACTCACATGTGTTGCACGTTGTTTAGGTAACCTAGTGAGGCTTTGCAGTAGGTGCTAGATTTTGTTGTAAAAATTACCATTAAAAATTTGATGCACATGGATATGGGTTGCTAAAATAGTTTTCTAGACTATTACAACCTTTCTCTCTCCAATAATTCCATTAAAATTCACTCTCATATGCTATTATATGTTGTTGGGAATAAGATTCCATCCCTAGGTGACTTCTCAATTTGTTGAAATTCCAAACACATCCCCAAACATTTTTCCAATGAGAGCCCAAACATGTTCCAAGAAATTTTCACAATTTGTTGAGATTCTAAATCCACCACTAGGAGTCTTCTAAAGTTTTTGTGCATCTAAATTCATCCCAAATATTTTCCTTTGTTGTTGTGAGTATAAATCCATCTTGATGAGTATTTTGGAGTTGTTGGGAATCTTAATCCATCCCAATATGTTTTCCTTTGTTGTTGTGAATATAATTCTACCCCTAAGAGTTTTGTGGAGTTGTTTGGCATATAATTTTTTTCTAGAACATATTCCTTTCTTATTTTGAATATATCTCCATTATAGGCAATTTTTGGGGTTTTTGGGTTCCTAAAATCATCGCAGATGTTCTTTTAGGATTGTTATACATCTAAATCCACCCTTGGGTGTCTTTATTTTTCATTGAATGCTCAAACCCATCTAATGAATGTTTTCTCTACAATTTTCCATCTCATACGACATAGGGTGAGCTTTTTCATTTCTCAAATAGTTGATTATACCCATTGATTGATGTATTTACTTATTGAGGTTTTTCCTTATGGTTGGGCATTACTACTTATCTAATTGGAAGTAAGGACTCTATTATAGATTTTGTTATTAAAATGACTATTACTATAGGAGTTTCTACTATAGAAGATATTGCTATAAAATCTTATGCATAGAGGTTGTTGATACATATGTTACTATTGTGATAATTTTATCATCAAATAAGTAGGTGAATGGGTAATAAATTCAAGATTGTCACTATAATTTTTCACCAAAGAATCAACCTTACAACCATTAAAAGAATAATAAGATACAGATCCTTGCATGGGGCAAGGAACAAAGGTTATTTCCCTTTCTACAAACACATTTCTTAATAGAAGGTTGAGAGAAAGACCAAACCCATGTTTTGCAAAGGATCTGTGTTGTTGAGAGTAAAAATCCATAGCTTGACAATTGATTGATCGTGACTCAACTCTCTTCTTCCTCCTTATGGTAGAATGAATCCATTCACACAATATTATTTGATGATTCCACTAGGGTGTTCCGATCAACCCATACCTCTCTTGAGTGAAGTTTATTTCTCCATCCTTATACCTCCATTATTCCTTGGGTTATGGATTCTTCTTCCACTTCCAATAGTGTTGTTTTCCTTATTTTTATGAATCCTATAATAGACCAACTCTGGCTTAAAAGTTATCTTACCTACCTTATATTACTCAAGTGATTCTTATGAATATTCTTTTTGGTAACTCTATCTAGGTAGTACTCATGCAAAAATGATGGCCAAACCTTATAACTGGGCGAAGATAATCCTCCTTAGTACTATATAAACCAAGTTAACCATGGAGGATATTCACCACTTCCTCCCAAAGAGACACATAGTCTTCCTCATATTAGCCAAGTTAACCATACAATTTATCTCGTAGTCCAACCAAGTCAATATATAACCCATTTACCCATGTAGGACATGTCACAAACTCAAGAATTAGATGACGCAAATTGAGAAGATAATCCTTATAGAATTTATGGAACTTAAATACTCTCTTAGGGATCCCTTCCCTCCTTAATAGGTTTCCAAAGTTGAACATATAACCTCTTATTCTCTTCATCCCTATGTTTCTCCATCAAAATGGTATGAGGAACATGATGCTCCACTTCCTTAGACAATCACCCATACTATTATTTACAAATACTTAAATGTTGGATTCTATCCTAGTTTATAAAAGTGATATAAGTGTCATAAGCACAATCATCATGCTATAGCTAAATTTCATGTCCTTCAATAATAGAATTTGTGTTCTACTTGTTCAAGTCCATGATACATGACCCCAAACCAATTTTATATCTACATGTCACTTCCCTAATTCAGGATATTTCATCTTAATGAGACACTTCTATGAAACAATGCTCCTTTTTAGCATGACACTTTTACTTCTCAATTGAAACCCAAGTATATACCTAAGATGTTTGGAGTACTTCCCCTAACCCAATAGTGTGGTGATGTACTTATTTTTCTCATCAATACTTCATCCTATTTCATGGATTCTGCTAACATGACCTCCTAAAACATAGATACTAGGTCCTCTCAAGGACACATTGAATATAATGGTTATTAACCATTTGGATATGTAGTGAAGTGTCTTCTTCCCTATGTGGTCCCTCAATGGCCAAGTGACCCTCTTCCTTGGAAATTTTTCCTTTATAGAAGATCCTCCCTCATCCTTTATAATAGATATAAATATATAAACTTATTAGAGGAAATTATAGCTTAAAAGTGCCCATGAAAATTTCATGGAATTTTCATGTCATAATATGTAAACCAATCAAAATACTTTAAATTTAAAAAGAGGTGCCTGTAAATATTTGGGAGGGAAAAGAAGAAAACTATTTTTTTAATTGTATTTTTGGCTTATTTCATTATTGGTTTACTCAAATTAAAGTGTAGACACTCATTGGATGCGGAATTAAATTCAACACCCAAGTAGTACCCATCATGCATACTTCTGAGAGGACCCACATTGATAAAAAATGAAGATACATAAAAAAAGTGTGGAACGTATTTTTTTAATGTATCTTCCTTTTTTATCAATGTGGGTCCTCTCAGAAGTATGAATGATGGGTACTCGTTGAGTGTGGAATTTAATTTTGCATTCAACGAGTGTCTACATTTAAAATTTGAGTAAACCTAGAAGGAAATAAGTCAAAAATACAATTAAAAATAATAGTTTTAATCTTTTTCCTCAAAATTCATAACTCTCATTTTATCATTTTAGCTATTATTTTGTTATTTTTCATTAGGAGGCCACTTTTAGAATGAAACTTTGTCTAACTAGTATATATATAATAATAATGAAGATAATTAGTGAAGAGACACTTAAAATGAAAAGACATGTTTCTTAGTGGAACAACACTTTCATATATATATACACACATAAATTTCTTAACATTGTTCAAGCTATTCTAGATGTTTATGATTTGAAGTAACTCGGTTCATCACAATTTTTTTTAATTTCACACCAGATTTCTACTAAAACCAAAACTTTATAGTTTTTACAAAATTTCCATCTTCAATTTTTTCTCCTTAGTAGCCATGGTGCTTCTATGGATTTACATACTTGAAACTATGGATAAACTAGAAAGTTTAAGGATCCAAAAAATTGGCTTCAACATTTAGCCAGTCATGGTACAAAAACAGTTAGACTAGTACAAGACAAACAATAGAAAATAATTGTAGGCTGGAAGCCTTAGACACATAGACTTGACCAATAGATTCATAATATCAAAACCAAAAACAAGTTTTCCTTCAGATTATCCCACTTGACAAAATATGACTAGACTCCTTAGTCCAAAATAATGACTGGGGATGAAGCAGTTGAATTGACTTGAGGGGAGACTTGTGTCGGTGTATTGATTACCTAGGTACCTCCCAGTTCTTGTGAGATTCAGTGTCTGAGTTTGAGACTATATTGTGCTCAATGTTAGAAAACCAAGAAACTATGTTGTTCAAATTATATCTAATGTCTCTAAGAATGCACTTCATGTCTTCCTAGCTAGAAAAAAGTTTGTAGTTGTCTACCTTCTTGTCTCTGATGACCATACTAAGAAGGGTATCCATTTGGCGGTGATAAGTGATGGAATGTAGGAAATGTATCCTTCTCCGATGAGACTTTCCCAAGTCCAGAATCTATTTTAGGATACGACCTCCAATGTCAGAGTCTAACAAATAAGCTTTATCTCCAAATTTGTTGGCCTCGAGTTGAATATTTTCTTTGTGTATCTCTAATGTTGTCGCATCAAATAAGTTGGTGAAAAATTCCAAACTGAATAACCACCCATGCCATGAAGAGGAGGGCCCCGAGAACCCTGTCTGTGACTTGATGCATGAAGCCTTCGAACCATGAAGAGAATGTACCTGCAAAATAGATTGGAAGAACTTCCTACAAAGAACCCACTGACTAATCTGGACTAGTAAAAACACAGTTCGTGTATGACACACGAAGACTACCACAAGATGACTTAATGGACATTTATAACCTTGACTATGATCCAAAATTAAACAATAACGCAAAAAATAACAGATATAATCATAAATATAGAGATGCAATACAAATAACACTTGATTCCATTAATATCAAAATATTGAAATATGCTTACAAATAGAATGGAAACAAACTAGCTCGGGCAATGGTAGCTTATCTCTGAGAAGAGATGCGGTGGCTAAATGCCTCTGAACTGTGTTAAAATGAGGCTCAAGAGCCTATTTATTATTGAACAATAAGGGAGAACCCTAAACAACCAAAACCCTAACCCTAGGAGATGTAATTCCAAGCATTTGCAGGCCCTGTTTGGGTTAGTTGGGAAGCCAACTTCTCAGGGTCGTAACTTTGGTCATATTATCTCCATTTGGCACGTGTGGTACCTTGTTGGAAAGGTATCTCTGAGTACTACATGATTTTTCATAGGTCCTTGCCTACAACCACATGAAGAGGCTCATAAATAGCTATATTATATGGGTCAAAATTCCACCCTCCAGCTTATTAAATTATCTTTTTCTCACATTTATCTACAAATTTTGTTATATTATGCTTAGTGTAAGAGTAAAAGATGTGTTACTATTTCTTGTGGACAAATTTGTGATAAAGGCAGAATTGTAGAAATTTTTAGTTGATTTGAGTGCAGGAACTTGGAGTAGACAAGAAAGATAGATTCTAGGAGGTCTTCCACCTCCTTAACTTCTCCAATCAGTCGAAGATCCCCCACTCTATCTCATCAACTCAGTGTCATTGACAGTCGAACCAGTGCAAGTTAAATAAGAGTTAGATTAACCTATTCTTGAGTTAGGGAGTCAAATATACCTATTTTCTAGGGAGATGTTGGTAGCTACAAATTTGTGTAGAAAATCCTATAGATTCACAAGCTCATGCAATTTACTAAAGAACACAACAAGAATCTACTTCTACTTTCAACCAGCGAAAGAAAATAGATCGATGAAAACAATAATAGCAAGAAGAAGATAAATTAATAGCACATTACACAAGATGTATCTAGGGAAATCCACTTCTTAAAACCTCGCTATTTGTATTTCATATATCAGAAATATGATTGAAGATACAAATCTTGTTCTCACTAGAACAATTCTGCACAAGTATTCTCAGCTGTCTCAGCTCAAAAGCAAGCTCAAGCCTCTTTTTCTACTCTCTAAGCCCCTATTTCCTTGCACAATTCCTATGGTTGAATAGCCCATATTAATGGCAATCTAGTGCATCCAAAACTGTGCAATCCAAACTAGGTCTAGTTCCTCATTGCATGCATGATCTATAAAACTCAGTAAATCATACAATTGATAGTACATTGTAACTACACTCTACTCTAAATTGGGTCTTTCTTAGAATCAACATGCATGAGTTTTTGATGAGGGAATCTTTAGTTAACTGGAGTAGCACTAGTGGATCCATTAGTGCACCAAATGACTATTAACTCTCTATTAGTTACACAAATAATTTGGAACTAATTTAACTTAACTTAACTCAGTAAATTGAGTTATCTAATTACAACTCACAATTAAACTCATGCTAGACCCATAAAACTTAGGAAGCATATATACATGACTTCAGAAAGACTTCCAACTCGAAATTCCTAAGCTAATTAAGTTAACTTAATTAACTATTTACAAGTTGCTATGAGAATAGAATTCAATTTTAATTCTCAGATTAATTCAAGAATAGAATAAACTAGAATTTCTTCTTTCCATTTCTTAACACTCCCTCTCAACAAGAAAGGGATTATCAGCTACCTCGATCTTGTCTCTGTGAACTCAAATTTACATCTTGACAATGACTTTTTCAAAATGTTAGTATCTTTCTCCTCTGTGGGAATGTACTCTAACAACATAATCTGCCTCAATACACAATCTTTGAGATGATGATATTGGATATCAATATTCTTGGACCGATCATGAAAAAATTGATTTTTAGAGAGTTTGATACAACTATGATTATTGCAATAAATAATAGTTGGATCCATCTGCTGAACAAACAAACCAACCAGTATCGTCCTCATCCAGATGGCCTCACATGATGCCTAACTTGTAGCCATGTACTTTGCCTCTGTCGAACTGAGTGCAACTGATCTCTATTTCTCATTGAACCAAGAAATTGTTGTTGACCCAATATTGAAGATCCCTTGTGTGTGCTATTCCAATTGGATGGAATCCCTGCCCAATATACATTAGTGAAGCCTTGAATATTCACTCCCTTTGTCCGCATGTACCATAATCCATATTGAGAAGTGGCCCTGAGGTATCTCAACACATGCTTTTCCACCTTCCAATACAACTAGGTAGGCCTAACCATCACTTGATTAAGCTGGTTAACTACATAGCACATATCTGGTCATGTGCTCACCAGGTACATGAGTGAACCCACAAGCTGTCTGTAAAAAATAGCTTCCACTACTTCCCCTGAAGTAGCATCCTCCTTCCTCCAGTTACCTGCTAGAGGAGTCTCCATGGGTTTGCTACTCTCTATTGGAATATCATGAGTATCTCTTTGGCATACATTCCTTGAGACAAAAACAACTCCCCATCTCCCTTCCATACCTCCATGCCAAGAAAGTAATCCATGAGCCCCATGTCCTTCATATCAAACTCTCTTGCAAGGTCCTCCTTGCAGGGTCTGATCGGTTGATCATCACTTCTCAGTATGAGATCAACAACATAAAGTACAATGATAAACAACTTACCTTCCACCACTATGTGGTACAATTTTTCATCTGCTTCACTCTTCATGAAGCCCAGCCCGGTGAAGTAGCTATCTATCCTAGTGTACCAAGCATGGTTTGCTTCCTTCAGCCCATACAATGCTCTCTTGAGCTGACGCACATTTGACTCATGGTAAAAGGTTTCAAAACCTTCAGGTTGCTCTATGTACACCTCTTCCTCAATCATTCCATTAAGGAATATTGTCTTCATATCCATCTGATGTATCTTCCAACCCATCTATGTTGATAGTGCCAATATAGCTCTGATTGATAAGTACCTTACAAAAGGATGTAAGGTCTCATCATAGTTTATCCCTTCTACCTGCAAAAAGCCATAGGCCACAAATCTATCCTTATGCTTCTCCACACTACCATCTACAACCTGCTTTACCTTGTAAAGCCAATGGGAGCTCACCACTAAATTGTCCTCCGGTGTTGGGACCACATCCCAAAAACTATTACGAAGTATGTAGTCATACTTCTCCACCATGGCATCAACCAAAATTGGTTGCTACACTGCTTCCTTAAAGGAAGATGGCCCTGTCACAACATAATCTCCCATAATAGCCATGTATCCAATGTACCTCTCAGGTGACCTCCTCTACCTGTGCTGAGAAGTGGGTTCTTTGATATCCTCCCGTGAATCATCCAACAATCTGTTAGCCTCTCTGGTGCATTTTCTTCCTCTCTGGAAGACTCTGCCTAGGTGGATGTCTTCACTCTCGGATCGTCTACATGTGGTTGGTCTAGATATATTTGAGGCTCCTAAACCTTAGGAGCTAAAATCTCCTCATCTGTATGTAGCTCAATCTCCCTCTCAAGGGAAACTCGCATGGCCTTCTCCTCATTGATTCTAACATCCCTATGAACCATTGTCATCCTGCTGATCAAAGTGCACCTTATAGTTGTGAGGTGTATAAGTGTACCCCACAAATATCCCCAACTCTGTTGTCAGCTCAAGCTTCTTTCATGCATCTTTGGTCACATGGAAATATATTGATAAACCAAAAATCTTGAAGTGACCAACATATGGCCTCTTACCAAAATAAGCCTCTTCTAGTGTCTTCATCTCAAGTATCTGATGTGGGTTACGGTTCTTAACATAAACCATTGTGTTGCATGCCCCAGCCCACAAGTGTAGTTGTAGACCATGATCATGCAACATTTTCCTCACTACCCCTACTATTCTTTTATTCTTCCTCTCGGCCACCCCATTCTACTAAGGTTTATGGGGTGTCATCAATTGTTGAGTATGTAGCATGATTGTTTAGAGGTCTATGTTTCAGCCGGATGTATACCCCAAGAAGTTTATACACCCCTCCATGCGGGGGGGTGTGAGGGGGACTTGTCCCGCCTGCAAGGGTTCAGGGGGTCCATCCCCCCCTGCTAGGGGGTCTGGGGGCCAGCATTCCCCCTTCAGGGGGTTTCGAGGGCAGCACCCCCGAAGCTAAAAACAGATGTAAAGTTGCCTTGTGAAAGTATAGTAATTTCTATTCAATCTGGGTCGTTCATTAGGCAAATGATCTGATGGTAGAAATTATGTTTAGTTTAGGGTTTTTTGCCCTAGAAGGCGACCCCTCTCTTTGTATGAGGGCATTGTATTTGAGGCTATGTAATAGATGTGTATTCTTTGAGCGAGAAACAGAGAGGTGAGACTGTGAGAGAAAACAGAGGATATTACAGCGGATCTATTGTAGGTTGTGTCTCTTCATTTTGCAGGATAATAGAAAGGATGGACTTGTTGTTCAGGGTGGATGTAGCCCAAACTGGGTGAACCACGTATATCTGTGTCTCTCTTGTTTTATGTGTTTTCTATGTTTATATTTCTACAATATTTTATGTGTTTCATTACTTTGTAATATATAATTTTCTAACAACTGGTATCAGAGCCGAAGGTCTATTTGGCTGATAAACTCACAGGAAAGAAGGGTTCCTGGTTCGAGTGGGAGCAATGGCAGAACATGGTAAGTTTAGGGTCGAGAAATTTAATGGCCAAAACTTCTTGCTGTGGAAGATGCAGATGGAAGATTATCTATATCAGAATGATCTGTACCTACCATTGGGCGGAAAAAAAAAGATGCCAACTGTATGACAGATGAAGAATGGAACCTTCTCGATAGAAAGGCACTTAGAAGAGTACGGTTGTGCCTTTCAGCGTCGGTTGCCTTCAACAATTCGAAGGAAACAACGACAGAGGGTTTGATTAAGGCATTGGAGAAAATATATGAAAAACCCTCGGCCTCAAACAAGGTATTTCTTATGCAACAGTTATTTAATATGAAGATTTTGGAAGGTGGATTTGTTGCAGACCATTTAAATGATTTTAATACTATTACAAGTCAGTTATTTTCTGTAGGGGTAAACTTTGATGATGAAGTTAGAGCGTTGTTATTCTTGTGCTCATTTCCATAAAGTTGGAATGGTTTAGTAATGGCCATTAGTAACTCTGTTTTTGGATCTAGTACTTTAAAGTTTGATGATGTTGTCAGTGCTATCCTTAGCAAGGAAATGCGACAGAAAAGCTCCGGTGAGACATCGGGTAATGCTTTGAGTGCAAAGTCTAGGGGAAGAAAAATGGAAATAGGAAAGAGCTCAGGATATCGCAGTAAATCAAGGAAAGGCAGATCCAAGTCCAGATCGGGGATAGTGTGTTGGAAATGTGGAAAGAAAGGACACCTAAAGAAAGACTGTAGATCTAGGAAAGGAAAAGAAGGAGATGCACAACAAGAAAACAATCATGAAGCGAATGTGACAAGTGAGGTGTTACAAGATGCTTTGAATCTTTCTTTTGAAAATATTACTGATTCCTGGGTGGTAGATTTAGGGGCCTCATTCCATGCCACACCTGATAAGAAATACTTTCATGACTATGTTCAAGGATATTTTGGACAAGTTCGTTTGGGTGATGATAAACCCTGTAAAATTGTTGGAATGGGTAAAGTTCTTGTAAAACAGCAGAATGGAAACCAATGGCTACTAAAGGAGGTAAGGCATGTTCCAGATCTAAAGAAAAATCTGATTTCAATAGGGCAGTTAGGCGGTGAAGGTTGTGTGACAACTTTTACAGATAAAGCTTGAAAGGTTACCAAAGGAGCCCTCGTAATAGCGAAAGGTGAAAAGGTTGGTACATTGTATTTATGCAATAGTATTTCTAACTCTGTTAATTCTTTAACTTCCAAAGGAGCAGATGCAACATTATGGCATCATAGGCTCGGACACATGAGTGAAAATGGGATGAAGATTCTTCACTCAAGGAATTTGTTGCTGGGTTTGAAGAAGGTTGATTTTTACTTCTGTGAGAATTTCATTTATGGAAAACAGAAGGGAGTCAGATTTCTCATAGTTGGGAAAGAAAAGAAGAGAAAAAAATTAGAGCTTGTGCATACAGATGTATGGGGACCTACTCAGGTATCATCTCTTGGTGGCTCTCGTTATTATGTTACTTTTATTGATGATGCAACTAGAAAAACTTGGATTTATTGTATTAAGAATAAATCTAATGTATTTGATACTTTTAAGAAATGGAAGGCTTTGGTTGAGATTGAGACAGGAAAGAAATTGAAGTGTCTCAGATCAGAAAATGGAGGTGAATATTGCAGCAAAGAGTTTGATAGATATTGTTTAGAGCATGGAATTCACAGAGAGAAGACAGTTCCAAGAACACCACAAGAAAATGGTGTGTCAGAAAGGATGAATAGAACAATCATGGAGCGTGCAAGGTGCATGAGATTGCATGCAGGATTGCCTTTACAATTTTGGCCAGATGCTATAGATACTATTGTTATCTAATAAACAAAGGGCCTTCAAGTTCCTTGGATGGTGGTGTTCTAGAGGAAGCATGGACAGGTAAAAAGGTAAACTACTCTTTTTTAAATCCTTTTGGTTGTGAGGCCTTTGTCCATATTGATAAAGAAAATAGAACAAATCTTGAGGCAAAGTCAAAGAAATGTACCTTTATTGGATATGGTATTAATGATTTTGGCTATTGCTTATATGATTATGAAAATCACAAAATCATTAGGAGCAGAGATGCAATATTCAATGAAAAGGTCTTGTATAAGAATCAGTTGCAGGAAAAGAAATAGGAAAAAGAAAACAAGGAATATGCAGTTCTTGATGAAATCACTGAAAAAGTAAAGGTTCCTGAAAATAATAATAATCAACAACCATAACAACAACAACCACCACAACAGTAACGGGCACCCCCAAACACCTGAAAGTGGTGTTAGAAGATCTACTAGGATAAGTAGACCCCCTGAATGATACTCTCCTTCATTATATTATTTATTGTTTACTAATTCTGGTGAACCCGAATGTTATGAAGAAGAAATGCAGGTTGAAAGCAAGAAGAAGTGGGATGTAGCCATGGAAGAAGAGATGGATTCCTTAATGCATAACCAGACTTGGGACTTAGTCAAGTTGCCCGCAGGAAAAACTACATTGAAGAATAAATGGGTTTACAGGCTGAAGGAAGAAGATGGAGGAAAACAAAGGTACAAAGCTAGACTTGTGGTGAAGGGGTTTGCACAGAAGAAAGGTATTGATTTTGATGAAATATTTTCTCCTGTTGTTAAAATGACTTCAATCAGAACTATTTTAAGTCTAGTGGCAATTGAAGATTTTCATCTTGAGCAGTTAGATGTAAAGATAGTCTTTCTCCATGGGGATTTGGAGGAAGAGATATATATGCAGTAGCCACAAGGATATGAGGTAAAAGGGAAGGAGAAACTAGTGTGCAGGTTGAAGAAGAGCTTGTATGGCTTAAAACAGGGTCCAAGGCAGTGGTATCTAAAATTTGACAAGTTTATGTCTGAACAAGGTTATACTAGATGTCACTCTGATCATTGTGTTTATCTGAAAAATAAAAATGATGGCAGCTATATTATATTGTTATTGTATGTAGATGACATGCTTGTTGCAGGGTCTAACATGCAGGAATTAAATGTGCTCAAAAGAAAATTGGCAAATTCATTTGCAATGAAGGATTTGGGAGCTGCAAAACAAATCCTTGGTATGAGAATAACTAGAGACAGGAAAAAATGAAAATTAACATTGTCTCAGAATGAGTACATACAAAAGTTGTTGAAAAGATTTAATATGCACAATGCAAAACTAGTCAGTACACCTTTTGCTAGCCATTTCAAACATAGTAAGGAAATGTGCCCAAAGACCCAAGAAGACATGGATTATATGTCTAAAGTTCCATATGCATCAGCAGTTGGAAGCTTAACATATGTAATGGCCTGCACAAGGCCTGATATTGCACATGTAGTGGGAGTTGTAAGCAGGTAGATGAACAATCCAGGAAAGGAACATTGGATGGCAGTGAAATGGATTCTCAGATATTTGAAAGGTACCACAAATCAAGCATTATGCTTTGGTGGTTCAAACATTTCTCTACAGGGATATATTGATGCAGATATGGAAGGTGACAGAGATAACATGAGGAGCACTATAGGATATGTATTTACCATATGTGGAACAACTGTCAGTTGGGTTTCAAAAATCCAAAGTGTTGTTGCACTTTCAACAACAGAAGCAGAGTATGTTGCTGCTACAGAGGCTAGTAAAGAAATGATTTGGTTACAAAGGTTTATGGGTGAATTGGGGAAGGAGCATGATATGGGCACGTTATACAGTGATAGCCAAAGTGCCATTCATCTTGCAAAGAACTCAACATTTCATTCCAGGACTAAAAACATACAGCTCAAGTACCATTTCATACGATCAGTGTTGGAAGATGGAGAGTTGAAGCTGAAAAAGATACACACTAGCTAGAATCCTGCAGATATGCTAACAAAAATTGTAACCAGGGCGAAACTGAGAATATGCTCAGTTTCAATTGGTCTTCAAGGATGACGATGAAGATGAAAGCCAGGTCTAAAGAGGAGTCATTGTCTAGCAAATGAAGTAGCGGTGGAGTTGCTACAATCATTCTCCAAGTGGGAGATTGTTCAGTATGGAGCATGATTGTTTAGAGGTCTTTGTTTCAGTCGGATGTATACCCCAGGAAGTTTGTACACCCCTCCACATGGGGGGGGTGTGGGGGGGACTTATCCCCCGCGGGGGTTCGGGGGGGGGGCCGATCCCCCCCCCCCGCTGGGGGGTTCAGGGGCCAGCAGTCCCCTATTAGGGGGTTTCGAGGGAAGCACCCCCGAAGCTAAAAAAAATGTAAAGTTGCCTTGTGAAAGTATAGTAATTTCTAGTCAATCTAGGTTGTTCATTAGGTGGATGATCTGATGGTAGAACTTATGTTTAGTTTAGAGTTTTTTTCCCTAGAAGGCAACCCCTCTCTTTGTATGAGGGCATTGTATTTTAGGCTGTGTAATAGATGTGTATTCTCTGAGCGAGAAACAGAGAGGTGAGACTGTGAGAGAAAACAGAGGATATTACAGTGGATCTGCTATAGGTTGTGTCTCTTCATTTTGCTGGATCATAGAAAGGAAGGACTAGCTGTTTGGGGTGGACGTAGCCCAAACTAGGTGAACCATGTATATCTGTGTCTCTCTATGTGTTTTCTGTGTTTATATTTCTGTAATATTTTATGTGTTCCATTGCTCTGTAATATATAATTTTCTAACATCAACTCTTGTTTAATCCATTCCACTGCACAGAAGTTATTAAACTCGTTTAGGACATACTCACCACCCTTATCAATCCATAGAGATTTAACCTTATTTCCTGACTCTTTCTCCACCAATTATTTAAACTTACAAAACTTTGTGAAAGTTTGATCCTTTTTTTGCATGAAAAATATCCAGCATTTACGAGAATAGTCATCAACAAATATAACAAAATACCTATGATTGGTTGTGGATGTTGTCAAGAATGGTCCACACACATCTGAATAGACTCACTCTAGAATAGCCTCTGCACGACTTTCTCTGTCATGAAAGGAATAATTGGTGTATTTTCCCAAAGTACAACCCTTGCATGTATCAACTTGCTCATGTGTACCTTTGGGAAGACTGGTAGAGATCTGCTGCAATATATTCATAGCTCCATCATGCAAGTGGCCCAATTGCATGTGCCACAAATCGCCAACGTCTCGACTCTGCACCCTTTCTGCTTTTGTGATCAAATCAACACATTCCTCTACCTCCAAGTTATAGAGATTCTTCACCTGGCTTGTGGTTATGTGTCGAAGTAACACCTTTCCTTTCGAGAAGATCACCTCATAGCCTCTATTCTCAAGCATGGCAATGGATACCAAGTTCTCCTTCAACCCATCAACATGCATAACATTCTTCAAGGTGAGTGGAGCCCCATGCTCCCTCTGAAATGTAATCACGCCCAATCCAATAAAACTATACTTCCTGTCATCACCCATCTCGATATGCATATGTAGATCTTTCTCGTCCAAGTCACTGAATAACTCTTTGTCTCCAGTCATATGGAATGAAGCTCCACTGCCTAAGTACCATACACTTACCATCATTGATGAAATCATTCATGTAATGAGGGAAAATTCCAATTCGAATTGAGAGGCCAAAACCTCACTCGCCGTTCCTCCTGAGGACTTCTTCTTGGACTTCTTGAGTGGACAATTTGTAGAAAAATGGCCCAGCTCATGACAATGAAAGCACTTAATTTTCATCACTTCTTTCTTCTTACCTCCATGATAAGAATCCTATTTGGAATGGGAAGCTTTCCCTTTCCCCTTCTTCGCCTTAATCGCTAAGGCACAGTTCTCATCATCATCAATCTTTGATGAAGAGCCATTGTTGGTGTTCCTCCTTATCTCCTCCTGCATCAAATCCGACCATAGTCGTTCCCAATTTGGTAGCTTCTCCTAACCCACAGGGGCTTCACACAATGAACCTTTGTCCTATCACATTCGTTCGTGACATATTAAACAATACCCTTATTTTGACTACATATTGGAAAATACCCCTAAAATTCACTTTATTTAACCCCCTACCAATATGAACCTAATACATCTTTCTAATTTAAAAAACCCGTACTTCCACTATATATTGTAGGTATCCTTTTTTCATTAACATTTTTTATACCCGTTTATGTTTTTTCAATAACTTTGAACTCCATTTTTTATACCTTCCAATATAAAAACCCTTTACCCCCTATATATCCCCCGATATATTATGTCATTTTTTCCTCAATATATATCCTCTAATATGAATCCATGTGGTATGGTATTGCTACCCCAGTGGAGCCCCCATGTCCCGACCATTGATAGAGTCCTAAGAACTGTGCCAACTCTTTGAGAGTCCTAGAAGAGAAAGACTCACCATATCATCCTCAGCAAACATGATTCCAACCCTTCCAATTTCATCACCACATTGAGTGAACTTGGTCAAGTATTTTTGGAATAGTCTCGCCTTTCTCCATTTTGATTTTTCGAAGTTTTTCCTTCAGTACCAATTTCCTTTGGTCACTGTTGTTCTAATACAAGTCCGTTGATGCTTTCCACATATCATACGAAGTTTCCTTTCCATGGAGACTCGAGACAATGTGGTCTCGAACTCCCTCAAGGATTATCTACCTTGCCTTCGCCACACACTTCTTCCATTCGGCCAAATTTTGTGTGTCTCGTACTGTTGGCTTAGAAATTTCTTGATCAAATAATTCCTTCAAGCCATTATCCTCTAGCACAATCTCCATTCTGCCCCTCCGGCTATAAAATTCGAGTTTCCTTCCAAGGCATAGTCGAGCCACAAACCGTACAATGCCATCCGCCAATCCTGAAATATGTATTGCAAATTCGAATTTCACCTATAACCCAAAACTCAAAACATCGAAATCTCCTCTAGTATATTGTTCTCAACTTCAAGAAGTATGAGTGAATATACAAAGCTTGTTCTAACCAGGGAAAATTTGAAGGATGGAAATTTATTGCGAAGTTTAGAAACCTTGGAAAATATTGTAGTGCATCATATGCAATCCATAAAATGTTTGACAATATTTATGTAAAAATATTGCAATTTCTAATAATAATATATATATATATATATACTTTTGGAAATTTTTAAGGTGAAATAATTGTATACTATAAAATTTGTGTGAATCATTTAAAAAAAAGAAGGAAATGGACGAATCTTTTTTTTGGAAAAGGCATGGAAAATTAGCCCACCCGCGAATATTAGCCCCTAAAATTTTCCCTAGTTCTCACTAGAACAATTCCGCACAAGTATGCTCAACTCTCTCAGCTCACAAGAAAGCACAAGCTAAATCCCTTAGCCTCTTCTACTTCTCTCCAAACCCCTATTTTCTTGCACAATTCCTATGGTTGAATAGCCCATATTAATGGAAATCTAGTGCATCCAAAAATACACAATCCAAACAAGGTCCAATTCTTTATTGCATGCATGATCTATAGTCTCAGTAAATCACACAACTGATAGTACTCTGTCCCTACACTCTAGTCTCAACTAGGTCTTTCTCAGAATCGACATGCATGAGTTTCTGATGAGGGAATCTTGTTGGCTTGTTGGGGCCTGACCCAGGTTCAGAAATGTTTTAGCCAAAAAAATCTCGAAACTACCAGCCCTTTCGGCAACAGTCCATGGAGTGCAGACTAAGGTCTCACCTGAGGTAGTATGGGAGGGTGCTGGAACTAGGTTTCTTCACCCTAGGGAGAGTTCGCGAACTCATCTTTTGCACTTGTACTGTTTTGCACAGCTATCTGACCTTCGCGTAGCCCTTTTACCGAGCACGAGGAGGTGCTGTCTAGATCCCTTAATCTTAGTATGTTTGATTATAGATCTGACTTAATTCAGTAGTCTTTATCAATTCAATATCTGTACTAAGAGCGTGCAAACATAAACCTTAAAGTGATGCATAAAACCATAACAGAAGAATAAACACACAGATCTACGAGCAGATGCACAATATTTCAGAAACACTTATCTTTTATTAATCTTCTACTCCAGTACAGTCCAATTCCACCCTATGCACTTAGCTGCAGGGGTCCGTGCACATAGCTGCGGACTCTACCAGGCCTCTACGCACACAGCTGCAGAGCCTACTCTTACTACTACCACCTACGGCTCGGACTTCTAGACTCAAAGCAAATATCGCATTCAACAACCCATATCACTGAACATCAAGACTAACAAAAGCTACCATCTACACTTAGAGCCTTGCTCTATTTACACATTCCCATGGTCTGCGGACCATGGATAGGTCGATACCTTCTACATTAATTTACAATATTTTAGGGCGGACTACCCTTTGACTTGACTTATTAAAATTCACGCTCTACGCACTTTGCAGAGCCTTTATAATACCATTACCCAAAATTGTGGGCTCTAAGCTTCAAAACCATTACGCAGGGGATCCGCTACCCAGCAGGCCCCCAACACAATCATCATGACTTGTCCCGAGTCACTCATCGGTGTGGCGAGGCACACTTCCATAACTTCGCGGTCCACCATCCCTGTGAGTGACACACTACAATCTGTTGCTCCATCCTTGCCTCCTACAACGCTTCTTCAAGCTCCTGCTCCATTGCCCCTACTAATTCACTTAACTGATGATGCTCGTTCCTCTTCACTAGGTTAACAAAAAGTGATCCCTCATAGGGTTTTAGCTCTAGCTGAGATGTCAAATGCATGAAATTTTTGTGCAAGAGTAGCAAGCTTGTGATCTTTGGTCCAGTATACTCAATGTTTGCTGAAGCTTGTGTTGTATTTTTTCAAGAGACTTGTTACTATCTACGAGGTCCCAATCTTCAATTTTCGTCATGGGCACGCGGCCCAGGGACGCACTTTTCAATGAAATTTTGTCTTTTATCCTAAGATTCACTGTCTTGCCCTTATCTTTCATAAATCGCTTACCAGACCATGGGTTTCACGGCAACATCCAGACCGATCCTGCTATCTGTCAGGGAATTTTCGGTACATCTCCCACTACTCACATTGGGCTCGGCGTGGTGGCCTTGGCTATCAAGATTATGCTATCCCGAAGGTCCTACATCTTTTTTGGCAATGTCGCAACCACTGGGCTTACTCTCAATGCGTCGAAGTTCGATGGGTCCATACCTTTTGGATATCACAATAACTTAAGCCTCAAAATGTCATGGTTTGTTCGGTGGATGACCAACCGTGATTTATAGACCTATTGAAATTCAAATTCAACTGTTTCCCCCTTTTTTGGCTCATTAATGCGATACTGGCACAAGATCGTTTTAAATCCAATTCTGACTCCATGTCTTAATTTCCCATTGTCCTCTCCTCGTTGCCTTAAATTGACCATCTTGTCATGAACAATGACCTCAACGGTCACTTTCTAGCCTGTCCACGCAGCAGCACAGCCCCTTATGCGCGATCGTGATTTCTACAATAGACTCGCCCTACGCGGAACCCTCTTTCCACACTTCTCTCCTGCAGACTCGTTTATAGTCCTGCACCTTCTTTCAACTGTGTGGAGCGCTGAGACTGTGCTTCAGTCAATTAGTCGGACATCCAACCCACTAGTGTAGGGCTTTAGGCAACTACCATTTACTCTTCCTGGGAAGGGCTCTCCATTAAGCTTGATGAGCTGGGTCGCGCCTCCGTCTATGACCTCTTTCACCACATGTGGTCCCAACCAATTCATTCAAAGTTTTCCAGGGAATTTTTAGAGCTTGCTGTCATACAACAATACTAAATCGTTTACTTTGAATGTGTATAACTTGGTATGGCGATCGTGCCAAGCTTTCTCACATTATTTCTATACCTACTGATGGAATCCCACTAGAAACCATTCTTCCTCAAGTTCTTCCAGTTGCACGAGCCTCTCTTCCAAGGCTTCATGGTCTGCCATGCCTGTCATCGCTGCTATTCGCAAACTAGGTACAATGTATTCCATTGGCATGACGGCTTCCATGCCATAAACTAACCTGAAAGGTGTCTGATCCGTCAATTTCTTGCATGTGGTTCTGTATGCCCATAACACGGCAGGTACGTACAAGTCCCAATTGTTTCACTGCCTGTTACATACTTTGGTCAATGCAGTCTCTAGAATCTTATTGAATGCTTCTACTGTCCCATTAGCTTGCAGGTGGTACGACGTACTTTGTTGACGATACACCTGGAACTCCTCAGTGAGTGCGTTGATAGTTTCATTTAGGAAGTGTGTTTTGTGGTCACTCATTAGAAATTTCAGGCATCCAAACTGTGTCAACATGTTGTCAAACAAAAATTTCACAGCTGTAGTGGTCATCCAGTCCTTAACCGGCTGTGCTTCCACCCATCGAGTCACGTACTCTGTCGCGGTGATGATATAGCACGCACCCATCTTCCCTTGAGGTTTGATGGGCCCCACAAAGTATATCACCCATTTTTTGAATGGCTGCAATGTCATTTGTGGATTGAGTGGCATCTCATCCCTTCGTGATGGTTTCCCAGTCCATTCACATACGTCGTAGGCCCGAGTGTATGCTTTTGAATCTTGATATATAGTTGGCCACCATAGTCTAGTGTGAAGAATCTTCTGTGCCATCGCTTGTCCCGCATAGTGTCCTCATGCAGCCCCCCCATGTGCTTCTGCAAGGATCTTCCCTCATTCAAATTCAGGTACATATATTCGTAATATCTCGTTGTTTCCCATTTTGTAGAGGTGCCCTACGATAACAAAAAAAATCCATTGCGTGTACCACTAATTCTTTCTTTTGCTAGACTGAATATCCTTGTGGTGCGGTCCCTGTGGTTAAGAAATGGATTATATCTTCAAAGTGGCCATCTGTGACGTGCGCTGCATAGAGCTGTGCATCAGGTAGCCCTACCTCCAAATTTGTTGGCTCCTCACCGTTCTCAATTTGTGATAGGTGATCTGGTCTTGCATTTAAGCATCCTGACTTTATGATGACCTCGAAGTCATACTCTTGAAATAGTAACAACCATCTACATATGTGCCCCCCCAACACAGGCTTGTTCACCAGGTATTGCAACGCGGGATGATCAGTATACATCTTGAAGTGCCCACCAAGTAGATAATAGTAGTATTTTTGGAGCACGTATACCATTGCCAATCCCTCATGCTCAGTAGTAGAGTAGTTCTTTTCGGCTTTGGAAAATCGCCAACTTGTGAAAGTGATCAGGTGATCGATGCCTTCCACACCTTCTTGCGTGAGTACAATGCCCAACATGATACACGATGCATCAAAATGTACATGAAATTCGATGTCCCATTTTGGGAAAACCAAAATGGGAGTGGATGCCATTTTTTCCTGAGAACCTCCAGACTTTTCTTACAATCATCATTCCAACAATATGTAGCATCCTTTTTCAACAACTGTTCCATTGGTGTCATGATTTGTGCATAGCTTTTAATAAACTTTTGATAGTAACCAGCGTGCCCCAACGTGGTGCATAGTTGTTTGACACTTCGCAGCATTTCCAGATTGAGAATGACAGCAATCTTCGCAGGGTCCACCATAAGGCCTTGTTTGCAGACCACATGGCTGAGAAAATTTCCAAAGGGGACAAGGAAGGTGTACTTCTTAAGATTCAGCACAATCTGGTATCATCAGTAACTATCCAACATCAATTGTAAGCTCACTATATGGTTTTTAACTAACCCAAATACAATCCAATAATCGAAATAGACCTCCAAAAAATTGTGGATGAATTCCTTGAATGTAGCCACCACTATGCGCAAAAATATCATTGGTGTGTTCTTTAGTCCAAAGGGCATAACAGTGTACTAAAAGGAACCCCATTCAGTTGTGAAGATTGTCTTGCTCCTATCTTCCAGCACGATCTTGATCTGATGGTACCTTGAGAATCCATTTGTGAATGAGTAAGCTTCTTGTCCACCAACATTCTCCAATACTTCATCTATAAACAGCGTCAGGAATGGATTATGAACATAAGCGTCATTAAGCTTCCTGAGGTCCACGCAGATTCGAATTTCATTCTTCTGTTTTTTCTCCTGCATTATCATAGGACTCACCCAGTCAAATTCTTCCACTGGTTCAATAATTCCTACTGCAAGCATTTTTTCCAACTCTTTGCAGACCTTTTCCTTATACTTCAGATTCAAATGGTAAGGACGCTGCTTAACTGGCTTCACGTCTGGTTTCAAAGTAAACTTCATCATCCCGAAGTCACTAAGGATCCCCTTTAACTCTGTGATTTTTTTCGGGAACAAGTCCTGATATTCACGAAGTAACTCGACGACCTTATCCACCTTGGCATCATCCCAATAGTCCCCAAGTGTTGCGTACTTCGGCTCTGCATCTATACCAATGTTTACTTGCTTTATTTTCAGTGGCACAGTGATGTTGGGGTCCTCGATTGATGGTCCTCGAATTTCGCAACTCCCTTCAGTTTCTAGAATATTAATATTTTGAGGGTCATCATCATCATCCTCCACTTGTACGTTGTAATATTCTAGGGCATGGCTTAACTAAGGTGACCATACTGGTTGAACTATTTCCCATGGTTCTTTTCGTATTTTCAAAATGGCGGTTTTCATGGCTTGTACAACATTGTCAATAGTATCTACCCATGGGTCTTCAAATGAGAATGTTAACAAAAATCCCTCACGTAAGACATCCCATTCGCCCATACCATGTCAGAGTTCTGTCTCAGTATACTAGTTCCTTAGGATGACATCCAGGGTATGATAGAATAAGTGTACCCATTCAGGCTGAGGTTCTTCTCCATAGGCCTTGGTCCATTTTGTGAGGTGCGTGCGTGAGTCATCATGTCCATCATATTTCTCGGTTATTCGTAGTTCTGGTTTCCCAAACTGTAGCCACATCATTCTCCTATAGCTGCACCTATTTTCAATGTTTCCTTGATGTGTTCCCAACCAATGCGTAGGTTTCACACACAGTGGCCACTTCAATGCATCAAACCATTGGTGCTCTAGTACTGCGTTGTCAAACTTGTTCAAGAATTCGTCTATCACTGTCAATCCATCATATGTCGGTAGATTTCAGACCTGGGTTGTTACAAAATGCAATGATTTAGTCAGGATGTTGCAATTTAGTGTTGTCACTTCGTTCAACCGATTATGCCAGCTTTCATCTTCTTCGTCTGAATCCGAAGGGCAGGAACTTGCGCACTCCCATGAGACCCTTCCATCTACAGTAGGATTAGCCAATCCTGGTCTCGTGAAGTTTTCTTGTAGATACAATCCAGCTCATCGTCACTTTGATCATTGCACATGGGTTCAGTGTAGCACTCTCCTTTAGCTAGATCTAGCGGAACTACTATGCATAGGGACTTTTTCTTGAATATCATCTTCCGCTTTTTCAAGTTGATGACTCAATTCATATCTGTGGCCCAATCTATTCCTAGCAACAAGGGGTAAAGGTTACTCTCATCCACAATCTATATTACCTCAAAGTCCATCTGCGTGCTCGCACCTTCGATATCCACTGTTACCCCTTGCAATCTCCCATGGGAAAGATATTTTGTTGGTTTGCCGTCCATAATTGAATAGGAGACCACTATAACGCAGGCCTACCCATGCACTCCCATGTCTGCTTTGGTAACACATTCACGTTCGAACCCAAGTCTAAGATTATCTGATCCATTTCATACTTGCAAATATGTTCCGTTAATATCATTTCCCTCCCGGTGTGTAGTGCATGCCTTCCTAGTTTTCGGACTACGCATGATTCACTCAACCCTGCGCACCTAGTGATCAACTCTTGTAGTCCTTTAACTACCTTATTATCATGCAACAGTTTCATGCATGTATCTAAAAAGGTAGTAAGCATAGAAGGATCCATTCCTAGCTCTGGTTGATCATTACTACCTGAAGTAGAGGCCTCCGTGAAGCTCTTCTTAGCTTCCATAAACATTTCCCTTGCCCGCTCCAAGTCAAACTCAGGTTCATTCATAGGAGCCTTGCGAACCCATGTATCATCCTTAGGTTGCTTTCCCTTATCTTCCCCTCTGGTCGTGCCACTTCTAAGCACCATGTTTATGTTGGGGTCTCCTTCATGCAGTTTAGACCTCATCATTTGGATGTTCTGAGTCAGAGTAGGCTATAGTACCCCTTCCTCGCACATTTGTGCAATCAACATTAGACAATCTATCGCTTCATGATCAAAATGATAACAATACAGACAACATGTTCGGGTCGGGTTCATACAGTCATGCGCGTAGTGCCCATGTCCTCCGCAATTATAGCAGATTAACTGTCTGCACCCTCATTCAGGTCCCATTCCTCCCCGTCCTCATCTACGTCCTTGGAATCCACCGTGTGCTATTGCTACGGCTGGATCCTGACCTCGCGCCTCAATTTGCATCCTGTAGGTAGGTTTTCAATCCATCAACAATTCATAACTCCGCTAGTTTCACTCATTGTGGCCCTCTGATCTACAGAAATTACAAAATAGCTGTTGCGGAGTTTGTGTATACTCCTGCAACAGCTGACAGTTGTCTGTACTGTGCTTTCCTCCCACCTAACAGATCACACACCAGAGTTCAAGTGCCGCACTTGGCCCTACCTATGCCTCTGGTCTCAATGGCATTGACCCCCCTCCTGCCAAGTAGTTTGTGAATATCGAACAGTGATCCTTATCATGGCCCTAGCCCTTACATTTTATGCACTACACTTCTTCACGTGCTTCTGGCTGGGGCGCCCTATCCTGCTTTAAACTCTGCATCTCCAAGGATAGGTTTTGTAGTTGCACATGGATCTATTGGACTCCTAACCTAGGATCCTGTATCGAGGTTTCATGTAACCTCATCACCATTTCCAATGCTTCTTCCTGGGTTTAAATCTTCTACTGTGACAGCGCCATCCTTAGGTGTGGCATTAAAGACACCACAAACCGCGCGCGGTGTTGCACATTCGTCAGTGTCATATTAGCCTCGTGGATTGTACTTTTCAGTCTCTGATCCAAATCCCAGGGGGTCTTGCCTAGAATCATCATCATCTCTTTAAACCTAATGATCGACTGTGTTTCAGATTTTGGCCAGCCAAATTCTTTGTTCAACACATTCTGAATCTCCGCTATTCCCGCATTTGGGTGATCATTCAAATGCTTGATATACCATGTCAGCGTGCAATCCTACAACATGCTTACCGATGTGGCCTTCTTAATGTCATCATCCGTGACCCCATGCGCTTCCCACACTGCTCTTACTACGAACCAAAACTATTTGGATCTTCATTCCCTACTCCTCTAAATACAGGTAGCTTGATCGCACTCGCCATGCTGAACTGCGGGTTTGGTGGAGGTGGGCTGGTTGATGATGGAGGTGAAGTAGGTGAAGTGGGTGATGGTGTAAGGGGAGGCAATAACTGCCAAATGCACTGGCTTATCAAACTAACCGCACTCCTCGTCGAAACCCGAGTGTGCTCTTCCTTGCTCTCTCACAGAGGTGAAATTAAAGGACTATTCCCTAGCCCTTCGATCCCTTTGTAGATCTTTCTGCTCCACGTTAATCCACTCATTAATGTATTCGTATAACCTTCTTTTCACATAACAACATCTTAATCCAGGTATTCAGGGATTTTGTGTACCTACCTCACGGTCCCTTGAGAAAAGGTCATTTTGCTTTGCTATAACTCACAATTGTGTTTATCGCAAACTCAGTGATAAACCCTCCTATTATCTGGTCGAGCCAATGGTCCGTAGCCCGCGCAATCTTATCTTCTTATGCCTCTAGTCTGTGTACTAACTTCGGAGTCCACACTATTTTTATTGAGCTTGCACCTTCTCTGGCTGTTGGCTAACCTTGCGATCCAATCATACAGCTCTGAAGAGAAGGACACAAAGAAGATCTTGTGGATTTCTATATATATGTAGCGATCCAACCACCTCTTTTCAGATATCTGTAGAGTTCTATTTTCCTATATCACAAAGTCGTGAAGCTTCTGATCCAACTAATCTTCAATTTCCTTCTTCGTAGGGTTCTAGTGTTCCGACATCAGACATCCCTTAGGCAGATTCTAATCATGGCAACAAAACCATTTGTTGGCTTGTTGGGGCTTGACCCAGGTTCAGAAGTGTTTTAGACAAACAAATCCCGAAACTACCAGCCCTTTCGGCAACAGTCTATGGAGCGTAGATTGAGGTCTCACCCGAGATAGTATGGGAGGGTTCTGGAACCAGGTTTCCACACCGTAGGGATGTCTTAATGAGGTCTGGAGAGTTCGTGAACCGATCTTTCACACTTGTACTGTTTTGCGTAGCTATCCAACCTTCACGTAGCCCTTATACCAAGCGCTAGGAGGCACTGCCTAGATCCCTTACCCTTAGAATGTTTTATTATAGATATGACTTAATTCAGTAGTCTTTATTAATCATTCAATATTCGTAACAAGAGCACACAAACATAAACCCTAAGGATATGCATAAAACCGTAATAGAAGAATAAACACACAGATCTACAAGCAGATGCACAATATTTCATAAACACTTATATTTTATTAATCTTTTGTTCCAGTACAATCCAATTCCACCCTGTGCACTCAGCTTTAGGGGTCCATGCACATAGTTGCGGACTCTACCAGGCTGTTATAGACATTTTTGTGCCTTACAGCTATAAGCATGAAATGTCCATAATTCAAGGGATCCAAAGTCCCTAAAGATGTTGTTACAGCTCCTAAAGGAACAAGGTCAACCAATGACAGCTTCTCCCAGAAGTTCTCCACCAAAAACCACTCAGAAATAGTTAATTCAGGATCAATACAGAGGCTCCACTAGCTGCCTGCGTTGAAATGCAGAGACTACACTGGCTAGGTGCACTGCAATGTAGGTGGAAGCACTACCAGGGTGCGCTGAGCGGGAAATGACAAATGGCAAGCTCATTCAACAAGGTGGAAAGACCCTGGAAGCTTCCAGAATCTTCTCCAATGACACTTGCCTCAATGGATTCGACTAGTGATGAGTAAGAGGTTCTCAACCTCCAAGTGGAAGCAAGAACTGACAGAGAGAAGCCACAAGTCAAAACATAAGCTGACTCATCCTCTCTGCTTACATCTATATATGGATCTCTCACCCAGAGGTTCAAGAGGCTGGAATTTTGTACTTTACAGAGAATTGCTGTTGGTTTGAGATTGAGATTAGTACATTGGGTGATTTATGCTTTGTTGGAGGAGAGGAAGGGATTCCTTTGCTGGGAGGTAGATGCTGGATCGGAACTCACTTGGTTGTATCTCCTCTTAGACTTTATTATCATATCAATAAACTATTTGAGTTTCTCCTACATGCTGTGTACCAATGATGTTTTGTTATGCATACATGTTTAGCTTAATCTGATCTTGAGATTTTTATGAATGTATATCTGTATCTTCGTGTAGTTTCTCTCTCTTGTGATCTTGCAGGAATTCAGTGAAGCTGGGCCGGTGAAGGAGCAAGAAGCTGGGAGCTACTGAAGAGAGGAGTGATTTGGATCAACAAACTAGCGGAAGACACAGGTTAGTTAGATCCTTCTTCCTCATTTACGTTTCATAAAGAAGAATACTCAATTAGTTTACTTCGTTTGTTGCTAAGGCACTATCACACCTTAGAGTGGGATAGGGGCATTCCGTATTGGATACTTTTCCCAACAACAAATTGGCGAATCCACTAGGGAGAGTATCTTGTTAGTTTATGTGTGTTTCTATTGTTGTTCTTCTCATAAACTCAGGAGTGCCGAATTGAAATGCATTTGCCATTTTCAAATGTAAAGTAGAGATCTGCCACTCTAGTCCACTCACTGGGCCTGTTTTTATGATCTGAACAAACTGATCCACAAGTACTCTAACAGCCCTTTGTGATAGATCTTAGTCCTCCTTTAAATCATCCTCCTAATTGTACCTAACTGATAGCTTTGATCCGGCCAAAAACTGTAGATTAAACTGCAAACCGTGACCCAGAACCAAGAAACAACTCTCGTTTCTGCTTCAGCACAGACTCTGTGAAGAGGTTCTGCATTTCAACGCAGGTCCCGTGAAGGATACCTGCGCTGAAGTTCAGTTTCTCTGTGCTGAGGGTGCGCTGATCAGCCTTTGCCTTGTGCAGCTGTGGTTCCTTGCTTCTTTTTGCTCAGTTTTATCTTTGTTTTTGCAGCCTGTTATCAGTCAGTGTACCTATCTGAAACCCCTTTTCTTTGCCTCAATTCCGCCTCGGTTGTATAAAGAAACTGTATTTGTTCTTTGTGTATTTGTTACATCATTTGCAGTTTCCCATTACAAAAGTAAACTAGTCATACTGTCGCCCTTAGATCTAGACCTGTCGTAAGTGTCGTTTTGATCTTAGGAGTGAGTTTGTTTGCTGTTCACAGTTGATTGAGCTTTTACTTTTGTCGTTTGGTTTGAATTTATGCATTTCTAGTGTCGAAACAAGTAAATCATAAAGTGTCGTAATCATCTTTTTGATTTTGAAAAAGGAACTTGTTTATGTTTTCACTTGAAATCGAATTCAAATTTGTACAACAGCTTTCTTTTTAGGCATCAATATTAAGAAAGCGAAAACAAATACATGCATTTGTGCATTTGCATATTGATAGTTTGTATGGTTTGATTTAGGGAAAAGTGCATTACAGTGTGCTCTATGCTCTTTGAGAAAAGTTTGTGTCTTCCTTTTCCCCTTGTAGCTAGGATTTTCATTGTTGAAAAGATATAAAAGCTTGCTTATCATCTTTAGACTGCATTTAGGAATTGTATCATACATCTCGTGGTGATCCAAAAAGGAAAACTTCTAAGAAAGATCAACCTAAAATAAATTGAATGAACTTAACAACGCTTTGTAACTTAACGCACAACATAGAGGTCTAGGCTAGAGACGTGTTCCGGCGTCGTAAAACCTGGTGACTGTCGATCTCGCTGATGGTTGGGTGATTCCTCCTGAGAGACGATAGCGCCAGTACGGATTGTGATCCCACGTACCGTCGAGTATATATTGGGAGACCCCTATAGGAATAAAGCCTTTATCCTTAGGAAGCCGTGTCGGCCGCCCTACTGATCGCAATGCACTGAACACATCATTCGGGAAGATTGACCGCCTGTACCTTAAAAAGTATTCTGCGGTTTTGCGAAAAGTTTGGCACACCCTCTACCTAGAACTCCAGAGCAGTTCCTTTTGGCCTTTTTCAGACTCTATAACGGAAAAAGTCCATCCGAGCATTTGTCACTTCGGGCTCGTTAAAACATCGAAGGCGACTAGAGTCATCTTTAGCTTTTTCTCGACTCTTTAAAATTGAAAAAGCAAGTTGTGTCTAAAGCGTCGTTAAAATTTATTTTAAACGGAACAATCACCCCTTTTTCCTGCATTGATCTTTAGGTTGAGAAAATGGAGCCTACCAACCAAGGAATTCCCCTTGGTGGAAATCCTAGTCCCTTCTCCTCTTGGGGAGATGTTGGTGCGCCCCATATGGCCACATTGTCGCTTCCAGGACTGACAATTGGCTTGCCGGTCTGGCTCTTCTCAACCAATGTCGTTCAGAACACCACTATTCCTGAACAGTCGAATCAGCAGTTAGACCAGTCCAGAGTTACCCACCAGCCTTCTACTTCCTCTAATTCTTCCTCTCCTCCTTCCTCTTCGCTTGACGGAACTGGTAAAACAAAAAACCAAGTTCCTAAGGAGAAGAAGGAAAAGAAGAAGAAAGAGAAGAAGAAGAAGGAGCCAAAAGCGACTGGGGGCAAACAAGTGTCGTCTGACAAAAATCCACACACAGCACTGACTAGGCCTAAATCGCCATGTGTCATATGCAAGGGAGACCATTTCCACAGAGATTGTCCCTGCATCCCTCGGATACTAAGGGACTGGTCTCCCCGTTTGCACAATCCGGTGGCATCAACCTCTGATGGCCATGTTGAATGCATACTGTCAACTAGCGAAAGTGAAGTCCTTGGACAAAAAGGGAGAGCTAGATCCCCCTGTAGACTGTGCGAAGGCAACCATGCCATCCACCGTTGTCCCTTCTTAGACGAAGCGAAAAGAGTTTTGGATGATCGTCTAGTTTCACCGTTACGAATTCCTCCTGGATATAAAAAACTCTTGCCGAGTCCTTCGTTAGTTGAAAATCCAGCTGGCCCGCTCAAGTGGTCAACTGAAGCGCCGGTCATTGAAGATGAACCAGCTGAATCCATACCCGACGAAAGTCAAAAGGTCGAGGCGGCAGTTGACCCGGTCTTGCCTTCAGAGGTTTTGTCTTCGAATGATACAGTCACTGAAGAGGATAAAGATGACACCATCCAAATTCTCTTCATCAACACAGACTCCGACGAGCACGGGGGCAATCCCCCCATTCCTTTATCGCAGGAAGGAAGTTCTTTAGAGCGATACCCGGCCGTCTACTCGGTCCCACCACCAAGCAACCTAGTTGTCTCCTTCGACTGGAACCAACTAGGCAGACCCCGTTTGCCAGCAAGCATACCATTCAGAATTATCGTCCAAATATACAGAATGGTCATGGCTGGCACCATCATTGATGAGGGGGCATCTGTGAGTATCCTTTCCTCTATTTCTTGGAAAGCGCTTGGTTCGCCAGCGCTTTTGCCTGAAATGAGAAATCTGACAGGCTTTGATAAAGGAACCAGTCGACCTTTAAGGATCCTCCCCAATGTGCCCATAACATTGAAAGGGAAGACCGTTCAAATGAACGTGATGGTCGTTCAAGGACCCTTGGATTATAACCTACTCCTTGGACGAGACTATATATATTGCATGGGAGCCATCGTCTCCTCACTCTTTAGAGTAATGTGTTTTCCGCACGAAGGAAGAGTGGTCAAGCTCGTGGACTAGCTTTCATTTCCCGGATCACGCATCGCAAATAGTCATATACCGTCCCTAAATGGTCTCTTCACGCAAGAAATGTCTCAACCCACAGTCCGTCCTCCCGATGAGCGCGAGTAATTCGGAAGGATATGACTGGAACCCAGGGGGCATGCGTCTTGGTCTGCTTCGGCAGGAAAACTTTGGGTATAGGGTAGGTTTCCGCGGAAGAATATGACTAGTCTGTACCCCGTCCGTCTTGGAAGTGGGGTTATTCTAGAATAAGATTCTTTTGTCAAAGTTATGTGAGTTGACAAAACTGAGTCAATCACCTTTGTCTATCTCGGTAGAGATTGCTGAAGAAGTGTTTTGTTTGAAAGATTAATAGAACAATCTTTGGGTGACCTGTAAGAGGTAGGCCTCTCTCGCTGAAACAAATGTTTTATCGGACTAAAGTAGGGGTAACCTTGAAATTTTGTTTTATACCTGGGGGCATGCAACCCTTTTTGAGTGCAAGCAAGGGGCGGCTATTTATTTTTTTAAATTTTTAGGTCCTCCCTTTAAACCTGTAGGTCTAACCCTTTAAACTCGTAGGATTAGTCGTTTCCGAACTTGCATAAAGAAAGGATTCCAGGAGCATAGCTTTGTGAGGCGCAAGCTCCATAAAAAATGGGATCTTACATGAGACATTCTTATCATATGACTGGAAAATCAAGCAGTTTTAACACATAGTTCATGCTCGTTAAAAAATAAACATAAGACCGAGTAGTGTTTTTCCACGTTTAAGCTCGTTAAAAAATGAACTACCCTCCGGTAAATAACCACCGTGAATGTAACATTATCAGCCACTAAAGCCTTGGTCGTGTTTGCACCGTCACCTCCACTTTTCCATTGGCCGATCATTCACCTCCATATTGATTGTTTACCCATTTTGAGGAATAGCTGCGAAGAGTGATTTCACTAGCCATCCTTGTGACACTGCCGTGATTGGAAAATTCCAACCCTTACCTGGAATCAGCTGCTAACCCGTTTTATCACTCGTTCCTCAAAAGACGAGTCTTCTTTAAGCTCTTTTCATCTAACTCGTAAAATATGAAAAGATTGCCGAGTTTTGGCCTTCCAGCTCGTTAAAGTGACCGGAAGTGCTATCCCTCCTCTAGATTTTAATCTTTTTGGACCTGAGGGATTATTGCACAAAAAGATCGAGCGCTTGTTTTGTTCGGCTTGTTAAAACTATCGAAAATTCATCCCTTCTGTATTGTTTTATACTTTTTCGGACTTAAGGGATTAGATGACGAAAAAGGAACTTTCGGAGTTGACTTTACGTACCTTTTCAGACTCTCTAAAAATGAAAAGGACTGAGTTATCTTTGTCGTTAGACTCGTTAAAAACATTAAATAGCGACAAACTTGTCTTTAGACGAGAACGAGTTTCACTATCGCTAGGCTCGTTAAAACATAGCGATGGGTTTGCCCGAAGGGAAAATTATAGAACAAGCATATGTTATCCTCCTCAAGCTTGACAAAAATAAAGAGGTACTGGTCAGCAATGACTGGGGAAAAATTGGGAAGAAACTCAAAGAACTTTATTGGTAGCAAGTCGCTCTTGAACATGACACTTCCACTCCGTGCCAGAGTTGGGTTGGGTTGTTTCATTCACTGGTCACATCACCATGGTCTCGCCATACCATCCACCTTTGGGGTAAATGCTACCAATCCATCACATAAGTGTCGCCGATATGTTCAAGAGAAGTCATCCAGAGAAGTCAACCGTGTCCCATCCACTACCATACATTATCCTTCATTCTTTCATGACCGCCACCCTGAACCATATATCATCAGATCGTTTTCACCTCCATCAAAATCATTTGCTCCGTTCCGTGTCATTGATGTGGGATACATTAAGGCCCTCCTTTGACGGATCGCTTCTTGTCGACATCAGCTCATTATCCAAGAAGTTGATCTAGGGACACCCCCTTCAGTACTTTGAAGCTTGCATGCCTCAATGGCAAGTTTCTCACTTCCGGCGATAGGTATACATCAACGACCTTCGACTGAAAGATTTTGTGTGGTGTTCGATGCCAAGTCCTTTATTCACACCACGTGAATTGTACTGCAGTACCTTGAGGGTCATTATCATTATCGGTGATTCCTCTCGCGCTTGTTAACATTTACCTCATTGACTGGTAATCAAGCGATGTCTTTCCATGTTCGACTTCAGAACATTTCTCACATGGATCAACTTGTACTTAGAGTGAAGATCGAACGAGTTTGAAGACCCGGATCTAGTTTCATCCATCCGGGCTGCGATATATATTCAGGAAAAATAAAGACATTGGCATGTACAGCATTGCAGCACAGACAATCATCCTACCAAAGGATGATGATTTCAGCAGGATCATCAGTCTATCATCAGACAATTGTCTGTCCTATGTACATAAAAATGAATTTATAAAGCTGAGCATGGGAATGCCCGCCTCAGCTAGATCATGAAAACAGTATGTAAAATAATGTATTGTATTGTATCTTATTACAGGTCTCCTCCCAGCATTGAATGAACTTCGGATCCTCCTAATGAAGCATTTCACCTGATAAACGGCCTCATACTTTAGGGGGCAACTCTTATAGACATTTTTGTGCCTTACAGCTATAAGCATGAAATGTCCATAATTCAAGGGATCCAAAGTCCCTAAAGATGTTGTTACAGCTCCTAAAGGAACAAGGTCAACCAATGACAGCTTCTCCCAGAAGTTCTCCACCAAAAACCACTCAGAAATAGTCAATTCAGGATCAATACAGAGGCTCCACTAGCTGCTTGTGTTGAAATGCAGAGACTACACTGGCTAGGTGCACTACAATGCAGGTGGAAGCACTACCAGGGTGCGCTGAGTGGGAAATGACAAATGGCAAGCTCATTCAACGAGGTGGAAAGACCCTGGAAGCTTCCAGAATCTTCTCCAATGACACTTGCCTCAATGGATTCGACTAGTGATGAGTAAGAGGTTCTCAACCTCCAAGTGGAAGCAAGAACTGACAGAGAGAAGCCACAAGTCAAAACATAAGCTGACTCATCCTCTCTGCTTACATCTATATATGGATCTCTCACCCAGAGGTTCAGGAGGCTGGAATTTTGTACTTTGCAGAGAATTGCTATTGGTTTGAGATTGAGATTAGTACATTGGGTGATTTATGCTTTGTTGGAGGAGAGGAAGGGATTCCTTTGCTGGGAGGTAGATGCTGGATCGGAACTCACTTGGTTGTATCTCCTCTTGGACTTTATTATCATATCAATAAACTATTTGAGTTTCTCCTACATGTTGTGTACCAATGATGTTTTGTTATGCATACATGTTTAGCTTAATCTGATCTTGAGATTTTTATGAATGTATATCTGTATCTTCGTGTAGTTTCTCTCTCTTGTGATCTTGCAGGAATTCAGTGAAGCTGGGCCGGTGAAGGAGCAAGAAGCTGGGAGCTACTGAAGAGAGGAGTGATTTGGATCGACAAACTAGCGGAAGACACAGGTTAGTTAGATCCTTCTTCCTCATTTACGTTTCATAAAGAAGAATACTCAATTAGTTTACTTCGTTTGTTGCTAAGGCACTATCACACCTTAGAGTGGGATATGGGAATTCCGTATTGGATACTTTTCCCAACAACACAGGCCTCTGCGCACACAGCTCCAGAGCGTACTCTTACTACTACCACTTATGACTCGGACTTCCAAACTCAGAGCGAATATTGCATTCAACAACCCATATCACTTGAGATCAAGACTAACAAAATTTACCTTATACACTTAGAGCCTTGCTCTATTTATACATTCCCATGGTCCGTGGACCATGGGTAGGCTAACACCTTCTATATTAAATTACAATATTTTAGGGTGGACTACCCTTTGACTTGACTTATTACAATTTCCACTCTGGGCACTTCACAGAGCCTTTACAATACCATTACCCAAAATTGTGGGCTTTAAGCCCCAAAACCATTACGTCGGTGATCCGCTACCTAACAAATTTTCAGTTAACTGGAGTAGAACTAGTGGATGCACTAGTGCAGCAACTGAAGATTAACTCTCTATTATTCCACAAATAGTTTGGAACTGATTTAACTCAACTTAACTTAGTAAAATGAGTTATGTAATTACAAACCACAATTAAACTCATAATGGACCCCTAAAACTTAGGGAGAACATATACATGACTTCAAAAAGACTTCCAACTCGAAATTCCTAAGATAATTAAGTTTATTAAACTTAATTAACTATTTAGAAGTTGATATGAGAATAGAATTCAATTTTAATTCTCATTTTAATTCAAGGATGAATTAAATTGGAATTTCTTATTGCCATTTCTCAACATTTTGTATAACTAAGAAAGCTAAGGGACTCATTAGGATTCAAATTTTTATTTTAGCCAAGAGGCCTTTGAGCTAAAGCACATTTTACTATTATTTTGATGATGTATTTGACATGTTTTGAATGATAATGAGAAGTTTTGTTTTGATCTAGCACTAGGTTGATTCAGATGGCTGAAGATCTTGGGTTAGGGACCAACCCTAGCAAGAGAAGTTCCTCTCTTGTATCTATATTCTTAGTCTAGAATGTGGAGTAATTGCTGAAGTTTATTCATGTTTCTTTTAGGCTAGAGGATTGATTAAGTTGTTTCTCATGCATGTTTCCTTTATCTTAGAGGGTAAATTAGTTGTTGCAACTCAGTAGAGTAAAGTCCATAAAGAATCCTATGACGTTGACCCCTATCTCATCTTCCTCATGGGATCATGATTAGAGGACCCCACTATCACAACCCAAAAATAGAGTGTGATTTCCTGTTCATTGCATTTATCAAGTTTTAGCATTTGTTAGATAGTTGTTTATGATTTTTGGGAAATATTTATATTTTTTATTTTTCTTCTCATGACTGTTGTAGCTTAGGAGGTAGTTCATTTCATAGATCAAGTTCTTAGCTTTAGTTAGATAAGTTTTTCCAAATTCAACCCATCTTTTCCACATTGACTTCTAATAATTTACAAATGAAAAGAGAAACAAGTGTGTGTGTTATTGCAGGTTCGTTTGATTTGAAGGCAAGGAATTCTTTCACCAACCTCATTTAGGTCTTCTCCACCTTGTTTTGATGCATGCCAACCCATGTTCTAGAACTTTGTTTTTCAGTCACTGTGAGCAGCCATTTTAACCCAAATCCGACCTTCTTGATGTACTGGGCTTGGCTAAGGGTGTTTATCACATTCCCTACACACCCCACAAACTTCATACCACCTTACAACACTTCATCTCACAATTCTTACCCTCCAAACATTCTCAGCCCACTTCCCGTATCATTTTAGGAGATCCTGTAGTAGTACAGGAATCCTATAACAACATCTTGTAGCACACCTGTAGCAACCTATTATGACCCTGTTGTGACCTGTAATGATATCCTAGCTTAGTTTAGGAGTAGTTTGACCCCTCATATTTGGTTCCGTTAACTCCATTTCCCTTTCTGCAGGATCAGATAGCATTAGTTATTTCATTTCTAAATTTAGCAATTAGAACTTTATCTACTCTGCAAGTGTGAACTAGATAGTCAGTACATGCATTCTTGAATTATGAAATGGTAGATTAATCTTATGTTTTCAAGAAATTGTGATAGCTAGATGATTGAGTGAAAGTTAACATAGTTTCCCTTCTGCAAATTAGCATAAGATTTGTGTCCTTTCATAGCATTTACAAGTTGACAACTTTCATTTTCTGAGTTGAAAAAAAATTACTTTCTTTGCACTAGATCTAACTTTACATTCTGATTTCAGTAGTTAGACTCATTTCAGTTCAATAGAGGAATGGTTTGGAACCCTAATGATCAAAATACCTAGTTGAGGGTGGCATGAGTAGGATGATGTATTTATTATGTTTACAACACTGCCACCTCTAAGTTTGTATGAAACCTCAGGTCGATAAAGTAAAGTTGGTAGTCTTTGGAGTTGCAACATTATTTTTGCAATACTGAGGCTCATCACTTTTTGGCATTATTTTTTGTGAGGTGTCTAGGTAGATGTAATTTATGCTTTTCTTTCAGATTTTCATTCAGTAGATGGATGTTATTCTTGCTTTCATTTTTTTTTTGAATTTGGTTTTGAAAACACACATAAAAAGAAATTATATTTCATGCCTCATAGGAGTAGAGAAACCTTTGGGAAATCCTTGCCAAATACCCCCACACCATCAAATAGTCAACCTTCACTCTTCTTCGGTGACTATCAACATCCCTTTCTAACTACAGGGGAGTTAGAGGACCCCTTAGGTGAAAAACCTAAGATATTTGAAGAGACTATTGGGGAAGAAGAAGAAGAAACCATTCCACATACCTACACCATGGCTGAAAATAGAAATGAGGGTACATTTCCCATTAGAGAGACTAATGGAGATGTTAGGATGAAAAATATAAGTCCTTCTACCCTTCCTCACTTCCATGGCTTAACCTCAGAGGACCCTAATACCTTTTTGTTTGAGTTTTCTATTGTTTGTAGAACTTATGATTATACCTCTGATGACTAGAAGTTGAAGTTGTTCCCATCCTCCCTTAAGGATGCAACCTTGCACTGGTTCATGGGTCTACCTGGGGATATCATCACTACCTAGGCTCAAATGAAGAAATACTTCAACAACAAGTACAATTACTATTTTAGGTCCAAAAATACCAAAGAGAAAATATTTATGATGACTCTTGGACTAGAAGAATCCCTGAAAGACTATGAGGAAAGATTCCAACTCAGGTGTAAAAGGGCCAAATGCACCCTTCTTAGAGGAATCAAGGAGGATATACTGGAAACCCTAAACATGTTGTCTGGAGGAGACATTTATCAACTGCCATATGAAAACATCAAAATAGTATTCAAAAACCATTCTAGGGCTACTAGGAAGAAGGGTAGGTCTAGTCAAGCTTTGGCCAATTCCTCTTCCTACACCCCATCTATCAAGAATGAAATTTGGAAACATGTTGGAGGAATTTAAAATTGAAATTTTGTACACAATTTCTCTACAAATGAACACCATGGAGATCAAGTGGAGACAAGAGGAAGCATAGATAACCTTAGCTATCTTTTTCCCTAAATGCACTAGAAGGCACCCCAGAAATGAATGCTCGTTAAATGTTACAGAGGTCTACACGATTTGTGAGGAAAACCATTCCACATATAAATGTTCTTATTTTCCTAGATTAAAATTTGTATACCAAAGGGTAGAAGGTGGAGTTGAACAACTTTGTTACATCAATCAAAGGAGGCCTCAATGACCTCAGCCATACCATATGGCATGCAAGGTGCATCATATTCCTATTACCATCCCAACTAGAATGCACCCCTACCCCCTTGGTATTCTCCTACTCATCCTTCATAGTCCACACCTTCTCCTTAGTCTTATGCACATTAGTATCCTCCCTAACCTATCAACCAAACATTCCAATCATATGCTTTTACACATACTCAGTTGAATAACTCATCACAAGGTTGGCGACCTCAATTCAACCAAACACTTGCTTTACTACCTCCACCTCCATCTCAACCACAACTCATTCATTCTGCTCCACCCAACCAACCTAACTTGCCTACTCAAGCAAATCTGAACCCAAACAATAAGCATACACAACATGTATATATTGGAGAGACATCTTACCTTGCCTATGCTATGGAGACTCAAGAAATCAACCTCAGGTCTGGAAGAGTGATTTGAGATAACCAACCTCCATATCCACCTGAGTAGCTTGAAGAAAAAAAGGAAGATAGTGTCCCTCAAGAAATTCCACCTCCTTTTCCTGAAATATTGATCCATCCTAATCAGCACACCCCAGAAGAGACTAAACTTCTAGTAGAATTGAAAAAAATATTTGTTAAAATCCCACTCCTCCAAGCTATCAATGATGTTCCCATATACAACAAGCTTATAAAATAAAAATTATTCAAGCATACTGGGAGGAGATAGAAAGACAACCCTACTATCAATTTCATTAGTCAATTGTCTGATCTAATGCTAGGGAGAGTGATTTTCTCAAAATGTCTAGACCGTGGAAGTCTTGTGGTAGATGTACACATTGATGGCATCATTGTCCCTCACACCTTGATTAATATTGGGTTTCCATCAATGTGATGACTAAGGAAACCATGATCAAAATAGACCTACAAGGATCTTTGATAAATACCACCACAGTGTTGCAACTTATAGATAGGTCCACAATGGCTCTTGAGGGAGTTGTTGAGGGTGTAATGGTCTCTATTGATTCCTGGGAGTATCTTGTTGACTTCCTAGTTCTCCAGCCCAAGACCGAATTCAGTGGATATCCTCTCATCCTTGGAATACCATGGCTAGCCACTATTGATGCTTAGATAAGTTGCAGAGTGGGGAACATTCCCATTAAGAATGGGAATTTGTCCAAACAGTTTGTATTTTACCCTCCTACTCAACCATCCCTAAAGCATGACTTACCCTTATGGTTGGAAGAGGAGGAGGAAGATGAAGTGTATCATACAACATCCCATTCAATCTATACCCTATATGCTATTATGGAAGGGGGGAACCTGATGAAGATGATCTCATTGACCAAATCCTTGAGAACCAGCCCCCCAACACTGTGCCTCTTGATGCGATTGTGAAGCAATCTCAGAGTAATCCTTGGACTGAGTTATTCCTAGTGGACCCAAGTCCTGCACATGTCAAAATAGTATAATTTGTTCCATCTAAAACCTTGAATATCAACCCATCTCTCTCAACCAACCAAGAAGAGAAGTTGTGCAATATATTGAGAGAACACTTAGATGCCCTTTCTTGGAGCTATAAAGAAATGAAGGGAGTGCATCCCTTGTTGTGTACTAATCACATTACATCAAGGAAGGATGAAAATTTGTGTGCCAAACTCAGAGGAGAATGAACCCATCCCTCAAAGAAATAGTGAAGGAAGAGTTGTAGAAGTTGTTGGATGTAGGTTTCATCTACCCCATCTCATATAGTGAGTGGGTGTCCCCTCTAGTTTTAGTCGCAAATAAGAATGGAAAGTGGACGATCTCTATGGGTTACAGAGAGATGAAAAAAGCCACTAAAAATATCATCTCAATTTACCTTTCATTGACCAAATCTTGGATGTTCTTGTAGGGAAGATGTTCTTCTCTTTCCTAGATGGATTCAGTGGTTACAATCAGATCTAGATCGGCCTAGAGGACCAAGATAAAACTACATTCAATTTTTGTTGGGGTATCTTTTCTTATAGGGTCCTTCCTTTTGAATTATGTAATTCCCCTGCCACTTTTCAAAGGGTAGTTCTGATCATCTTTGTTGAACTATTCCATGACTCTATAGATATATACAAGGATTATTTCACTCCATATGGGTGTGACTCCATGCAGGCTCTATCTAACTTGGGGAAATTCCTAAATAAGTGCATTGAAATGAACCTCTCACTTAATCCTGAGAAGTGTGAATTCTTGATTAATGTAGCGACTATCCTTGGCCATTCAATATCTCAGGAGGGAATACAGGTGGACCCAAACAAAATTGACATCATAAAAAGGGTCTCTACTCCTCAAAAGCAGAGGGATGTTAGGAGATTCTTGGGCTTAGCTAGATATTATAGGATTTTTATCAAAGACTTCAAAAAAGTAGCCTCACCACTGTTTGGATTGTTGGAAAAGGACTCTAAATTTTGCTAGACAAATAGTTTCCAAGAGGTCCTAAAGATCTTGAAAGACAAATTAACTACTACACACCTACCTAGAGGACAAAATTGGGCTCTTCCTTTTCACATCCATGTTGATGCATCTGAGAAAGTTGTAGGAGAAGCTCTAGGCTAGAAATATGACAAGTTACCTTATGCTATTTACTTCGTTGGAAAAGCTTTGTCTAAGGATGAATTGAATTACACTATGACTCAGAAGGAAGTCCTAGCTGTTATCCACTCTTTCAAGAAGTTGAGACACTACATCATTGGATATCAAAATTTTGTGCATAATGACCATGTAGCTATCAAGTACTTAATTAACAAGCCTAATGTGAATGCTAGACTTATTAGATGCTTTCTTTTGTTATAACTGTTCAATTTAACTATCATTGATAAGGCAAGTAAAGAAAATGTAGTTGCATATTTTTTGTCTAGACTTTCTTTGCCTTCAGGTGATGAAGGGATGGTTAATGATTAGCTACCTGATGAGAACTTATTTTCTATTTCGGTTCTGTCTCTGTGGTTTTTTGGCATAGCCAACTACCTAGTTGCTGTAGAATTCCCTCCAAATCTGTCATCTAGGGAGAAGAGAAGAATTGTAAGGAAGAGTGCCCCTTTCACTTGGATTGGGGGAAATCTATTTAAGATGGGACTAGATCAAATCTTGAGTAGATGTGTCAGGGAAGAGGAAGTCTTTGACATGCTCTTAGCCTATCACAATGGGCCTTCTAGAGGTCACTTTGATGCCAAGAGGACATCTTTCAAGGTTTTACAAACTGGCTACTACTGGGCCACTCTCCACCAATATGCAAGAAGATATAGCAGTTGATGTGATCAATGCCAGAGGATGAGAAACCTACTTCCAAGGATTAAATTCCCTTGCAACCTCAGGTCGCTTCAGATCCATTTGACAAGTGGGGCATGGATTTCATTTGGCTAATTGATCCACCATCTGGGCAGAAAAAGTACATCATTGTATCCACTGATTATTTGACAAAGTGGGCTAAGACAAAGCCTGTCAAGGTAGAAATAGAGGAGAAAGTGGTTGAGTTCTTAAGGTAGAATGTGTTCTACAAATTTGGGTACCCTAGAGAGCTAGTCACCAATCAAGGAGATCAATCTGCATCACATATGATCAAGAATTTGTTAAGGAAAAATCATAGCAAGCACAAACAATCTACCTCCTATCATCCTCATCCCAATGGACAAGTATAGGTCACCAATAGGGCATTAGAAGGCATCCTCACAAAGTTTGTGAGAAACATCAAAAAAGATTGGGCAAATAGATCAGTGGAGGCCACTTGGGCCTATAATACAACTCAAAAGACAACTACCGGTTTTACCCCTTATAACTTTGTCTATGGAAAGAAAGCTCTTCTCTCCATTGAGTTTGAGTACAATAATTTGAGAATGGAAAAACAACTGGATTTAGATGTTACAAAGGCACAATAGGAGAGGCTACTCCAATTAAATGGCTTGGATGAATTCAAAATGCATGCCCTCCGACACACTGAAGTTGTCCAATTGTAGAGGAAAGTCTACCATGATAGGAACATAAAGGACAAGGTTTTTCAAGAAGGGGATTGGGCTCCTCTATATGACTCTAGGTTCAAAGACTTCAAAGGAAAATTGATGACAATGTGGTTAGGCCCATACTTGATAGAGAAATTCCATGAAAATGGAGTTGTTCAAATCAGGACCATTGATGAGGAAGGGATTCCCTTATTTGTCAATGGCTATATATTCAAAGTTTATAAAAAGCCTATGGCCAAGGAAGATTTCATAGTCACCATCACCAAAGAAGTGAATGTGATTGGAAGTGTCCTAGCTTCCAAGTCACATCATTCCTAGATACTATTTTTGTTTGTGAAAAGAAAAAAAGAAAAAAGAAATAAAAAATAGGCCCAGATGAAAACCTCCATGAGGCATCTAGGGCAAACCCTTGGGTTGAAAACCTCCTTGAGGCATCCCAAGAGAAAAAAAAGAAAAAATAAAAAATAAAAGATCCTTGGGTGAAAACCTCCATTGGGATGCCCAGGAAAGACATGCAGGTTGAAAACCTCTGTTGAGGCAACTTGTGTGTCCCTGAAAAATAATACATCAATAAAAAAGAGGAATAAAACAAAGGAGAATTCCATGACAAGGATCTACAAGCTATCCATTAATAATTTCTGTCATTTTGCAACTTTTTGAGGATAGTGGCAAATTGCAGAGCTATAGAGACACCATGCTTAAGTTTCATTTGATTTTTCCCTCCATCCACTCCGTACCCTCCATGAAAACCATGTCCTCACCACTCTCACCCATCCTTGTGCCTCAAAAAACCTATTTTCAGGCCCTCTCTGGATTGCTACAAGATGTCTTGTAACTGCTACAGGAAGATCTTGTAGCACTACCGGAAATTCCTGAAATTCTACACGAAAAGGATCTGAATTGGAAAATCATCATCCATGACCTATCAAAGGTTAATTATGGTCCTAAAACCTTGATCCACCACTAACCCATCCTACATGCATCCCTGATTCACAAAAATCATTGTTGTTCAAAACTAGCCCTGAGCTTTGTCTCATCTAAAAAAAATCGAAAAAAAAGAAAAACACAGAGGACATTCCCTCCATTTCCACAGCCCTTCACTACTCAATCAGGGCCTTGACATCAACCTCCAACCCCTTAAACTCTTTCTCATCTCTCCACTAAATCTGAAATCCCTTGAAAAATTAAGAAAAGGGGCTGCTAGAAGATTTCGTGTAGCATCCCGTGCCACTATTTCAATAAGTTTGAAACCTAGTTTTTCTTCCCATCAAGTTGAGGGGATGATACCATTATTCTGAAACACCCTACCATTCCAAGAAGGTCCCTACAGCAGTAGTAGTGGTACCTAAGATGCTAGCAAGGAACCTGCACAAATGAACAACACCAGTAGTCAAATACATAGGAGCAAATAAATCATACGTAGGAGAAACAAAAGACAACAAGGTAATTCCTTGAGTAGTAGCATAGAGATCCAACACTCCAGCATGCATCGATCAAGCACAAGGTAGGTACATGTATGGTAACCTCTAAGCTACTCCCTAGGTGTAAAATAATGAAAAATGTATGAATATCTAGGTAAGACATTTTTATAAGTTGGAGGTGGCTAGTTAACTTGACCACCCTCTGTCAGTGATTGAAAAGTGATTTATCAATCGTCATGCAATGTAGGAGTGACAAATTAGTAAAAATCAATTAATAGGTACTGGGTGCTGATTTTGAGGGATGAGAGAATGATAACTCCACATGGGCCAATGGTTCAAATGAGGAAAATTCGTACTTCTACCAAGTCGTCATAGTGCTTTGAGCTTAGCCAAAAATATCATATAATGTACCAAGGTCCAAAATCTCTTACATCTTCACTCATTTCAAGATCAACTAAGGTAAGTATGAGCCTACGAATCCATCAAGAGGTTTCAAACCCCAATATGTCATTCCTACAGGAGGAAGCTACAGGAAGCTATAGGAAGCATAAGAAATAGCTACAGGAAGCCTCCAAGGGTCAAATAACGCTGTCAAATGTTGATTTGGTCTCCAATTATTATTATAGTTGGACTTATGGTGAAATATAAGTGGGCCCTCTCATTCTTTTGTCCATGATTTACATGTTGGTGCACCTTGAACTATCTTAGTAATAACAATCATCTTGCGGATTAATATAGTTTTTATGGCCATAAAGTAGAAGGGATATACATAATTGTCATCAAATAGAGACTCCAATCCTTTGTTCCTGTTATCACAAAATCAGGTACTGAAGGCTGCTAATCAGCAAGACTCTGTGTAACTGTTTCAAACCAGGCTTTTAACTAAGGCTTAGCCTCCTTAGTCTGAGAGGGCTCTCTCATAGGTTATTGATATTGAACAAGATGGCTAACTCTTACAAGACACATGAAAAATGTACTGGCTGGACAAAATTGCTTCCCATTGGGCTTATGGAGTCTCACACATCTCAGCAAACAAAAAACACTATCCTTTCATAGAAATCAGGGCACTTTACATCTAATGTTCAAATATAACTTACATAAAACACAGTTTGCCAAGGCATACAGGAAGTCAGAGCATGACACATGAGTTCTGAGTGATTATGCAGTAACAAAACTGTAAAAGAACACTAAAGAGAATAAATCATCATACATTTGAACCATTAGATCTATTGTGAATCCTGAGAAGAAACAACAGTCATTTTCATTACTGAAATCTGCTATAGATAAACCAAAATAGTCTTGTCTTTTATCAAAACATCCAACCCCAATTACATCCAAGTCTGATCTATATATAGGAATACATTCTTAACCACCTTGAGCTTCCTCCTCCAGCATGAGGGGAGCTCAAAGGTTGCTATTAACTACTCCTATCTTCTGTTTAACTAACTCATTAAATACATAAGTACTGAACTGTAATTACAAAGAGTCCTAATTTAATCAAAACTCAAAATCTGTCCTCCTCGTGGCATGATTCCTTCTTGATTCTTGACATCTGTCTTCTTTCTGTTTTGGCCGAGATATCTTGGAGGAGAATGCAATGAACAAGCTGGCTTTGGATACTGGCTGCGTAGATGGTTCATTAATCCTCAAGATAAGTCCCCTGTTTTCCCGGTCCTTGTCTCCCACCATCCTTCGAAAGTTAAGCAACATGTTCCCAGCTCTTTAATACCCCAAAATTGATGAGCATCACCATATTTCAGATGTGTTGGAGGCCTTGTTGACTGAACAGGTGTATAAACCAAAATCTCCGTATGCATTTCCTATCAGAACCCTAATAACCGGTAATAAAGTACCTTTATCAAGGTTTAACTAAAGACAAAAATATTTCACCTTTTCCAAAAGGCACACTTGTCATTCTCTGAATAGCTAGGATATTCTTATGTGATCTCCCTTATGTTCCTTAGGCATTTTCTTCAAAAATTTGCTGGTCCCATCATTAAACTCTTTGTTTTCATCATAAAACAGCACCTACAGCAGTTTCGTAGCGCGCTACGAAACTGCTGTTTTTTGCTAAAACAGAGTATATTTGCACTAAGGCGTCTTTTGCTTGAACTTATGACTCTTCAGACTTCTTCTACAGGTGTCAAAGACTTATATGACTTCAAAATAATGGAGCTTAAACAAAATTGACCAAAACTAAGAATGTCACCTTTTTCTTCAAATCAGTGAGCTAGTTGACCTAGCTGTGTCTTCAAATTTGCAACCTCTTTTTTCAAAGCCTTGTTTTCAGCTCTCAGGCTCACGTTCATTTTTCTGATGAGTTTAGCTTGCTTGAGGGCTGGAACCGTCCATGTATACACATCAGCCACTGAATCTACCTGACCCACTAGGTTTTTGCTACCTTTTAACACAGCTCTTTGATAGTTGGCATATCTGACAGCAAGCTCCCTAGTGACATTCTTTACCTGGGCAACCTCACCTTTTGCTGCTCCCCCTTGGTTCTTTATGGCTATAACATTTCCTCCTTGAGTAATAATAACCTTTCTGTTCTTGTCTTTATGCTTGACTGCCTCCACTGTTCTGGTCAATACTTCAATTACCTCTGTTCTGGGCATCTTTACAGCTTTCTCTTCTTTATGCACTTTCTCAGCTTCTCTAACTTGTTTCCTTGTAACCGGCCTTCGTGGTTTGAACATAAACTCCTCACTAGGTTCATCAAACCTTAGTCTCTTCGAAGCTTTTGATTTCTTAGTGCTCTCAGGTGATGATTGAGTTAAATCAATATGCATGGGTTCAAGATGCACCGGTTCTTCCTGCTCAAATTCAATAGCCTCAAGTAAATCACTTAAGCTGGCCTTTGATATTGGACTTTCCTCAACAGCTACTGATTTGCCCTTCTCTTTGCTTAATTGACCTCTTGTTTTAACTCTTGATACACTTTCAGACCCAGCTGATCCAGGTACATCTTTCTTGTGCTTAACCTTTTCCTTTGATGATGGCTGAGATGGCTCTTTAATAACCAAGGGCTTTACTGGCTTGTTCAACTGAGATTTGGTTTTCTTTTTATCCCTAGCCTCCTTTCTAAGCTCAGCTATTGTAGGTTCTTCCATTAATTCTTCTCTTTCTCTAACCGGCTGTGGGGTGAGGCCTGTCCTACTCTGGAAACCAGCCATATAGATGAAAGAATTCCAATCCCTACCAATTTTTTGAAGAGCATCCAGCACTAACAGTTTGACTAGACCATGATGAAATAATGATGTTTCACAATCATCCTTTCTCAATTGAACCTTGTCACACATCTTGCTGAGGCTACGAAACAAGTAAAATGGGATATCTATAGATGCCTTACCCGTAAAATGCAGCAACAACTTAAAATGATAGGAATAGACGTTGTTATATCTGCCCTCACAGGTTAAATACTTTTGAATACAGGTAAGAAGCATAGCATAGTGTTCTTTAACATAGCTTCTAGGCACAGCCTTGGTTAGATCTTCATTCACATAGGCTTCTTTCAAGAACTCTTTGCAGGGGTTCATATCAAATTTGAAGTTTTTAAACCACTCCTGCCCCCCTCTTGGAATTTCAGTCACATTAGCAATAGCCTCTGGAGATACTGGGAATTCTAACATAGACACTTTAGAATTTAAACCTGTAAAGTTCAAGGCAAATTCTTTTGTTACCTGAGTGTGGCCACCCTTCAGCTTTTCACAGAAACTCCAGCAACCATCATCTTTGAAAGATTTTCTTACACCTTCATCCCTTAATGCAAGATCCAATCCTTCAGGCTCTGCCCTCTAACACCTTCCAGACCGATGCTCCTTCTTCTCCATTACGCTTTGAAATCTTTCGCACAGAGAAACACCACCAGCCTCAACTCAAATGGAAAATTCAAATTTTAGAACGCAGGCTCGCTTGCAATCAGGCTCTTTTGAAGAAGAGGCTCAGGCTCATTTGCAATTCAAATAACTTATCATACAAGCTGACCACTTTATGCATTATTAACAAACATTATAACACGACCATGCATGACAAAACCGTTTGAATGATTTTAATGTGCGTGACTATGAACCTACTGGTGGAATGATGGCTCATAAGTGTTTAGAAGGTACGCCAACTGACAATAACTGGACGGACACAATGACTCATCCCCAGACATAACATTTTAAGAATCTGCGCTGCAAAATCCCCGAATCCGCGATTTCGTAGCGCAGATAGTTATAAATTAGCAGAATGCGCTGCGAAATGGCTGGATACTGACACGCTGCGAAAAGGCTAAAACATCATTGCGCTGCAAAATCAACCAATAAAACTGCGCTGCGAAAATGCGAAAAGGACCAGTGACGTATACAAGATAAGACATGTCTTATTCAATCATGATGGAGGATGACTGACGGTTTTTGAAAATGATTCACATCAATATCATTTAGAAACATGACCCCTAAGTAGTAAACATAGGACAACAACCATTTGACACCCATTTTTGACAATGAAATTTTGGACAAAATTTATGTACATGTGACTGCAGTTCTAGGTGATAACAGTTCCCTTTGAATTCATATCATAACTATCACAAGAAAAAACCCTCCTATAATTAATTGAAAATAGAGAAGAGGATGGGAGGGGGATTTAATAGGAGAGAGCCTATAGATACAAAGAGAATTCACCTTCATCCCCCTGTAGTAGATATTTTTAGAAGGCATCAGTGGTTAGGTTTCTTTGAGCTGCTGAAGGGATATGATGATGATATCACTTATGAATTTTCCATGGACCTAAATGCTCAAGAAAGAGCCAATGCCACCACTATGGTGAGGGGATTATCCATTACCATCAATCCTAAGCTGATTAGTAGGGTGACCAGACTTCCCCTAGGTGTCCAATGGAGAAAATAGGACAAGTCGAGTAGTTCCATTACTAACAATAGTTTCTTCATTTCCGATGAGAAACGAATTGAAGGTAAAAGTGGAGTCAGAAGGGAGAGCCTACCCTATCCCTGGGATAAGATTTCAAGAAATATTTCCCATAGCCAAAGACTCAGTGTGCCTTCTTTCCTCCTATAATCCATCGTGGACGTGATCTAGAAGGTGAAAGAGGGAAAGAAACAACACTTAGGCCACCATGGCCTCATCAAGCTAATAATGGAAGATTCTTTGAACAAATTAAGGGCTCCTATCCTCTAGTCCACATTCAGGGATATGGACAGAGAATACTTCCTTAACACTCAATTCCTTGCACATGGCGAGACCCCAGCCTCTAGTACTAAAGGATAAGAGGTAGAGGAATAAGAAGAAGAAGAGGTAGAATCAAAAGAGGAAGAAGAGGCAGAAGGAGAACAAGAAGAAGAGGAAGAAGCAGAAGAGGGAGAAGAGACAAAGAAAGTAGAGGAGGAACTAGAGAAAAAGGAAGAAGTTGAGAAAGGGAAAAATGAAAAATAAGAGGAGAAACAGTAAGAAGAACCAACCCCTAAGAAAATTGTTGCACCTAGAGAAGAAGAGGTATCCCCATAGCAGAAAATATTGTCTCTTGGACCCATTGAAAAGGAGAAATTTGTTGTCCTTGATGCCTTTGTCACTCTAATCAAATCTAAGAAGAAAAGGCAGAGTAAAACTCCCCTCTCCCTGAAAAGAAGGAAAATCACTAGGATTAAATAGGGGAAGCCTCAAACTCCCACAAAGACCCCTATTATAATTGTAGAATCACCAAGCAAAAGAGAGGAGATAAAACCCATTGAAAATAAAATTAGGGAAATAAAATCTCATGAAGCCATCTTAAAGACTCCCATAACCTATGTAAGAAGGAATGTTACTATATCAACCTCCTCTAAGTAGCCGAAGGCACCTACCACACTCCAACGAAAAGGAAAAGGAAAGCTACAGGAAAAAAAGATCCCACAACAGGAAAAACATAAACTACTATAGGAAGAGAAAAAAATGATATAGGAAGAATAGAAGGGGTATGAAGAATGGAAAGAGGAAACACAAAAGTTATAGGAGGTGGAAGGATCTCCAATAAAATTTGAAAAGTATCTTCCAGAGCTACACGAGCCTAGTCCACAACCCATCCATCGCCCAATTTGAGCTCTTGTTACAAGTTCATTGAAGGAGGCATAGTGATACCACAGGAATTTGAGTTCCCTCTCTTCTTTGAACTTGAAGCAGAAAGAGGAAGGACACATAGATGGATGCAGATTGCCAAATCCAAGAAGTTGGAAGATGTAGGCCTTATGGAAGAAAATCTCGTAGAAATGGGAAATAAGTTGAGAGAGTTAAGGGATAGAGAGTATAGAATGAGAACACATCTACAAGTAGAAAATAGATGGTTGAGGAAGAAACTGCAAGAGAAGGAAACCCAATTGGCCACAATGGGAAGCCTCTAAATGGAGGCACTACAATGCAGACTGCCATCCAAATCCTATGCAATTTTCCTCAAATACCAACGGATGCAATTCCAGATCAACACATTAGCACAACATGGGACCATGCCATTCCATGACTACAAGCAGTTCATTGAGTTGTGTGACAAGAGTAGCATTGAAGACAACCAAATTAGATGAACTCTAATTACACAGCCTCACCTTAATTGATATGAATGTTTGGGATCCCAATGAAAAATTGGGAGACTTGCAGTTGATGGCCCTTGCATCTTGGATGGCACATGAGGAGGCCAGAGATGAGGAGGTGAGGAAAGTGTTGACCAAAGAAGAAAAAGAACCCCTCTACATTAGGGCAGAGTAGATAAGTTCCATGGCTGTAATCACCACTCATAACATCATTTCCAATGATGCTAAGCTAGCAGCTAGATACCTTTGCACTGAAGAGAAGGTTATATCCAACTTTGAGGACACTCTCAGGTTGTTAGGGATAGAGATCTAACAATCATGTCATAGAAGATGGAATAATCTACCACACAGTCTTGAGATGAGGGAGTATCACTGTCCTGAAAGGTTGTGGAATGCATTGCATAGAAAACCTTTGTATAAAAGGGCCATGCAAAGATTGAAGATCAACTTGATTGGACTTAAGCTTAGTCCACCTTTGCTTTTGGGTTTATAGGAAGGAAGGAATGAATAAGAGGAAAGGAAGCAGTGGGCAAACAGAGGAAAATGCAGGTTTCTATCCTCAAGAAGGCAGACCATCTATAGAACCTTGGGATGCTAGAGGGGCCATCAGGGCCATTAAGGACATGGACATAGATGACTAGGTTTCTAAGAGGATGAGAAATAGTTTTGGTAGGGGGGTGATGCTGAGGCTCATCAACAGGCATATTATATGGGTCATAATGGCATCCTCTAGCTTATTAAATTATCTTTTTATCACATTTATCTACAAATTTCATTATATTATGCTTAATGTGAGAGTAAAAAATATGTTCCTTTGTCTTGTGGCCTAATGTGTGTTAAATGTGGAATTGGAGCAATTTTGAGTTGATTTCAGTGCAGGAACTCGGAGTAGAAAATAAAGAGAGATTCTAGGAGGTGGTCCACCTCCTTAACTCCTCCAATCATTCAAATATACCCCACATTACCTCATCAACTCAATGTCATTGATAGCCAAGCAAACCGAGTTCATTGACATTCAAGCCCGTGCAAGTCAAAGAAGAGTTATATTCACCTATTCTTGAGTTAGGGAGTCAAATATTCCTATTTTCTAGGGAGATGTTGGTAGCTCTACTTTTCTATAAGTAGATAAGCTAAGGGACTCATTAGGGTTAAAAGTTTTATTACAACCAAGAGGCCATTGATCTAAAACACATTTTACTGTTATTTTGATGATGTATTTGACATTTTTTGAATTATAATGAGAATTTATATTTTGATCCAACATTGAGTTGACTCAGAGGGTTCAAGCTCTTGGGTTAGGGCCCAACCCAAGCAGTAGAAGTTCCTCTCTTGTATCTATATTTTTCATCTAGAATGTGGAGCAATTATTGAAGTTTATTCATGTTTCTTTTAGCTTATAAGATTGATTAGGTTGTTTCTCATGCATGTTTCCCTTAGCTTAGAGGTTAAATTAGTTATTGTAGTTCAATAGAATAAATTCCATAAAAAAACTCGTGACAATGACCCCTATCTCATCTCCCTCATGGGATCATGATTAGAGGATGCCACTATCACAACCCAAAAATAGAGTGTGATTTCCTGTTCATTGCATAGATCAAGTTTTAGCATTAGCTAGATAGTTGTTTATGATTTATTAGAAATATTTACATTTGTTATTTTTCTTATCATGATTGTTGTAGCTTAGGAGGTAGTTCATTTCATAGATCAAGTTCTTAGCATTAGTTAGATAAGCTCTTCCAAATTCAACTCATCTTTTCCTCATTGACTTCTAATAATTTGAAAATGAAAAGATAATCAAGTGCATGTGTTATTACAGGGATATTGGATCTGCAGGCAAGGACCCCTTTCAAAAACCCCATTTAGGTCATCTCCACCTCCTTTTGATGCATGGCAACCCATGTTCTACAACTCTATTTTTCAGTCACCGTGAACAACCATCTCATCCCAAATATGGCCTTCTTGAAGTAATTGTCTTGGATACCACCTTCCAACACTTGATCTCACCATTCTTACCCTCCAAACCCTCTCAACCCACTTCTTGTAGCATTTCAGGACATCCTGTAGCAGTACAGGAATCTTGTAACAACATCCTGTAGCACACCTGTAGTAGCTTGTTTTGACCTACAATGATAGGCTGGCTTAGTTTAGGAGTGGTTTGACCCCCAGCCTAGATTCCATGACCATAAGTGCTACCTAGAACAATCCCTTCACTCCTTTTTCCCTTCTTGCACGATGAGATATCATTATTTCTTTCATTTCTGAATTTAGCATTTAGAACTTTATCTACTCTGCAAGTGTGAACTAGATAGTCAGTGCATCCATTCTTGAATTATGAAATGGTAGATTAATATTATGTTTTCAAAAAAACCTGATAGCTAGATGATTGAGTGCAAGTTAGCATAGTTTCCCTTCTACAAATTAGCATAATATTTGGGTCCTTTCATAGCATTTACAAGTTGATAGCTTTCATTTTCTGAGTTGAAAAACATTTAATTTCACTAGAAATAGCCTTTATATTCTGATTTCAGTAGTTAGACTCCTTTCATTTTAGTAGAGGAATGGTCTGGAAACCTAATGATCAAGTGACCCAGTTGAGGGTGGCATGAGTACGATGATGCATCTACTATATATATAGAACTTCCACCTCTAAGTTTTTACGAAACCCGAGGTTGATAAAGTAAAGTTGGTAGCCTTGGGAGTTGTAGAATTATTGTTGAAATATTGCGCTTCATCACTAGAGGCCTATTGCAGACGACAAAAAATGTTGTTTAGGTGGTCAAAACTGCTTCAGAACTTCAAGACCCAAAAAATTGCTAAAAATAGTAAATGCTGAAATAAACAAGGAAACAGAGGAAACTGACTGGAAGTATAGGTGGAATAGGCAGGTGGCCACCAATATCCACCTGGATCAATCCTTCCCCCTTAGGAGGAAATGGTCCCCATTACATGCAAAGCCTCCATGAGCTGAGGAAATTTCTGTTGAACTCAGTCCTTGGTGAACCACTTGCCCTGGTGAAGAAGTTGGTGAGCTTTAACAACTCGATATAGTTGGATCCTTTGTTGGTAAGTGTTCTTGATCTGCATGTCCATGAGCTGATTAGTTATGGCCTATTTCATATAGTCCAAGTTGAGCTCTATTGGTGTGAGTTGTTCTGCAATGTCGTATGTGTCCAAAAATGGTGGAAAGTATGCCTGAAGGCAGTCTACATTGAACACTAGATGCAAACCAAGGAATGATGGGATGCTAAGATCAAAGGCATTATAACCTAAAACCTTGGTGATGGTGTATGGCCGATATCAGAATGAGCAAAGGTTACAGTGGGGTCCAACAAGGGACTTCTTCTACAAATGTAGTCAAACTTTGTCGCCCACCTAGAACTTGTGCGACACTTGTTGCTGATTATGGCACTGCTTGTACTTAGCATTGGCTCTATCCAATATATCATGGACCTATTGGCAGACATGTTGAATGCGATCAATGAATTTGTTATCCCTATCAGCTTCGGATTGAATGTGAGTCAAATCTTATTGAGTAGCTGCAAACGGTATTGCAACATCAATGGGACATAATGGCTGAAACCTAGCACTACCTTAAAGGGGCTATGGCCGTTGAGTTATGGATAGTTCTACTGTAGTTGTGCCAGATATAGGGGAGGCTTTCATCCCAAGTGCATGGATGATTTTAGTTGTGCGTGTGCATAATGTGCATGATCATTTTGTTGACGACCTCTATTTGGCCATTAGTTTGGGGGTGGAACACCGTGGACATAGTAAGTTTGGTATCCAACATCGACCAAAGACTTGACCAAAATTCACATAGGAATTGGTTGTCCCGATCTAAGATAATGGACTGTGGGATCCAAAAGTGTACCCACACTTGCTCAAATAAGGGCTTATAAATTCCCTCTACTGTGATACTCTTCTTACAAGACACCATGATGGCCATCTTAGATAATTTGTTGACAACCATGAAAATGCAATCATTGCCATGCTTAGTAGAAGGAAGGATCGACATGTAATACATGGAGATAGATTCTCAAGGTTGAATAGTGGTATATAGGATTGATTCTTGATGGTTCGTTTGGAAATGGTGTAGGTAGTGTAGGATCTGATGTACTTCCCAACATCGTAACGAAGTTTAAGCCAATAAAAATACTTCTGCAGTACCACCACTATTTTCTCTACTTTGAAATGTCCATCAACCCGACTATAGAGCACCTCCCAAATCATCTTGGCAAGCTCGCTTGAAGGAACATAGATGTGTCCCAAGTGGCATAGAAATGCAGCTTGAAGGTGAAAAATTGGAAATTTCCTCCCTTTCAGGAGTGCCTGGCATGTGCTGCCAAATTATGGATCACTCTAATAAAGATGTGACCAATCTAAAGTCTAGTTCCAACAAGAGTCGAGCACAGTGGTCAACGCCATAACTGGTGGTTGCCTGAGGCAGTCTGCAACATTATTGGTGTTTACCTTATTGCACTTAATGTTCAAATGGAACTATTGCAGGTAGGTGGACCATTTCTGATGGCAGTCATTCTACAAATTCCCTTGTGTCTGTATGAACTACAGGGGTTGATGGTCTGTGTGGATGGTCGTTTCCTTTCCCAAAATGTAATGCTTCCATTGATGACATGCTTACATAATGGAATACGTTTCTTTGTTTTAAGTGGGATACTTTTAGATTGTGCCTTAAAGTGTCTCACTGTGGCAAGCCACAAGATGCCCCTTCTAAGTAAGAATTGCACCAATAGAAAAGTCGGAGGCATCTGTTTCAATCTCAAATGGTTGTTGTAGGTATGGTAATGTGAGCACTAGTACAAATTAAAGGCAGTGCTTCAACTTGGCAAACACCTTCTATTGGGTTTTAGACCAATTTTTATTTTTATTTTGCTCCACTCTTGCTGACTTGACTTAAAGGCCAAGTGATATAAGAAAACCCCAATGTGAACCTATAGTAGAAATTGGCAAGACCCAAAAAGCTACTAAGCTCTATTAGAGTGGTTGGGGCTGGCCAATCTTGAATGACTTATATCTTGGCCAAGTCCACATGCACACCATACTCATCAATGATGTACCCCAAATATTGATCTTGGGTCATGCCAAAACTGAATTTCTCCAAATTAGCACACAGCTTGTGTTGTCACAGGGTTTTTAAGGTGGAGGTTCTCTTCCCAACTCTGGCTAAATATCAAGATGTCATCTAAATACACCACTACTAATTCATTGGTGAAGAGTCACAGGATGTCGTCCATAAATCAAATGAAGGTTTCTGGGGCATATGTCAACCCGAAAGGAATGACCAACCATTCAAAATTTCTCTCCTTGGATTTGAAGGCAATCTTCCACACATTGAAGGGTTCGATAGGCACTGGTGATAACTAGAATTCACGTCAATATTGCTGAAATATTTGGCCCCATTGAGATGATCTAGAAGGTCATCAATCAGTGGGATTGGGTACCTATTCCAGACAGTGATCTTGTTCAATGCCCGATAGTCAATACAGAGTCTCAAGGCCCCATTCTTCTACTGTACCAATACAATCAGGCCCCCACAGGGTGATGAGCTTGACCTTATGTGCCCTTTCTATAATAGTTCCTGAATATTCCTCTTGATCTCATCGTTTTCGAGAAAATAGCATCCATAGATTTGTCCATTCAGTAGTGGCATGCCTGAGGATCAAATCGATGGAGTGCTTGCCCTGACAATACAGAGGTACCCTGGTGGGTGAGGTGAAAATGTCCCTCTACTCCTCCATGAACTTGTCCATCTGCTGCTGCTATGTGGAGGAGCCCTATCTAGAAGTCGTGGCCACAACCTTCTTCTTGCCCTAAGGACCAATCATAAGGAAAATAAATTTCATAGTATGGGAAATTATCTTACTGCATTTGTTTGCAGTGATCAAAGAGATGGCGATAGGCGAGGCTACCTCCAGTATCCTATACAACTTATTTCCGAAAGTAATAATCATAGAGCGAGGTATAGACTCATATACAACATGTCTCTTCCACAAGTATGGTTGTCCTAATAGTAAATCACAAACTCTAAGAGGAGCAACATCACCTAGTACCTCATCCATGAAGGGCTTGATACTCTAGGGAAGGTGACGTTACTAGCTGACGTAGAGATTTCGTCCTTGGTGAAGCCATCCAATGGTGTACGGATGTGAAAGTGTTGTTCTCAGTAGGCCCAACTGATTCACAACCTCTGCTGAAATGAGACTCTTTTATCTCCCACTATTGATAATGAGATGCAACCAAGAACCCTTCACCCACATCTATGAGTGGAAGAGCCATTCGCCCCTCCTCTAGATCTTCAAGATCCTTCATCTAGATCTTGGTGGTGGCAACGTGGCACTGGGCTCTATATCAATGTTCTGCTTCCCTTTATAATTCCCCTTGTGAGGTTTTGACTCAGAGTCGGAACATGCATCTGAATCAAAAGCCTTCAACTTGCCCACTACTGACTGCTTGGCCCAACACTCACTTGTGTTGTGAGTGGAGCTCTTATGGAACTCACACCATTTTCCTATGTCCTTATTTGTCTTTGTGGTGTTTTTATTTTCTTGTGGCTTTGGTGGGTTATCTTGGGTCATCCCACCTTTCCTTTGTCCTTTAATCTATGGTTTGGGGCCGCCTTTTCCTTCCTTCAAATTCGCAGATCCAAAGTCTCACTTCTTTTGTTTAAACTTCTACTCTATCTTGACAGTGTATCAAGATGTCGTACTGAGCAAGGAGATGTCCAGGAACTCCATATCATCCTGGATGCACTTGTATAGACATTCGCGATACTTGAGTACCAAATGCCACTCAGAATCATTGATACCCAACCTTCTGTGGAGGGTATGGAAAACATTTGTGAACTTTGATACATCTTGGTCCCTTCCCTACCGTAGCGTGGTCCACTTTATGTATTTATCTTCATAGCTATAGACGGGCTAATATTTTTCTTTGATGGTGTCTCGGAAAGAATACCAAGTGGGTGTGGCTGAAAAAAGTGAGCATTCCCTCTCCTCCATTTGTTCGCAGTAGGTTTCCCACTAGTCCTTGACATGTGGGGTGGCTTTGAGAAGTGAAAAAGTAAATTCCTGATTGGAAAATTCATTAACTGAAAAATATCCTTCCAACAGATTCAACCATTTATCTATGACATCTGCATCTATTTGGTCCTTAAATATTGCAATATCAAAGTTAAATTGTACCTTAAAAGGGGTGGTGCCTCCATAGTGGCTGATGGATGAAGATGTGTCACCTATGGGTAGCCATTGGAGGATATGAGAAATTTTATCATCATTGAGTTCCTCTGTCACTGAAGAGCTTCCTCGAGCAATATTTTGAAAGGATATCTGACCCATCTTCTTTGTTTTTTTTCCATGGGAGGTCATCTGGGTTGCGAGGCTAGTCTTTAAAAGGTTCAACCAATTCGAGCCTGACTCCTTACCCTGACCTCATTAGGGACATGCAAAGAAAAACAGAGAAAGAGAAGACTTCTTCTATACCATTGATGCAAACATAAATAGGAATGCAACAAAGTATAGATATAACCACAAATATAGAGATGCAGTAGAAATAACACTTCATTTCATTAATATCAAAATACTGAAATTGGTTACAAACATAATTGAAATAAACTAGCTCGGGTGATGGTAGCTTATGTCTGAGAAGAGATGTGGTGGCTACATTCCTCTAAACTGTGTTACAATGAGGCTTAGGGGACTATTTATTATTGAACAATAAGGGAAAACACAAAACAACCAAAACCATCCCATGATATGTAACACCAAGAGTCTATGGGCCCATTGGGGTTAGTTGGGCATCCAGCTTCTGGGGTCGTAAATTGGTCATATTATCTCTGTTTGGCGTGTATGATACCTTATTGGAAAGGTCTCTCTAAGTACTATAGATTTTTTGCAAGCCTGTAGTGGACTCAAAAAAATGTCATTTAGGGTTCAAAACTACTCTAGAAGTTGAAGAACCAAAAAACTAGTAAAAATAGTAAATACTAAATAAACAAGGAAATAGATGAAATCGAATGGAGGTCTAGGTGGAATAGGTCAGTGGCCACCAATATCCACCTGCATCAGACTAAAAGCCTGTTAGAACCATATGGTAAGCTCCTAAGTACCAAAACACCACACACTAAAACTGGACAAGGAAAATAAATCCTTGCAAGATCAAAATTTTCAAGAGACATCGAGGTAGGGATGACAAGCTCAATGGAGGGTCCATAGCCCGAATTGTGTAAGAAAAGGACCAAAAAATTGACCCAAACATAATAACCATTGAAGATTGAGATAGGAGATGGCCTGAGGAGCGAAAAACTAGTAGTAAATTTACCCTGCAAGCCACACTTTTAAAATCCATCCATAGCTAAATAGGGAAACCCTAGCAGACCAGTATGCCACACTAGTAAAATCATCCTCAACAAGAAGAACCCAAGACAAACAGTAGCAGAACTTTTATACCTAAAAAATATATTGAGAGAACTAGATAGACACCATGATGAAAGACAAGACTTACAATATTTCTTGCTATCAAACAAGATTTCAATAATGTGATACAACAGAGACCTAAATTTGAAAGTAAAACAAATAGAATAGTAAGTGATACCTCCTCTCATTTGCCCATGAAGCTGAAGAGGTATGCCCTTAAGACCTAGCACTTGAGAGTGTCACTGTAAAGGGAATGAAGGGAGATTCGAGGGGTGGCGCTCCATACCAAAACACTTCACGACCCTCAGGTCTTGGCCATGTAGATATAATGCACTTGAAACATGAGGGAGATAGCATAGAAATCCTTTATAGGTCAAGTGTAAATTATACAAACACACAAATTGGCTTGGATCTTGAGAGCCATAGTTTTCTCAGTAATGACCATAACTTCGATGTTAAACTGAGAGGAAAACATATCCAATCCACGAGAGCCGGGCATGCCATCATCTCAAGCGGTAGAGAGGAGGTTGTGTATAAACATTATACCACACGCAGTGGTAGATGCACCATGCAATGGACATTTATGATGCATCGGACTACTAAGGTTAATACATTTATACAATAGGCACTCCTGCCACAGATTCAATTTATTCCACCAAATGTTATGCTCATATCCGTTCTCAAGAGTCACCACCTTTTTGCCATCCAAGTTTTACACATGTCCATGATTGTCTTACTGGTCATAAATACATGGAAATGGCGTGTGTTACCAGAATTTTTCATCAAAAAGAGACTTTTTTCTGGGAGACACCACCATGGGGAGGTTCATCACATTTGTTATTAGTGATAGTCTTTTGATCTTGGCCTTTGGCCGTAGACCTTTGTTCAAAATTTATGATCTTCCCATTGACAACATAAAGTTTTATAGTTTCTCTTATCTATCAATCTTTGACCAAAAGAAACCAAAAACCACTAAACACTTGGCCATTTTCTTAAGAAACATGCCTAATAAAATTAGGCCATTAAAAGAAAATTCGAAGAACCATAGAATTAGATATCAAGAAAAGTAGAAAAGGCACAGACTTAGTTATCCTCTATATGCAATTGTCATACTATAAAGATATTTACTATCATATTTTTTTTATACAATTCATCATACATTTTCATATTGTTTCCATTTCACATTGGTAAATATGCTTCCTCTGATGAAGAATGAAGTTTACAGATATGTATGATTCTTGATTGTGTTACACAAACTCTTACACAAACTTGTAGACAAACCTTTAGACAAATCCAATGAAAAATGATCTCTTTTAATGACCTCTACCTATAGGAACAAAGTTGCACTTCAACATCCTAAGCGAACCTCTAATGAATCTAGGTGAACTTCACATAGTCAAAATATATCACGAAGAGCTAACATAGCCATAAATGATACATAATCCTTCTTTTATTATTTTGTTGAATAATTGGATATTACAATCATAGAGTCTTGGTTTTTATCAAAGATTGAATGCTAAGGCATTTATTCATTATGCTAGCTCAGAACAAGTTAGAAATTGAAGGCTTCCTAGCATGTTGCACACTCTACCTATGAACCAAAGAACTCAAACTGAAAGACTCTTCCCTAAGAAAGTCTGGCCACTTTAGGTTCTCACCAGGCTCACAAATCTTGATGCATAGGCTTCTCATACGTTTAGACTCTTTATGACTCAGACTTAAGAATTTCTCTGTGATGCAAGCAGATCATCTTCAAGACGCAGATGTAGAGCAGGGATAATTCTTGACTCTCAGGCCCTAAATTTATCTAACTCTCGATGCCTCAAATGGTTCTCATCCCCCTTATTTATAATAAGTTTGGGGAGACAAAAGGCATCCTATGGTACTATTGAGACTAACTAATGTATTTTTTATAGATGTTATGATAATTGTGTCAAACTGCACCAATCTTCACAGAAGTGCTCCAAGTCAAATAGAATCGTCCGATAAAGTTTTATAATAATGAATTTTGGGATAGGGAATCATCTTAAAAGTATACAAAGTGGATATGTAAGGCATCCCACGATAACTGTATTTACATAGTGGAGATATTATTGGAATCCCACGTTACCGATCACACTCATCGTCAAGTGACTAGAATTTTACATTATTTTACATAGTGGATGCTTTTATTATGAAAATCCCACGAGAAACTAATATATTTACATAATTATTAGTTCCCAACATATGTATGTAGCTAGAGAGAATTTGTTTGTTTGCATATTCCAGTATGTCCCATTTGCTTTATAAAATATGCATCGAACTATCATGGTCTTCCCTAGTACTATTTGACATTTTACTTTTGTCATGACTAGCCATTGGTGATGCTTAGCCATAAAATCAAAAATAATCCCATCATCTGTGAATATATTCAAATCTTGGTACAATTTTACAAGGCTAGTGAAAGCATTCCATACATTCGTCACATGCTTGTTTGTAATATGATTGGAAATAAATGGGGTCCATAGTAGTCTTGTTGATGTCAAACCATGTCCACCATTATTTTAACCAGTTGGTCGATGTAGTAGCTAAGTGAAAAATAGTGATCCAAATTTTAAGAGAGTATAATAGGTACAATTGGTTTGTCTCTACAAAGTAGGTTCGACCATAGCTTTTTATATCTATATAAATCATAAACAAAATAGGTAAAATAAGTTATAGATTATGTTAACACACAAGAGTGTATGGATTTTGGATCTCTAGCTCTATTTATCACATTATATTTGTGGAAAATATTAAATAGTTTATTTTCCTCTTCCCAAATTATGTTTATGTATTTGAAATGAAGGTTTAAGGCATCTTCTGACAAGTTTTCCAGATGTCTAGAATGGTCAAAAACCATATCATGGATCCATATTCTTGATTTTATATAAACTTCACATTCTAGGACCAATGTTGTAGATCTCTATGAGGTTGGAGATTTGCATCTAAGACTGAGTTTTTCAAAACTACAAGTTGGTTTCTAAATATTCATATAATCTTTCCAATTCATGGAGTGTGGAATTTCTCTTCAAAATTTCATGACTAAGAGAAGAATCCATTCAGTTACTATAACCTTAGATGGGACTATTCTTCAATATTTTTTCTACGAGAAAATTAGGAATACATTTTTTACTGACTTGATGTGTCCATTTCAAAATCAAAGTTTGTGAAGAGGGCTTTTCATCATGCAAACTTTGACTCTCTTGGTTTCTTGATGTTTTTGTTAACAC